>OY856413.1:1096504696-1096884696 GCA_963693085.1 Alisma plantago-aquatica
GAGTGTGATTCTTTGACCTGAAATCACTACACTCAACACATGTCGTTGGGTACACTTTGATATCATCAAACGCAATCCTGAAACATGGGTAGTTATATAGGTGATGATTGGGTGGCTTTGACATATGGAGCTTTTGAGGGGTAAGTGATAGATATGGGATTCGTCCCTCCTTAGGGAGTTTGATATCCATGGCCACTTGATGAGTAGGATTGAGATAGGCATGCGCACGCATGTGTGAATCAGTATGCGATATTGATGTCATACATATCTCTTCCAATCTACTCTGAGATCAAGAAAGTGAATGAACATTGACAGGATGACTGTTCCATGCCTTGAGTTCATTTGGGATATTAGTGACAAAGGACTTATACATTCACTGTAACATCATTCACGAATTGTAGGATTGAAAGTTGTTCTCCAACTTTCCTTTTCACTTGGGTAGCGTTGATGTGTGACTAGGCACCGCTCTTTACTTATGAATTCATAAGTGTTATGGACTTTCACTGCCAACGTGAAATCGGCCTGCAGGGTCACACACATAGGATTTAAC
Organism: Alisma plantago-aquatica; assembly: GCA_963693085.1. Lineage (NCBI taxonomy): Eukaryota > Viridiplantae > Streptophyta > Magnoliopsida > Alismatales > Alismataceae > Alisma > Alisma plantago-aquatica. Next base: position 1,096,505,247 of record OY856413.1, read on the forward strand.
CTGGAAGAGGAGTTTATCCACAAATGATGTTTAGATTGATTACTAAAGGAGTTTAGTAGTTCAATTAAACACTCAATTAATTGATAGCTCAATATCATAGTGTTCAAGGTGTTGGACCGATTGATTAGAGTATCAGATTGATTGAAACTGCAATTGACTGATTTTGCACAGTCTACACTCCCAACCGATTGGCTCATATGATGAACAGATCGGCTCAGCTTGGTGAATCGATCAACTCAGTTGGTGAGTCGACCGGCTCAGGTCACTGAACTGATTGGTTCAAGGTGTTGAATCGATCGGCTCGATTAACCAACCAAGCAAGTTGGGAAAGTCAGGTTGGTGAGAAATTTCCTTTTGTTTCACTTGTCCAATTTTATTCAAACAAGGATTGATATTTGGATCAATTCAAAACTAAAGAGGAAACGTCAATCAGGAAATAACCAGGGCAGTGAACCGACCGGTTCAGAAGTGAACCGATCGACTCAAGTGTCCCAAACGACTGGTTCAGGTGTGAACCGATCGACTCAGGTCCCCAACCGACCATTTCATGCTTGAAACGATCGGTTCAAATGGCACAATTTTTCATATTTTGTGGAAAATCTTAAACCCTTCTACTCCTACTTTAATCATGCATTGCCCGTGGTAGAGAACCCTGTCCCATGAATCTCCTATATATATAGGGGTATTGGGGGCTTCTCAAGTACAACTCAGAACACCAGTTGCTCTGCAAAGTTGTCATTCTCTCTGGTTGTGGTAACCAGGAGAGCCCGAGCAAGTGCTACCCCATTAGGGAGGCATAGCAAGGGAAAGACAACTATAGAAAAGTAACTGGTTGCAGGAGAGTGTGTCAGTGACTAGTACACCGACCGGAGGGTACGACTCCTTCTGGTGCCTTGTACGACAAGGCGATCGGAGTTCCAGGTGGTCTGTGTAGACTACTACAGAGGCGGGAGATTTCTGCCGCTTGGAGGATAGATGTCAATCCTGACAGTCCCGGTGAGGCCAGTAGCTGCAAAAACACCGTCCAAGACTGGAGGTGAAGACCACGCAAGCCGCGAGGTAACATCGCCGAGCAAGCCTCGGGACAAGGTATGTCTCTACAAACCATCCTTCATATTGTATAGATGTTGATATGATTCCTTTATACTGGGTTCGGGGAGAAGAAATTTTTTTGTTTCCATTGCCTTCTCTGTTTCCCCTAAAACCCAACAAGAATTTCGTCCATTTAGTAGAGGATGTGCATCTACTCTCTCAGACAGAGAGAGCTTCTGATTGGTGGCAAAGTAGGTTACCTCGTCAAGAGCAAAGGTAGTCCAGTCAGCAATCACAGCGACAGTATGCAAGGGCACAACCATGTGTCGGATCCCCTACAATGGCATAGGTGTTGTGAAGAGAACAAGGTAAGTGGGATATTTTGTACATGTTGGGCGTAACTTTCTTCTTCCTATCTTTGTTCTCATGTGGGGGAAGCTATTCAGATTTAGGGATACTTAAATCTAGACAGTGTGAGTTGTAATCTTGATTACATAATGCTTGTTGGCCGGTATTGCCCCGTGGTTTTTCGCTTCTCATCTTGGGGAGAATTTTTCACGTCAAATCTTGCACTTTCAATTCTCCAAAACACGTCACTTTCCCATAAAAATTCCTAACAATATAGATTTATACATATATGCATGTCAGTATCTAAAAGATGTTACCCTGATAGCCACCTCGCTTAATTTAAAATGGGCAGTTGTGGTAATTTAAAAAAAATTGTGGTGGTGGCCCCACTTACCCCCAGAGGACATAAAATTGTGGATCTTAAATTTTTAACCATTATAGAAAAGAAAACAATTCAAATCCATCAATCCTGCAACATTTTTTTGTAAGTTTTAGATTTACATCGTTACATGCAACATCGACAGGTGCAATAAATTAACAAGTTCAGTCCAGATCCAGATAATAAGCATAAAACTAAATAGTGCAGGAGAATAAAAACTATGTTAGGAACCAGACCAGATCGTTGGTTGAAAAATGAACGTGTTATTTAAAGAAATCAACAGCCCACAATCTATAAGGATATGCGTTGTTCTTCTAGATGACTAGTTATGAACCTAAGGAAGAGATGTCTCATTCGTGTTGACGATAAATGATGTAGACTAACCAATTGCACTACCATTGTAGCTCAAAAACCACAGGAACCACTGCCTGATAGGTTGCTTCTTTAAAGGAAGAGGATGAACGAATGAGATACGTCTAGGAGAAGGCCTCTATGTAGCACCACAGAAGAGACGGCGGCCAACTTTGGCTTTAGGGTTTATAAACATGCACTCGAACGACTGACGAATGTGTGTATGAAATATGTGCTTAACCCTAATGAATGAACGCATATTTATAGCCTTACACACCCTAGTAATCATATTCCTATTAAGACGTGACCACTCAATTTCTCTTGTACACCTTGCAGAAATTTCTTCAAAAGAGACACTTTCCAGTTAGGATTAATAAATCTGATTAGGAAATAAACAATTAATTAAATCAATAATTAATTATGTAGTTGTATCCTAGTGTAAGAAGAAGACAAAAGACAGAAGACATTCTCCACAATCCACAATCCACAAGTCACAAGCCTGAGCCCGTGCTCGGCCTGGCCCGGCCAGGCCAGGCGAGGCATGGCGTGGCGTGGCACATGCATGTGTGCGTGTGTGTTGTGGTCACCATATCCACTAAGGAGGTGAGCATATCATCCTTCTAGGACCCTTGGACACCAGTGTCACATGTGATCCTACATAGAAGGACCACACAAGTTCTAAGAGTGGGCAATATGGAATAAAACTTCTTTTCCATTTGAATCTACCTAAGTTATCCAACTGTGATCCCCGTAGGAACTAGGTGAATAAAAGTCTTGAACCTAAACCTTAGGTGCAAGAGTATAGGTTAGTAACAACACAATAAAGGCATGGTAGAAAAGAAAACAATACATTAAGGCCATGCATACAAAACATATGTCATGATTGATATCAAAGAATAACCCAATTCTCCTATTGCGGCCTATACAACATCAATCATTTAGTTGGAGTATTTGAGGATGTACTACTAACATCTTGTCCTAAGACTTGACACCATTCAGAGACTGGTCTCTTACTAACTTGCAATCATGACACTAACATGTTTCCCAAGGGATAGACACTCAGATGCATGTAGCATCAAAATAATTATATAGTGTTATCTAATTCACCTGACAACTTGTTATTACCACATTGAGCCCAATTTGTAGGATCCCCACTTTGTTGGGTTGGGTTGCTACTACCTATGAATATAAAGGGGTTTCAGTCCCATCCCCAACCTGGATTTTCCCACTAAAGCCAAGGTAAGCCCTTTAGTAAAAGGATCAACTATATTATCTTTGGTACTGACATAGTCTACAACCACGACTCCATTAGACACTAACTCCCTTACAAACTTGAGTCTGACTTGGATGTGTCTATGCTATTTTTTATTGTACTTGGAACTCTTTCTCTTAGCAATAGTTGTAGTGCTATCACAGTGAACTAAAATTGCAGGAAGTGACTTCTTTACCATAGGTAAACTGGACATAAATCCATGAAGACATTCAACTTCCAATCCAATTTCATCTAAAGCACACAACTCTGCCTCAAAAGTAGACCAAGACAATATGGTATGTTTCTTAGACCTCCAGGAAATAGTTCCTCCTCCCAAATGGAATACATATCCTGATACACCATTGCTCCCAGAGTTCACGACAATCCATCTTGCATCACTATATCCTTCGACTACCGAAAGATGTTTGCCATAATGCAGCCCAAGGGAACAAGTTCCCTTGATATACCTCAAAACTCTGTCAAGATCTTTCCAATAGGTCTTGTTGGGACAACTAGTGTATCTACTTAACTTGCTCATAGAAAATGCAATGTTTGGATGTGTGCAGTTCATAAAATACATCAAACTTCTGATGATCAAATTGAGACACTGGAACTCCAGTCTCATTCTTGAACAAGGCCTTGGATGAATCATATGAAGTCTTAATAGGTTTATGTAATGTGTACTCAAACCTCTCAGTATCTTCTCAACATAATGAGACTAAGAGAGAGCTATACCATCAGTAGACCTTATGATTTGAAGCCCTAAAATCACATCGGCAACATTCATATCCTTCATCTCAAACTTGTTACACAAGAATGACTTTGTCTCATTTACTACTTTCATATCAGAACCAAAAACTAGGACATCATCGACATATAAGCATAACAAAACGAATCCATCATTGACAATTTTGCAGTACAGACACTTATCAAATTCATTCGAAACAAAGCCAAATGATGATATCACAGAATCAAACTTCTCATGCCATTGCTTAGGGGCTTGTTTCAAGCCATATAATGACTTAACAAGTTTACACACTTTGGACTCATTCCCACGACCCACAAATCCCTGAGGTTGTTCCATATATATCTCTTCCTGACAATCACCATGTAAGAACAAGGTATTCACATCCATTTAATAGATAAAGAAATTATAAATGGAAGCTAGTGCTATAAGTACTCAGATTGTGGTCATATGGGAAATAGGGGAATATGCATCAAAACAATCTATTAATTCCCTTTGTGTGTAACCCTTAGCAACTAACCTAGTCTTATTCTTATTGGTTGTCCTATCTACATTAAGTTTCTTCTTAAAGATCCATTTGCATCTAACTACAGAATAACCAGAAGGTAAAATCACCAATTCCCAAGTTCCATTTGTGAGAATTGATTGGATTTCATCATTAACGACTTCTTTCCAAAACTTAGCTTCTGGAGATTCCATAGGTTGTTTGAAAGTTACAGGATCATCCTCAACATTGTAAGTGAGAAACTCACTTCCAAAGTCCTTGGATGTCCTAGGTCGTTTACTTCTTCTTCGTTCAACTGTTTCTTCATAATCATCAGATTCAGAAATTGTTTGTTCTGAGTCACCCCCCACATTTGTCATCATTTCCATGTGCTCGGGAATGAAACATGTGGTGAATGAATCTTCTTCAGATACTTCATTGGGAACACCATATTTCATGGGAAACACATCCTCAAAGAATGTAGCATCACGTAATTCCACAATTGTATTGACCTCAATGCTTGAGATATCAGATTTTACAATCAGGAATCTATAGGCATAATTTGTCTCTACATACCCCAAGAAAATGGCATCAACCATTTTCGGTCCCAATTTCTTCTTGTTGTGTTCAGGGATAAGTACCTTAGCAAGTCACCACCACAATCAAATATATTTGAGACTCGGTTTTCTTCCTCTCCGTAACTCAAATGGACTACTTTCTACATGTTTATGGGGAACTCTATTCAGAATATGGCAAGTCGTATTCAAAGCTTCCACCTACATGAAGTTGGGTAGATCTAAGGTTTGGAGTAAAGAGTTTACCATATCTATAAGGGTTCAGTTTTTTCCTTCAGCTATCCAATTAGACTGTAGGGAATATGGAGCTTTAACCTCATGAACTATACCATGTAATTGGCAAAAATCCAAAAAAAAGTTTGAGACGTATTATCCTCCCCTATCAGACCTTAATCGTTTAAGTATTTTCCAGTTTGAGTTTTAGCTTCTTTCTTATAAATTTTAAATTTATCCAATGCCTCATATTTAACTCTAAAGATATAGAAGTATCTACTAGCATCATCAATAAAAGTTATAAAATAATGCTTTTGATCCCTTGTAGCAATATCATTAAATGTACATATATAAGTATGCACTAAATCCAATATTTCTGAATTCATTTTCATAGAATGAAAAGGTTTCCTAGGCAATTTAGCTTGCACATAGATTTCACATTTATTATTTTTAAAATCAAATTTTAGGGATTAAATTAAGATTTATCATATGCTTCATTGAGGCAACATTAACATGTCCCAAACGTGAATGCCAAATATCAGATGACACAAGATTCATGCATACAAAACTATTATCATTCAAATTTAATAAGGAATATGAAACAGGTTCAACAACAATTTTAAATATGTTCTCTGCATCACATAGACACCCCTTGCCAAAGAATAAAGAGTCATGAAGGCATGTAATCATAGCCTTATTACATTTTCAATCTACTCTAAAACCTTCCCTAACTAAATTTATGCCACATAGTCCTTCGCTTTTGACTTCTATAGAGCTAGAATTTCCCAAAGTCACAGAACGACCTCTTGAGGCTAGGTAAGACACAAACATGGACTTATCAATACAAACATGTACATTAGCACCAATGTCGATTATCCAATAAAGTTGTTCAAAAATAAGGATTTTAGGTTTTATAGAAACATACCCATCATTGAGGTGCAAGGATGCAGTCATCATATTGACCACAACCTCCTTAGTTGTAGATGCAACAACTTTCTTTGCCTTCTTTGAAGGACAATCCTTATTCCAATGGCCAACCTGTCAACGAGTCCAACAAGGTTTGTTCTTCAGTTTCTTCGGGATCTTGGCCTCAGGTTTATGTAAAATCTTTGTTTTCTTATCTTTGGTTTTAGCAGTGGCAAAATCGACACTAGGGTTTGCATCAGTAGGCACCTTGACAATATCCTCCTTTAAGTGTTCTTCTTGTATGTTAATATTTCTCATTAGATCATCAATTGACATGTCTCCTTCGCGATGCTTAAGAGACATGTCAAATGATTCCCATTACTTAGGGAACTTATCTATGATAGACATAACAACATCTCAGGAAATTCCATCTTTGCATCTGAGAGTGCATGACACAGGAGTTGAAGGTTGTGTGTTTGATCAGAGGTAGACTTACATCGAACATAACCATATGCAATTTTTGAAAGTTAGACACAGTACTTTTCAACACCTTAGTTTTTAGTACTAATATTCTTAACTAACGCTTCACATAGAACTTTAGAAGTAGTAATATGTGGCTTTGAATAAGAATCATACAGTTTGTTATTTAAACCAAATAGAATCAAACCTCGGCACGTCTTATCACCTTTCTTCCAATTAGAAACTATATTTGCATTATCAGGGATAGTGTCATCAAATTTAGATTTAGTCTCTTTGAAGTACTTATCATAACCAGCAATATTAAGCCAAATTTACATCCAACTCTGTCAATGGGCAAAGTTGGTATCAATAAATTTCTCAGGCATATTACTCCTATCAATTTTATTCCCAAAACCAGTATGACAGGCCAATGTTAGTTAACAATAGAAACATAGATTTCTTTAAGACTGTTATAAGTTTTAAATTTATGTCATTACATGCAACAATGACAAGTGTAATAAATTAACAAGTTCAGGCCAGATCCAGATAAGAAGCAGAAGAATAAACATTACAGGAGAAAATAAAAACTATGTTAGAACCAGACCAGATCATTTGTTGAAAAACAAACGTGTTACTTAAAGAAATCAACGGCCCACAATCTAGAAGGATAAACATCGTTCTTCTAGTTGACCCGGTCACAAACCTAATGAAGAGATGTCTCATTCGTGTGGACGACGAACGATGCAGATGAATCACTTGCACTACTAGTGTAGCTCAGCAACCGGAGAAACCACCACCTAATCAGTTGTGTCTTTGATGGAAGAGGATGAACGAACATACTACATCTAGGAGAAGGCCTCCATGTAAGACCATAGAATCGAAAATACAGACTCCAACTTTAGGGTTTGCAAACACTCACTCAAATGGCTAACGGTTGTGTGTACGATAGAGGATTTTAACCAATTGACTGAAGGCATATTTATAGCCTCAAACGCCCCAGTAATCCTATTCATGATAAGACGCAACCACTCAATTGCTCTTGTAAACATCACGGAAAATTCCACAAAAAATACACTTTCCAGTTAGGATTAATAAATCACATTAGGAAAGAAACAATTAATTAAATCTATATTTAATTGCATAGTTGTATCCTAGTGTAAAAAGAAGACAGAAGATGGAATACATTCTCCACAATCCACAAGACACAAGACACAAGCCACAAGCTCGAGCCCGTGCCCGACCCGGCCCAGCCAGGCCAGGCGAGGCGTGGTATGGCGTGTGCGTGCATGTGTGTTGTGGTCACCATACATTGATATAGTGAACATGATTAAAACTTATGATTAATGACTTATGAAAATAATGTTAATGATCAAGAGGTAGAAATCCCAACCAGTTTAAAATATCATGTTAATAGGGAGAAATACCATCATGTTATGTTCAAGAATCATGATGACGTTAAACTTAATTTGATGTTAATGATGAAGTTAATTGGAATTGAAATAATATTTATCTGCTCCCAAATTATGGACCTCAAGGGTCGTCAAGGTCTTTCCTAGCAATGTTGTGCTCCTAAGGGGGGATCATAGAGGGATGCATACATTTACATTTCAATTTTTCATATTAATAATGATTTAAGAATGTTTACAGTTAATTCATGTCAACTTTTTTTTACATGTCAAGTGTATTTATTATGGTTATGTTATAAAGTGTCAGTACCATTTACTGATGTGTTGATTTTCCCCTTTGTATGGATTGGGACATGATGTCCCCAGGAGTTGAAGCAATTAAGGACTCAAAAGGAGCAAGCAAGGGCTAAAATACCTTCAGGAGCTAACTGGTAGGGTGCCATCCATTCTAGGAAATCCACTCATTTAGACATATTTTCCTTTATGAATAGTTTTACATGTTTAGAAATGTTTAAACATGTTATAGAGCTCAATTATAGTTTCCTATTCAAAGAACAATGCATGAATTTCAATGGTGAATTATGTATTTATTTGCTATGATTTCATTAATGTGACATCCCTCTTCTAGATGAAAGCTTCCACTCAGTTATGTTGTATATTAAAAAGGTGGGGTGTTACATTAATATGGAGGCATACATATAGCCTTAAATGCCCCAATAATCCTATTCCTATTAAGACACAACCACTAGGTTGCTCTTGTATACATTGCAAAAAATTCCATAAAAGAGACACTTTCTAGTTAGGATGCACTAGGAAAGTATTCTAAGTTTGAGAGAGGTTCTTTATACTGGCCCGTCAACGGGAAGTAGGAGGAGTAGATCACCCTATGATGGGTAAAAAGACAACTAGCTATAAATCTAATTAGGAAAGAAACAATTAATTAAATCAATAATTGATTAAGTAGTTGTATCCTAGCGTAAAAAGAAGACGGAAGACATTTTCCACAATCCACAAGCTACAAGCCCGATCCTATACGCGTGCCCGACACATCTTGGTCAGGCCAGGTGAGGCGTAGCGTGGTGCGTGTTTGCGTGCATGCGTGTGAGTTGTGGTCACCATACCCACCAAGGACGTGAGCATACCCTCCTCCTATGACCCTTAGACACTAGTGTCACATGTGATCTTAAATATATGGACTACAAAAGTTCTAGGAGTGAGAAATATGGGATAAAACTTCTTTTCCATTTACACTAGAGACAAAACTACCTCTCTCACATGTACTAGTTGCACTACATTGGGCTTAAACCATGCTATATATGTGGCATTTGCAACCATTTATCTAACACATTTCATGCACGACTTCCCCGAATTCATTTCCCAGAAGATTGATTCCTCATTAGAGAAATTTTGATGGCACGAACTATAATTCATGGGCCCACTGCCCTAGGTTGTAGTAGAGTTTCAGAAATGATGACTGGCCCCATAGAGTGATGGGCTCCCAGAAAAGGAGGTGCACCTTGGTGATATGGGTAGGCCAATCATTCCTTTTAAGATCATTATATCTGAGGCCTTAAATCCTGGGTCGTAAACAATCTCCCTCACTTAGACTCTTGACGTCCTCGTCAAGACTCAACTATATGGTGTCCTAATATTTTCCCCATTTTAGTGTATACCTAGAATGGCCCATGGTCACCCAGCTCTCGATCATGGAATACTAGTACAAAGGTAGCTACATCACCATGGATATCCCTTCCCAGCATGCCTAGACTGCATGACTCAAGACTGGCATGCCACATGCCCATGTGGGAACCACCTACTGGAGGGGAATTGGCTCTGATACCATTTGTAATGGGGGTTTGGTTGATTACTCTAAAACAAGAAATAAACATAAAGTAACAATGTAATAATTTATTTTGCCCCTGCCACAAGGAAAAGAAACAAATAATTGTCAGCACAAGTAGACTATTGTGAATGGAAAAGACTAGATGTAAAGAAAGCAAATCAATGAAGGTTGAAATCAAAGGGAGAAAATTGAGGCTCTTGGGGTTTTCACCACCTTAGCCTAGGCAAACGATTAATCCTTAAATGACGGGTTCGATGAAGGAAAGTGAATTAAAAATCCACTAAAGATGATCTCCACATGAGCCCATTGGTCCCGATGCTCATGTTTCTTAGTTCATCATCCTAAAAAGAGAAAATTTCTGGTTGTTTCAAAACTCTTATGCGATTAAGATTATCATTCCAAACCCAAACTTCCAAGGTCATATCCATTCAGATTAACTTTTAATATTATCAATTAATCACTTTGATATATCAACTAGTTATCAATCTCAAAGGCCATCTAGAATCATTTAAGGAAAAACCAAAAGCCATGGCTAAGGGGTTATTTCCCTTGTCTCGATAAAGAACTACTCATTCATGGAGAAGGAGCAAGGGGAGATGGTGGAAGGAAGTGATCTACCCATCTTCGAGTATTGTGACTACTAATCCTCAGTTAGAGACAATGAAGATGGTTGTCTCTTCCTACCTTGCTTGATTGCTCAAAAGAGGGGAGGAGGAGAATAGAAAGAACTAGATCTAAACACAACGAAATAACATAATTGAAAATAACATGTAACAGAGGTGCAAGGCTACTTTATTTTCTCTTTATTTCTCCATTGGGGATTCCTTGGACCCCAAGAAACTCAAATATTTCGAAATTCCTTTTTAAGGATACTTATTATCCTTCTAGATGCATCTATATTCATTATTTCATATTATCTTGTTTATTTCTTATTAAAATATCTCTTTTTGAGGATTTCTCTTTATCTTTCTTTTTATTTTCCTCATTGGCATTCCTTTTAATATTAAGAATCCTTTGGATACGAAAATACACCAAGGATAACTCAATTGTACCTCTTTTCACTTATTTTCCACATTTTATCATTGTTTTCAATTTCTTTCTTAATAAAGAAATATCTAATTGATCTTTTCTTTTCTTATTGTTGTATCTTTGCAATTTTGGACTCCTTGGGACTCAAGGAACCCAAGAGGCACGAACTCCACCTTTGGATTACACTCTTTTTCCTTCTAGAGGTTACTACATTTTTCTTTTCTCCATTTCTTATTAATAATGGAGTTTCTTTTGTCTTTTCCTTGTTATTGGGCCCAATAGCCAATAAAGCCCACAAGTAAATCAACAAGGCTATTTTAAACGAAATTCATGCATTCAATCAAAAGACATCATTATTTGTTCATTTATCTTTATTATGAAAAATTACATTTCTCACCAAATGAACCCAAAAATTGGGGTTGTAACATCCTTCCCCTCTTATAAGAATTTTGTCCTCAAAATTCCATCAAGCAAACAAACAGTTCAAGATAAGCCTTTCTTACATCCATCAGGGCTCCCATGTGGCTTCACCCTTTCCATGGTCCTTCCCAAGAACCTTCATCATCTCATATCCTTTCATCTGAGTTCTTTCTTACCTTGGTATATCGTACCCTCATAGGTGACTCAGGACATTTCAGCCTCTCAAAAGCTGAATAGGTTCAGGGCTCAGCACATGGCTTGGGTACCTCACATAGTGCTCTAGATTGGACTCATGGAACACATTACACATCATGTTATCCTAAGGGCAAGGCTAAACACAACCATCTCCACCAATCCATCTCAAATGGACCCATATATCGGGGACTCAACTTTCTCAGTTGTAGCTTAGAGGGGTCGGATTTTCACTTCCCATGGTGAACTGCATGTCAGTCTTCTTTGCATCATCTCATGACTCATGTCTCTTCTGGCTCCCTCTCAGCCATTGCACGATCAAAGCGACTTCATCTGCACACACTGTGGTTCTTTTCTGACCATTGCGAGGCCTCCTTCACCAACATCATCTTAATGAAGTGGTGACTGATACAACCTCCTTATAGAACTTCTTGCATCCCGATAAAGGCTATGGTGGTTAACATCACATCTTAAGAACTGTCTGTATGTATCACCCTAAATGAGCACACATTCTCTCATCAGACCCTCTAGTCTGGATCATATTGTCCATTAGTATGGGGTGATAAACTGTACTGACATTGAGTTCTTCATGTATCTACTCCCACCTAATGGAAGTGAACCTTTAGGTCCTACTCAAGAACTTTTGAACTCGCATCATGGTGTAGCTGAACCATCTCTCTCTTTTGTAAGTAGTTCAACCCGATCTGTCCCTTGACAGTACTCTTTCTTTCTCTTGTCATCTAGGTAATGTGATCTACCATAACCCACATTGTATCTTGACTTTCCTTGGTCAAGGGGAGACTTACCACAACATCCATAGTGGTGAACTCCCATTCCCTTTTGGGGACTCTTTATCCTCTATGCCAAAGAACTGGGTTATTGGTGTTCGTCCTTCACTCCCGGCTTGCATGGCCACATACCACATGCAACTTCATATCTAGCATCCAAAGTGCTACTATCACTTACTATCTTTGTAGTATCATGGTGTATGGTGATCTTAAAACCATGATCTCATGTATGTCATGATTCCTCAAGATTGATTCCTCAGAATCCCTAAACCACTCTCATCAGGGTTTTATTACCTTCCTATCCAAAGAAGTGTATTTGAGGTTCTACCACCATCCTTCCATCGCATCAAAGACTAGGTTGACTAACCATTAAGTTGATCAATCAGTATCATTGCATCTGAGGGTTAGCCAAACCTATCTTCTAGTCTCTAGCCAAACTAGGCAGCTATATCTCCACCAGAGCATCCATTACCACTTCACATCCTTAGGTATTAGGTAATGTTGAAGACATACACTTCCATGTATTCCACTTATCATCTCGTCTCAAACTCTGAGTCTATCTTCATCAGAACACTCTGAGCTCATCCTCTTGGTTATCAAACTCAACCTTGTATCACTTGCAAATTCCACATAGCTCATGATAAAACATTATCACAAGATGATTACCTTAATACTCTTATCGTTTGTACCTATCGTTCACTTCGCCAGGGTATGTTATTGTCTCTCTCCTCATGCCTCATAGTAACGTTCCAACTCACATCATCTTTATCCTTGGTGTAAGGCATGTGTACTTTCTTATCTCTCACTCCCATAACAAGAAGAAATAAGCATTTGGCAGCCGTCCAAATACAGAGTTCTTCCTGTTCCAAGAGTAGAGATGGTACATCCCACCTTGCCAGTACACCTTCAAGTCTAAGTTGAAATGTGCAACTTATGTCTCTACATCACAAACATCATGATATCAAAAATTACTTCCATGGAGAACTGGACTCGAACCTACTGGGGTTTACACACAATCCTTGGTCATCTCCTCTAGGTCTATAGGGTGCCGACACTTTTGGGGTCATCCCTCTTACCTCATGCATCCAGAGAGTGCCCTACTCATCTGCCCTTTGGGTCTCATGAATTCATTAAGGTGATTAATCTCCAAGCCCATGGCCCTCAAACAATGATAGTTGTTACCTCCCGACCCTATGGTCATGTGCCACTAGGGAATTAGGCAACTCCTACTTCCATCAGTATTATCCCTACCTAACCCTAGGATAGACTTAGGATTCTATTATAGTCCATGTCCAGCTTAGAACCTCACCCAAGCCTTCATCATCTCTCTCTCTACATTCATGGGTTGTCTTTCATCCTTTCACATGGGTCATGGCAATCTTCCTACCTTGGTCAAGCCCCATACCGGTTACCTTCATGGTAACACACCCATATGCACGTAGAGATGGTTATCTATGGGTCTATAGGTTAATTCTCATACCATGTACTTTTCACTTAGCTTCTCACGATCCTATGAGACCTTATTAGGTTTCCACAAAACCCACAAACTGGTACACACCCTACCAAAGGGTTCCTCTCCTAGGATGGGAGGAAACTACAACTCTTGAAAACAAGGTCACAAACATCCCTAGGGTTTATATTCACATGAGCATGCTTAACCCAGCAGCCACTAAGGTACAAGCAGACCACCTACTAAACCATGCTAAGTCATACATGTTCTCATCTTCAACATTGGATCAAGATCATACCTTCCCATGTCATCAAGTTAGCTATGGGGGGTTTATCAAACCTGGCTTAATCTTAAGCAGTTTCTCTTTCCTTTAAACATGAGAAGTACCATGCTCGAATCTATTGAAACTAAAACCTCATCATGAGCATCAGGTACACCACTTCCCCTCTTAGGCCTAGGAACCCTAGGTTCACCTTTCTGATATCCAACTGTCTGCTCAACTTTTAAACCACAAACCAAACATGTCCAAGGTATGTCATGTACTCCCATGATCCTTTTATTCAAGTCACACCTTAGAGTTGAGTCTTCCTCAAAAGCAACCAACAAGGTACAAGGTTTCACATATTGCTACTTAAACCTCCTCAGGGTCTAAGGCACTTTTTGTCTCATATCAGCAGGTAAACTCCTATACCATAGGCACATAGGTTCCAGAAGCATCATCCGCTATTTAGGGTTTGGTTCCTCTAAAGGCCACCAAGATATCATCAGCCTCCAGGGGTCAAGTCATGAGGCAACCACACACATTCACTTAGGTTGCATCATCCTCAACTCCCCACTTTTCCTCATATCTTAGAGTCTTGGCTTCTAACCTTCCTGCTCGGGGTCCTGCTCTCTCTAGAGCTAACCCTACAACCATCCTCACTATTATAGGTCCTCTCTCCATGAAGGATCAAGCTCACAAGCACACCTCTTCGTGGGTGAAGCCTATGTTCAAACTTACATTTGCTCGAGGTTATTCATAGCTCTTTATGGTTATCTCACCAACTTTCCAACATACTCCCATGGCCAAGGTTTTAGCATAATTGTTTTACTATGGGTGCCTACTATGCTATGCTCATATAAGCCCTTGGGGTTTCCAGAGGTTCTTCACTAACCTCATCAATGAAGGAATTGTCCTTCACTCCAACATGCACGACCCTTTCCAGGGTTGGGTCGCCAAAGGTACTCGATCATCCCACTTCTCATTGCTCATATGGCATCCATGGCATGTCCATCCAAACACCTGGTCTACCATGACATCTAACTCATCATGTCATCTCTCTCTATAACCTTCACTTAGGGTTAGGGTTAACATCATCCTCAGAGGATGTATCAGGTCTCTACTTTTAATGGAGATCTCTACCTCTAAGACTAACTCTCTCTACTCATCCTCCTGATAAGAAGGTCTAATCTTAGGTCTCTCCTGAGGGCATGACAACTTATGTCATACGACCTAAGCATGTATCTATTCCTTAGTTTGCGCTTAATCTATTAAGCTTATGTACATGACATCTTATTTACATGTTTTTCATTAATTTGGCGGAGGATTCCTTAAACCTTATCAACCTTACCCATACCTCAAGAGGGTGAGGAAAAGGGAGAAAACCCTAATTCTTAAGGTCCTTAACAACATTTGAGTTGAGAAGGGATGAACAAGATGAGAGAGTCCTAAAGGTATCTTATTTCAAGTCAAATCCTGAGACTTCGGACAGGCAGTCACACTAATCCGGGAGTCCTCGTATTCCGACTAGAGCTGCGGAGGAAAA
This sequence comes from Alisma plantago-aquatica, assembly GCA_963693085.1. Classification (NCBI taxonomy): domain Eukaryota; kingdom Viridiplantae; phylum Streptophyta; class Magnoliopsida; order Alismatales; family Alismataceae; genus Alisma; species Alisma plantago-aquatica. The sequence continues at coordinate 1,096,520,924 of OY856413.1, forward strand.
TCTTGCCAGCCCCCAGATGTGATCCTTTTCTACACACCTCAGTCTTTCAGAAAATCCTCTAATAACTCCCTTGGGTTCTATGGAGTTTGTAAAATTTAATAATTATTAAAGATTAAAGGAGGAACCTATGCTCTGATACCAAAAGTAATGACCCCACCTCCCGGTAACCCCCAATTAAGGGAGACCAAGAGATCAGAGCCATTATCCCAATTAACAGGATCAAAGGTTTGACAAATAATCAATAACAATTATCAAATTTTACCAACTAAATTGGAAACTGGTATAAAATAAAACTTTGCATACCTTTTACAAAAATAGGGATATCTACTTCTATCCACATCAGGAGTCCATTCTATCTAATACTCCTCTGTAATTTACTTCTTATTTAATTCCACATGTGCCACTTTACTGTTTGTCCTTTTCGATCTTGTTCCTAAAACACCGACAAACAAAACGTCAGTCAGCATATCGGAATATGTTGGTATGTGGGAACAACCAAAATTTCAAAAATACGGTTAACAATTTAATTATCACAAACAGGGTAATTAGCAAACCAATTTACATTTTCAATGTGTCATTCTCCACCGCTTTTGCCCTAACCCTGGAACACCGCTCTAGGGTTTCTCTTTTGCCATTGACTTAAGGCCACCTTCTCAATCCTGAGCTTGGTGCCTGGGTGTCACCTCTCATGGTGCCCCATAGTCATGCAACATAGACCACCTTCTCATTCCCGAGATTGGTGTCTGGGGTCACCTCTTAGGGTGCCCATTGGTCTACCCTCTTGGGCTTGACCTTTATGGCATCTTCCATCAGGGTGGCATGTAGGTGTGAGAATACACATGTATTTATAATTGTGATAACCATAGTGACTTTATAATTGCATTATGAACATCCAAACTGTTTAGTTTCAATCAATGCGATTAACCATCCAGAAAACCTTCGGGAAAACTAATGTGATTAATTGTAATTAACCACATACCTGTTAGGCTGAATTGAGACAGAATAGTCCAATAAATCAAGATATCCAATCAAGCAAGTACAAGAGTCCTAAAATTACATCCAATTCCTTTTTATCAAAATCTATTCAAACCATCTTTCTACTTAAGGTTTCTATTTCTTTGTAGGATTTCTACCTCTTTTAGGATTTACTTTCAATTAGGGTTTTTACTTCATTTTACTCTTTTAAACCCTAATTTCTCATCTATCCTTCATTAAAATTATTAAGGTTACCTTTTAACAACATATAACCTTAATTTCAGAAACAACACAATTAATCATCAATTAAGTCCATTAAGCCTCTTTTACATTAAAGCTACCATTTTTATCCCTTTTATTGCATGACAAGATCATTATGCTCATTTATCATCAATTCATAGTTCATTATGGTCTAATTCACATATGAATTCTAATTATCATTAATTCTACCTTTATTCATTAGAAAACCCTAATTTCTACATTAAAGGTATTTATCCACAATTAGAAGCCTTTATACTCAAAATAGCTTAGAACCATCAAATCTTAGTTTTATTCATGATTTTGAATAATTAAGCCATTAAGAGCCGCATTTACCAATATTAGGGTTTCAAGGCCCATTAAAGCATATTTATGTACAAGAACCTCTAAATTAAACCAATTATGTGCAAAGTTCATCCTTTTTGTTCCTAATGTTCCTTTTTATCATTAACAGGGTAATATTGACTTTAACCATCCATTAAACCCTACTAAATATATTAATTATCTCAAAATAGGGTTTCTTAATCTTTAATTCATGAAAGTAGATAACTTACACTACTTTTCAAATTTCAAGAGGAACTAGCTTCTATATGCATTTTTATTGGATTCCTCTCATTTTTTGAGCAATTTTCATATTTTATACGTACTAATCCGAGCTACGAATAATTAACTACGAATTTTGCAATAAAATCTTACTTGGGCCAATCAGAAGCCGCCACGTCGCCTGATTCCCATGCAACGCGCGTTGGTTTGAAAACATAGTTTATTGACCTTTTTGCCCTTGGTAAGTTAAATTGGTCTTCAGCCCATGGAGGGGCAATTCTGTCCAATCCGCCATGTCTTCTTCTTCCTCGCGTTTTCCAATTGTGGATGCCTTAGAGGTCGAAGGTGCGGCTCCTCCTCCTCCTTCCTGACCTCATCGGCCACCAGGAAGAACTCCCTTGCCTCTGACGCCCTCCCCGCACTCGCCCATGCCTTGGCCGGTGACCCGGATGGCTGGGTGCAGGAGCACTAGACCTGCAACCCGCAGCAATGCTGCAGGTCTGCTATAGATAATCACGAGGGGTTGAGCATTCAGAGAGGACAACTAGTCATTCTGGGCTGTCGTGGAAGCTTCCCACCTCCAATATGATGACTCCACAACCCCCTGTTTGCTCCAGGGTCGTTCTACCCTCTCGGTTAGGGTTTTGAATGGAAACAAAGAAGAGAAAGAGAGAGAGTTTCATGGGATCTCTCTCCTAGACTTGGCCCAGGGCTCTCTCTCCTTTTATAGATGACGGTAACAATGCCCTATGATGCTTGCTCACGAAGCAATAAGGTCCTTTCCTACTAGGAATCTGATTCCTTCATGAAAAAGCAAGCTTCTCTCTCTTAATCATCCTTTTGATATTCTTTATTATTTGGATAATTAGGAATTCGGAATTCCTCTCACTTATTCTCTTTATCCTTGCTTTTTAATCCATTGGCACAAATTTCTATTTTCTTTTAATAGAAATTACTTCCTTTTAAGCAATACTACAAAAATCATTCATTATGCATCATATTATTCTCTTATTTTCTATTTTTGGTATTTTTTCTTTCTTTTTCTCCATTGGGGATCCTTGGAAACCAAGAAACTCAAATATTTCAAAATTCCTTTTTAAGGATACTTATTATCCTTCTAGATGCATCTATATTCATTATTTCACATTATCTTGTTTATTTCTTATTAAAATATCTCTTTTTGAGGATTTCTCTTTATCTTTATTTTTATTTTCCTCATTGGCATTCCTTTAATATTAATAATCCTTTGGATATGAAAATCGACCAAGGATAACTCAATTGTACCTCTTTTCACTTATTTTCCACATTTTATCATTGTTTTCAATTTCTTTCTTAATAAAGAAATATCTAATTGATCTTTTCTTTTCTTATTGCTTTATCTTTGCAATTTTGGACTCCTTGGGACCCAAGGAACCCAAGAGACACGAAATCCACCTTTAGATTACACTCTTTTTCCTTCTAGAGGTTTCTACATTTTTCTTTTCTCCATTTCTTATTAATAATGGAGTTTCTTTTGTCTTTTCCTTATTATTGGGCCCAATAACCAATAAAGCCCACAAGTAAATCAACAAGGCTATTTTAAACGAAATTCATGCATTCAATCAAAAGACATCATTCTTTGTTCATTTATCTTTATTATGAGAAATTACATTTCTCACCAAATGAACCCAAAAATTGGGGTTGTAACAAGAAATGTACCATGAGGATAGGCACATTTGATAATATAGGGGCCATACCATCTTGACTTAAGTTTCCCAGGAAAAAGTCTTAATCTTGAATTAAAAACTAAAACTTGGTCCCCTTCTCTAATGTCCTTACGCTTGATGTGACGATCATGCCACATTTTGGTTCGGTCTTTATAGATTCTAGCATTTTTGTAGGCACTCATTCTAAGTTCATCAAGCTCATTCATTTGGTGAAGACATTTTTCTCCTACAGTAGAAAGGTTGAAGTTTAAGCTTTTGATGGCCCAGCTGGCTTTGTGCTCTAATTATATTAGCAAGTGGCATGACTTGTTGTAGATCAGTCTGAAGGGGGTAGTGTCGATGGGTGTTTTGTAAGCTGTTCTATATGCCCACAGAGCGTCATTGATCTATAACGCCCAATCTTTCCTAGTGTGACCAACTATTTTTTCTAAAATGGATTTTATTTGTCTATTGGATACTTCAACCTATCCACTAGTATGAGGATGGTAAGGGGTGGTGACTTTTTGGTAGACTCCATATTTTTTCAATAAAGCTTCAAAACTTTTTTCTAGAAAGTGAGATCCCCCGTCAGAAATGACGGTGCGTGGGACTCCAAATCAAGGGAAGATAATATATTTGAAAAGTTTTTTAATGGGCGTGGAGTCACAAGTTTTTGTAGGAATAGCTTCAACCCATTTTGACATGTAATCGACTACGACTAAAATGTTAGCATGCCCATAAGAAGAAGAAAATGGGCCCATATAGTTGATCCCCCAGACGTCAAAAATTTCTAGTTCCTACCAAGAGGTGAGAGGCATTTGGCCACGCTTGGAAATGTTACCCGTCCTTTGACATTGGTCACATGAGAGCACATAATAATATGAGTGTTTGAAGATGGTGGGCCAAAAGAATCCACATTGCATGACCTTTCTAGCTATTTTTTGGGAACTCATATGACCACCATAGGGGCCAGAGTGACATTGTTCCAAAATGGCGATGCTTTCTTCATGGGATACACCACGGCGATATAAACCATCAGCACAAAGTCTAAAAAGATAAGGTTCGTCCCAATAATAATTTTTGACGTCATGTAAAAATTTCTCTTTAGAGTGTCCCGTATACTCGGGGTGCAATACACCTGTAGATAAATAGTTTACAAAATCGAAAAACCAAGGGAATTGGGAGTCTACCTTGAGCAGTTGGTCATCGGGTAAGGATTCAATTATGGGATTTTCATCAATGGGGCTATAGCTAAGTCGACTTAGGTGGTCATCCATGACATTTTCACATCCCTTTTTGTCTAGGATTTCTAGATCAAATTCCTGCAATAACAAAATCCATCTTATGAGTCTAGGCTTGGCATCTTTCTTGGTCATGAGGTAGCGAATGGCTGCATGGTCAGTGTAAACAACAACCTTTGAACCAACAAGATATGAGTGAAATTTATTGAATGCATAGACAATTGCTAGCATTTCTTTTCCAGTGACGGTGTAATTTTGTTGAGCCTCATCTAAGGTCTTGGATGCATAATAAATGACATGGTGTTTCTTGTCATTTCTTTTTCCTAAAATGGCACCTACAACAAAATCACTAGCATCGCACATGATTTCAAAGGGTAAGGCCCAGTCAAGAGCACGAATGATAGGAGTGGTGGTGAGAGAATCCTTCAAGCATAGAAAGTTGTCCATGCAAGCTTTGTCGAAATTGAAAGGAACCTCATTTTGAAGGAGGTTGGTGAGAGGTTTGGTTATTTTAGAGAAGTCATGAATGAAACACTGATAGAAACTAGCATGTCTTAGGAAGGCTTGGATGTCTTTGACTGAGGTAGGAGGGGGAAGCTTGGTGATGACCTCAATCTTAGCTTTGTCCACTTCAATGCCTTGGTTGCTTACCTTATGGCCCAGAACAATACCTTCCTTAACCATGAAGTGACACTTCTCCCAATTAAGGACTAATGTGACTCGATGCATCTATCAAGAACAAGGGAGAGGTTTCCAAGGCAAGAATTGAAACTATCTCCATAGACGGAGAAATTGTCCATGAAAACTTCCATGACAGTTTCAGTTAACCCTGAAAAAATGGCAGACATACATCTTTGAAAAGTGGTCAGTGCATTGCACATGCCAAAGGGCATTCGTCTAAAGGCGTATGTACCGAAAGGGCATATGAAAGTAGTTTTCTCTTGATCTTCAGGATGAGTGGGAATCTGATAAAAACTTGAGTAGCCATATAGATAACAAAAGTATTGTTGATGAGCTAAACGTTCAAGAACTTGATCGAGGAAGGGAAGTGGGAAGTGGTCTTTCCTAGTTTCTTTGTTGAGTTTCCTATAGTCAATGCACATCCTCCACCCTGTGACAGTACGGGTGGGGATGAGCTCATTCTTCTCATTCCTAATGATTGCGGTCCCACCTTTTTTGGGGACGAGTTGGACAGGGCTGACCCAAGGAGAGTCAGAGATGGGGTAGATGATTCCTGCAGTCAAAAGTGTAATCACTTTAAGACAGACAACTTCCTTCATGTTTGGGTTGAGTTTCCTTTGTGGGTCTCGGGAAGGTTTGCTATTTTCAATCATTGGGATTTTGTGGATGCAAATGGATTGATCTATCCCAACTAAATCTATCATTTTGTACCCTAAAGCTATTTTTTGTTTCCTAAGTTCTCCCATAAGCATGTTTTCCTGTTCAATGGTAAGGTCAGAATTGATAATAACAGGGCATAATTTTTGTTCATCCAGAAACACATATTTCAGGCCTATGGGGAGGGTCTTCATTTCTGGGGCCTTTGGTGGTTCAGGCTTTTGTTCAATGATGGAGATCATCTTAAGGTCTTCAATTTTTGTATTGGGAATCTCCTCAAAGTTATTCAAATGAATCTTGAGTTGATTTAATGGTTCATTGTCAAAATCACATTTGGCAGGAGTAGTGAGGGTGGTGTGTAGGGGGTCATCAACTAACTCCCATTCCTGCCTTAATTTGGATAATTCATCAATGTAATCAAGGAGGTAGACCTCTTCCTCAAGAATAGGTCCCCTCATGCTTTCAAACAAACTCTAGGGTTTGCTTCCCTAGTCTTAACAAAATGGTACCAGCCTCAAAATCAATCAAGGCATGGGTAGTGGATAAGAAGGGATGTCTGAAAATGAGAGGGTAGTGTAAATCTTCCTTGATGTCCATGATCACAAAATCACAAGGGACATATGCATCATTTCCAACTTCAACCGGAATGTCTTCTATGATTCCCATGGGTTTGGTTGTAGATGAGTCTTCCAGTTGGATAGTCATGGCCATGGGTAACATGTCATCGAATCCTAGTCTTTTGCAAAGACTATAGGGAATGATGGATATACTGGCTCCTAAATCTGCTAGGCCTTTTCTACAAGCATTGTCACCCAAGTAGCATCCTATTCCAAAAGAACCCATACCCTTCAATTTTTTAGGCATCTTGCTTAGGATAATGTCTGAAGTGGTCCTAGCTAGTTTAACAGTCTCGTATTCTTTAGTAACATACTTCCTAGTCAAGAGAGATTTCATGTACTTGGATCAGGTGGGCATGTCTTCCAAAGCATCAAGGAAAGGAATGTCGACATGTATTTTTTTCATAGCATCCCTGAATTTCATGAAGCGGGCATCAAGTCTTGTTTGTTTGAGGCGGGCTTGGTAGGGAGGTCGGGGTTTTTAGATTGGTTCTTCATCTTCTACTTGAGGGGTTTCGGGGACGGATGGTTTGGGTGTAGCTTCATATTTGACAACTACCATGTCCTCATCCTCAAATTCTAGAGGTGGGTTCGAAGATTTTTCTGGAGGGGGAGGGTTGTGCACTTTTCCCAAATGAGTAGAGACAACCTTGAGTTGTTTGGGATGTTTGGGGTTGTTTTCAGGATGTCCTGCAAAAGTTCTGATAGGGGGTTTCTGTTGGGCAAACAGACGAGCTATTTGGGCGTTAGTTGCCTTTTGATGAGCTTGTTGAGCAATGATGATTTGCTCCAAGGAATCTATCCTTTCATCTGATGAAGGGGTGGAGGTAGGAACATTTGGTTGAGGAGGTGGTTAATTGAGGTTTTGAGGGGGAATGTTTAAGTTTTGAAATTGTTCTCCTTGAGATGGTGGTCGGGTTGGATGATTTTCTCGGTAATTTCCTTGGGTTCCAAAGTTCCTTTGGTTGTTGTATGGGAATCCAGGTGGTGGTCAATTGTTACCTTGAGGGTAAGGAGGCCTTTGTTGGGTCTGGAGTTGGCTAGAGTTCTCAGCACCTGAAGGGTTCCCATATTGAAAACTAGGGTGGTTTCTAGTTTAGTTGGGATTGTAGTAACCTTGGTCTGGTATGGTATGGATTGAATTGAGGTCTTCTAGATGTTGTCCCATTTTGGGTTGCATGGGCATGTTGTAGAGATATTGACAGTGGAGGGTGGTGTGGTCGTATCCTTGAAAAATGCCACAAAGAGAGTCCACGACTTTTATTTGTTGGGGTGACTCCCTAAGGGTGCCTAGAGAAGACTCTAACCGATCTTTTTTTAAGGCAATTAATTTGAGGCATACTGCTATGCTTTGGATATCATGATTAACTTCTACCTTGGCCACATTAAGGATTCCACCAATTCCTCATATAGCCCTTGTTTTGGAAGCCCGTTTGACTACTTCCCATGCACTAGTCAAACTTTGATGCATAAAATTTCCTCCATATGAGGAATCGAGAAAGAATTTGGTATCATCATCAACACCATGGTAAAAGATATCTATGAGTTGGGCTTGAGATATATCATGGTGGGGGAACTTCCTAAGTAAGTCTTTGAATCTCTTCTAGGCTTCTCCTAAAGACTCTCCTGGGGACATGGAAAAGTGAGTGATTTGACCCCTGAGTTTATAGGTGAGAGAAGGGGGGTAAAATTTCTCAAGAAACTTGCTTTGTAGAACTTCCCAAGTTGTGACATGTTCTTCACTCTCCATAGTGTTGTACCATCTACTAGCTTGGTCGGAGAGGGAATACTTGAACATTCTAAGGTGGATGGCATCTTTAGAGACGCTTGGATGTTTGTTTAGAGAGCAAAGGTCATTGAACCTTTGAAGGTGATCTTGACAACTCTCCCCATTGTTTCCTGAGAAGGGGTTGGCTTGCATCATGGTGATCCATTGGGTTCAGATCTCAAATTGAGGAGCAATGATGTCAGGGGGTATGACCGGATGTTGTGCATAGGCGGTTTTGGGAACATAAAAGTCCTTTAATTGTTTTTGCCTTTCGGCATCCCTCCTATCGACTTCTATGGTTTCTTATTCATCCCTATAGGCTTCTCATAAAGTGGCTTCTCTTTCTGCTTGTTCGTCTTGGATGAGCTCTCTTTGAGGTACGAGACCTTGGTTGATCCTACGGGCAACTTCTTCTTCATTCATTCTTGCTAGATTTTGACGGTTTAAATGATGAAAAGTCCTTTCTATTTCAAGATCAAATGATTGAAAATCAACGTTCGGGCGTTGCATGCACAAATGAAGCAGTTAATTGTGTGAAAAAAAATAGACTGTCAGAATGGAAACTCGGTAGAAGGAGGAGTAGAACTTCTGGAATGTTACACGGAAGGCATAAAAAAAAGGAAAAAAGTTTTTCAAAAATTTTTGGGGTTCGAAGAAACAAATCTGTTGTCCCCGGCAACGGCGCCAAATTGATAATGTGTCGCTTAACACACCAATCACTAAGATTGTTAATCCTAGAGTTTAATCCTTTTAACTCTCCGGTTAAGGCTAGTATAGAAAGGGTCGAATCCCAAAGGACAACTTTTAAAGATTGTTTCTGAAAAACCTAATTATTTGAAGAACTTATTTAATTTGTTTTTTGTATTTTTAGATTTAAAACGGAAAGTAAAGATCAGAATGGGGGTTTGGTTGATTACTCTAAAACAAGAAATAAACATAAAGTAACAATGTAATAAAAATAATTTATATTTTCCCTACCACAAGGAAAAGAAACAAATAATTGTTAGCACAAGTAGACTATTGTGAATGGAAAAGACTAGAAGTAAAGAAAGCAAATCAATGAAGGTTGAAATCAAAGGGAGAAAATTGAGGATCTTGGGGTTTTCACCACCTTATCCTAGGCAAACGATTAATCCTTAAACGATAGGTTCAGTGAAGGCAAGTGAATTAAAAATCCACTAAAGATGATCTCCACATGAGCCCATTGGTCCTGGTGCTCATGTTTCTTAGTTTATCATCCTAGAAAGAGAAAATCTGTGGTCATTTCAAAACTCTTATGTGATTGAGATTGTCGTTCTAAACCCAAACTTCCAAGGTCATATCCATTCGAATTAAATTTTGATATTATCAATTAATCACTTTGATATATCAACTAGTTATCAATCTCAAATGCCATCTAGAATCATTTAAGGAAAAACCAAAATCCATGGCTAAGGGGTTATTCCCCTTGTCTCGATAAAGAACTACTAACTCATGGAGAAGGAGCAAGGAGAGATAGAGGAAGGAAGTGATATAGCCATCTTTGAGTCTTACCACTACTGATCCTCAATTAGAGATAATGAAGATGGTTGTCTGTTCCTACCTTGCTCGATTGCTCAAAAGAGGGGAGGAGGAGAATAGAAAGAACTAGATATAAACACAACAGAATAACGAAATTGAAAATAACATGTAATTGAGGTGCAAGGCTACTTTATTTGAGAACTAGAAGAAGAATACAAGAAATAAGAGCTCTGAGAATGCTAGTACAAAAGTAAAATCCAAGATGCCCAAGGATGAGGAAGTGCCCCTCCTTTTATAGGAGAAGGAGGGGGTATACATTAGGTTTAGGGCAAAAGAAATGGCCACTGGTGGCTGCTAACTTTCTGGATCTAGTCAATAGAGGAAACAATTGATTGCTTTGCATTCCTTTTGCAGTAATTTCCGACAACAGTGATTTCGAGCATATTTTTGGGCCAGTCTTAAATTCGGAAGCAGTCCAAAATATGTTTTTCCTATAGATAATTGAATTCTCTTTCTAACGCATACTTGCACATTAAATTCCACCTTGGGATGTGGGAGTTATATCAATTGTTGTGAAAGGTATATACTGAAGTTAGACACTGCGAGAATTTGTGCAAAATAGCTTCTACGGGAATTTACTCATGAGCTATTTTCCTACAAAAAAAACAAGAAAATATATTTAAAACTCTAAATAAATAGAAAATTCCAAACTAATGCAATTAATAGAAAAATAAAGAAGATAAATAACAAAACAATCCTAGAAATATATCTAAAACATGAAAATAAAGGGATAAGTATACATTTATCACTTTCCAACATGCCTGGACCGCACGACTCAAGACTGACATGCGACATGCCCATGTAGCCACCACCTACTGGAGGGGAATTGACTCTGATACCATTTGTAATGGTTGGGCCCACTGCCCTAGGCTCTAGTAGAGTTTCAAGAATGACGTATGGTCCCACAGACCACCACTAGCCTTAACTGTATGCTTTATCCTCACTCACGTGTAAGCCAGGGTCAACTTCCTGACTGGTCACACATCCTAGTGCTACTCCAAGCTGAGCACACTTAACTATAGAGTTCTTTATTGATGGGCTCCCAAAAAAGAATGTGTACCTTGGTGATATGGGTAGTCCAATAATTATTTTTAAGATCATTATATCTGAGGCCTCAAATCCCAGGACGTTAAGAAAGGATTGAACCCAAAAATCACAGGTCTTCTAATATGTATACGAGAAGAGCAACTTTGACTGCTTTTTTATGTGTTATGTATAAGATACAAAATCTATTAAAATGTAATTAGTAAATGGGGGTGATGACTATGTTTAATAGCATTAGTTACCTAGGCTATTAGAAGACCTGACACCTTCTCCTTGTAATGCTACCATCGTCGATTTCGTTATAGAATCACAATGTGTGCTCAACGCCTCACCAGCCCACCAAGAGACTCGAAGCCAGATCGATTACCCTCTACTCTCCCTTCCTTTGGACTCCCTCTCTCTCAACTTCGGCCTCTCAATGAGCAACGAGTAAAGAAGGAATGCATGGAGCCTTGATGGCCAGTGAAGAAACGGCCACAATAGATGAATTGCAGAAGAAATGACTGTTGATCAGTTACCCAAGAACATGGAGCCGTCTCCTTCATCCCCTAGATATAAACCCTAACACCTCTTTACTCAAGTCCCAACACACCCATATCTAGAGACGCGACACCCTACAACTGAGATGGATCTTCACCCCAACTACCTCTAGCCACCACGGCGCCCACTCGCGCTCGTAGTTGCACGTTGTGTCCATCACCTTCTCCTTCATCTTGATACCAACCGATGGTCTACAACTCAGACATGGGCACCTTTTCCCCGACCCCAAGTGACCTACAGCCACCACGACACCTCACCAGCAAATGAATTGCTGATGGCCGCCAATCCGCTACAACAACAATTGACTCCTTCAAAGATTCGCAACACCGTCAACATGGTGCATGATCACGACATCCATCTGCAATAGGTCCTACAAATGTAGCCGCCTTCACTGTTAATGCTTCCCCTCATCTCCTTGACTTCTTGATGCCCTCAAACCCAACCGCCTTTCACCTAGTAATATTGAGCATTCCAATCAGATCAGAAGACCATCTATCAAAATTTGATTTCAGTTCAGCAGGTACTCACCATCGCGTTGGCGTCGCCCTGTTCGACTCAGCCAAGTTGGATTGTCATCTACCTCATCTCCTTCGACGAACCTACCACTCAATGCAAACCTGCACGCCAACTCATCACCTCATAGATAATCTGACCATCTGTAATAAGCCATCACAGATATGCAACACAGACCTACATTTACAGATCGCCACTATAGATTTCTTCAGACCAACCTCATCACTGCTTCTCCCTGGTACCTACAACGCCATCCAGCTATGTACACTGCCATCTACTAGATCCCTTACAACCTTACAACCTCCATCACCTGCAACAATAGTCAGGCACCTCCCATCTTCAGACAACAACACCCATACCTAAGATTGGTAGATGAACTCGCCTCTAGATCAGATGTGTGTAGCAGCTATCACCATGACAACTTGCTCAATCCTAGAGCCTAGAACACCTGGAAGATAGACTAGTAACCACCTGATCTACAAGTCTATTTTCCTGCTACATCCTTTCCAACAAACTCCAATGGTTAGCATGCAAACGATGATCACAGATGAATCAACACAAGGAGTCATGCTACCATGTTGGAATGGAGAAGACACATACAAAAATCTTGAGAAGGAGGATACACCACCCTCAAGCCATGAAGACAATGTTCATATTAACTATAGGAAAGAGAGAGGGACAAAGAATGTTTAAAAGCATGACAACAAGGAACCCTCAATCCCTTAGAAGGGTGAGCAACAGCCTGATCGTGTGGGGTCAATTCCCTCTCATCAATGAATAGGTAAATCCTACACCCTTGGTCCTATATGTACATACTTCTCCCAAACATTAGATGGATAAATTAGTTAATCAACACACATACAAATAACAATAAAGATAATCATAATATATAAGTTATTTTTGTATCAACTAAATCATATGACTAGGCCTATTGGTTACCTAGCAATGTGTATATATATTTACATGTTGATAAGCTAATAAGCTATAATGTAGTAGTTTTGACCATTATGAATGATCTAACCTTGTGATAAATCCAAACCTTGAAGCTATGTATACTAATAGATACACTTGGATATAATATTTTGAATTATGAAGCCACTAGTTATCTTATCTTTAAGGAACAATATGCAATTATGTAATGCCTAAGATATATTACTACTTGTATACATATTAGAAATCAAGATCAAGGTACTAGCATATGAATAGTATGTATAGAGGTATGTGGAATTAAACCCTAAATATCCCTAGTAAGGTATATTAGTAAATAGACATTACATGATCCTAGTGACTAAATGTAGTTGTAATATAAATGAGAAACATAATGATATTTTATATCGAACATAGAGACAACACGATAAAACAACTAAGTATGTAACATTGGATATATATATATATATAACCTAGTTGGGAATTTAATATTGATAACCATAGAGAAAAATATGATAAATATAGTCCTAACTTGGAAAGGAAACACTAAATAGAAAAGATTGAACAAGTAATTGATTCCATGCCAAATGATAACAAAATTGTACAACACTTTGTAGATCTCTTGCTCTTGGAGCCATTCTTGGTTATTATTCAACCTATGAAGACTTAAATAAATTAAGGTACTAGATTCTCGATTTGTATATTGAGTTGTTCATTTCCCTCTTGAATGCCTTGTACATTGTTTAGTGGTGAACCCGATACTTGTTTAAGCCTTTCCTACCTCTTTGAAAGTTCACCACCTCAGATTGGTTATTGTTTGAATGCATTGAATATTATAATAGCACTTGAATTGATCTATTTGGAGTTTTGACTCCTTAGACATTGGTCCCTTTGGGATTTGGCCCCTTAGAGATTTGGCTCACTTGAGGTAGGGTACGTCCCGCCGCCCTGTGCACATGTGTAATGGATTATTTGTCCCCCAGTCGACTGGTTAACATAGTAATTAGGCTCAATGTTGTTCTTTCATAGATGATTGAACATAAGCATTGTTTCCCTTGAAGGAAATGATATGATAGTGATCAACCTTAATATTCAAAAGTTGATCATTGCAAATATTTTGATAATTTGGTATCTTGAACCATTTTGAATAAGCCTTGTAAAATTTGATCTTGAAATACAAACAGTGAAATATTGTTATTCTTGATTTGGCAAATTTAGTCCACAAAATGTTCCTTACCTAGATTTGATATTACCTTGATTTATACATAGAACCTATATTTTGCAAATAGCTCGATATAAGAATTTAGTACCAGCTTTGCTGACCCTTTGTTTCCCTTCGATGGGGTCCATGTGTGGTTTCGTTCCCTTTGGGAACTCATGGGCAGGTGATAGATGGAAGAGTTTGAAGAGACATGCACTGGGTAGTCCTCCGTTGAAGACTACATAGGAATGAATTTTATTTCTTAAACTTGTAATCATATTTGTAAGCTTATGTGACTTTGATGTACAAGCATGAATGTAACAAAGATTGTTTATGTTTTTGATATTATTTTGAAAATATTCGACCATAAAGATCGAGTCTTTACAAGATGGTATCAGAGCCATAAACGGTCGGCACTCATGCATGTCTCGTGGAAATTATGGTTAAGTAGGAACACAAATGGAGTAGTAGAATATACAAAAAAATAGTTAGACCATGAATCTTGGTATCATTGACCTTGTTATTAGGAAGTACATGGGATACAAGTAGAAACCGTATTGTCCTAGGATGTGAGACATGTACCCTAAACTAGAAATTTATGAGACATACCTAGTTAAACTACTAGATTTTGAACATCCATAGGCATGGATTTACATGAAGATATTGTTGAGAAAGAAGTGTTTGAGATACATGTGTGTAATTTTACATTTAGATTATTAATATGTAAAAAGAAATAATATAGGTATATGAATGGTTTCTCTTTAGATTCTAACACTCACAAATATGAAAACAAAATAGAAATATATAATGGATATTTTATATAACCCTAAAATCATATGAACATATGAAAATTTCAACCTAACTCATGAACATGATTAAAATTTGATAAAAAGAAAAAAAATCTACCTAATAAATTATAATAATTCATCACCATGTCAATGGAACGAGGTGAGGTGTCTAAGGAAGGATGTATAGTAAAGGTTCTGGCATAATTGCTACCAATCCACTTAGGTGGTGGTGGGGTTTTGTCACTATACATACTGACATGGCCAAAGTGAATTTCATTACTTGGGAAAACCCTAATGTTGAATAAAGGCACGAACCAAAAAAAAAGTATATATAATCACCTTCAATAGAGAGAAAATAAAATATAATATGCTAAGAGTTATGGAAAAAAAATTTCACTAAAACAAAACTCAAAAGGAAGAAAGAAAAATATAAATATGTTTACTTAAAAGAATTTGAATGTTTACTTGACCATACATTTGACTTGTATGCCCTCATTATAAATACTCAATTGAATGAAAAATGTTGATAATACAAAATATGAAACATATATTTCCCTTCAAATATGCGATCACATCTATTGAGAAAAGAAACGACTGGGAAAGCTATAGAAATGGAAATTAAAATAACAATATACTCATATAAGTAGAAAATTGAGAAAAAGAAACAATTGGATAAGACATAGTGAATATTATGTGGAATTAATATAAAATGATGAACTCATTTATTTTTGTGAACTTCTAATATGTATGTACATAATAATAGATAATTAATACAATATAGACATCTTAGAGAAATAAAACCCTACCTTGAAATTTAAAAATAGAAGTATTTCAAAACTCTTGACCCATAGATCATCACACAAATATATGTGACAAAAATAGGTAAAAAAAAAGAATAATGAAAAAAAAATCTATGGTCATGACCTTGGAAATTTTGTTAATTAGAGATAAAAGGTCACAAATACAATATTATATACATACACATAAGAAACAAAAGGTAAAAAAAATTATACACAATATAAACATCATCGTAACATTAGTGACAAATATGTGAGATTAAAATTTATGTAGTATTGATAACCATATATTTACCAATAAGCTTGGGTTTTAACTCAAACTTGTGATAATGATGGCCAAGACTTACAAATTGAATATTTTAACTCTCATATTGGAATAATATGTTGGAAGACTGAGGGGTATATTTTCAAAGTAGAAATTGAACCTAAACCGATTTAATGACCCTATAAAATAGTAAGAGGATTGTTGGATCATCATAAATCAGACCTATGATAGTGGAAGGAAAATTGGGATCGCATTTTGTTTAAGTTGACACTTCAACAAGCAAAATTATTGTGCTGGAATATTTTTTGGATCAAACTATAGTAGGTATATCACCATTAAGAAATATTTGATTTCATGGATGAAATCTCTTTGAAGGGTGGAAGAGTTGTAACATACTCAAATTTTGGGGATACTGAATCTACTTCAAGATATTATCAAATATTTTCCCTAAACTATATCTCAATTCCAATTCGGTCCTTTCCAACTTGAGTGTGAGATATTTTGATTGATTATCATGAATAATTGCCTCCTTTTTAGTTTCTTGTACTATATAACTCATAACTCTGCATTTGAGAGAGTAATTTCAAATTAGTCCTTTAGAATTGGCTTTGTGAACCATATCAAAACCAATTTGTGCAAATGGAAATAATTGCCCCTTGATATCTTGATTTGCATTCCACTCCTCCATGAAATTTCACTTAATGGGCTTAGAATCATTACATACAATATTCATTGGCTAAATAATACTAATAAGTTTGGATGTTATGGTAGAAATTGAATTAATAGAAGAGTTATTGTTTCTACAATTCAGTTTAGTTATATTCATACTTTTAAGAGTTATAAAATATCAAAATAACTAGGTAATATGTGATTAATGGACTCGACTTAGGTTTCCCTAGAAAGGATTGAACCCAAAAATCGCAGGTCTTCTGATATGTATACAAGAAGAGAAACTTTGACTACCTTTTTATGTGTTATGTATAGGATACAAAATCTATTAAAACATAATTATTAAATAGGGGTGATGAGTATGTTTAATAGCATTAGTTACCTAGGCTATTAGAAGACATGACACCTTCTCCGTGTAACGCTACCAATGTCGATTTCATTACAAAAGCACAATGTGTGCTCAGCACCTCACCAGCCCACCAAGAGACTCGAAACCAGATCGATTACCCTTTACTCTCCCTACCTTTGGACTCCCTCTCTCTCAACCCCGACCTCTCAACGAGCAATGAGGAAGGAAGGAATGCATTCAACCTTGATGGCCGATGAACTGGAAGAAATGGCCACAATAGATGAATTGCATAAGAAATGAATGTTGATCAGTTACCCAAGCACATGGTGCCCTCTCCTTCATCCCCTAGATATAAATCCTAACACCCCATTACTTGCTATATAAGTCCCAGCACACCCATATTTGGAGACGTGACACCCTACAACCAAGACAGATCTTCACCCCAACTACCTCTAGCCACCACGGAGCCCACTCGCGCTCGTAGCCGCACGATGTAGCCATCGCCTCCTCCTTCATCTTGATACCAATCGGCAGTCTGCAACTCAGACCTGGGTGCCTAGTCCCCAACCCCAAGTGGCCTACAGCCACCACGACGCCTCACCAGCAAATGAATTGTTGATGGCCGCCAATCCGCTACAACAGCAATTGACTCCTTCAAACAACAACACCCATACCTAAGATTGGTAGATGAACTCGCCTCTAGATCAGATGTGTGTAGCAGCTACCACCACGACAGCTTGCTCATTGCTAGAGTCTAGAACACCTGGAAGATAGACTAGTAACCACTTGATCTACATGTCTATTTTCCTGCTACATCCTCTCCAACAAACTCCAATGGTTAGCATGCAAATGATGATCACATATGAATCAACACAAGGAGTCAGGCTACCATGTTGGAATGGAGAAGACACATACAACAACCTTGAGAAGGAGGATACACTACCCTCAAGCCATGAAGACAATGTTGATCTTAACTCCCAGAAAGAGCGAGGGACAAAGAATGTTTAAAAGCATGACAAGAAGGAACCCTCAATCCCTTAGAAGGGTAAGCAACAGCCTGATCGTGTGAGGTCAATTCCCTCTCATCAATGAATAGGTAAATCCTACACCCTTGCTCCTATACGTACATAATTCTCCCAAACATTAGATGGATAAATTAGTTAATCAACACACATACAAATAGCAATAAAGATAATCATAATATATAAGTAATTGTTGTATCAACTAAATCATATGACTAGGCCTATTGGTTACCTAGCAATGTGTATATATATGTACGTGTTGATAAGCTAATAATCTATAATGTAGTAGTTTTGACCATTATGAATGATCTAACCTTGTGATAAATCCAAACCTTGAAGCTATGTATACTAATAGATACACTTGGATATAATATTTTGAATTATGAAGCCACTAGTTATCTTATCATTAAGGAACAATATACAATTATGTAATGCCTAAGATATATTACTACTTGTATACAAATAAGAAATCAAGATCAAGGTACTAGAATATGAATAGTATATATAGAGGTATGTGGAATTAAACCCTAAATATCCCTAGTAAGGTATATTAGTAAATAGACATACATGATCCTAGTGACAAAATGTAGTTGTAATATATATGAGAAACATAATGATATTTTAGATCTAACATAGAGACAACACGATAAAACAACTAAGTACGTAACATTGTATATATATATATATATATAACCTAGTTGGGAATCTAATATTGATAACCATAGAGAAAAATATGATAAATATAGCTTTAACTTTGAAACGAAACACTAAATAGAAAAGATTGAACAAGTAATTGGTTCTATGCCAAATGATAAAAAAATTGTACAACACATTGTAGATCTCTTGCTCTTGGAGCCATTATTGGTGATTATTCAACCTATGAAGACTTGAATAAATTAAGGTACTAGATTCTCTATTTTTTATTGAGTTGTTCATTTCCCTCTTGAATGCCTTCTACATTTCTTAGTGGTGAACCCTATACTTGTTTAAGCCTTTCCTACCTCTTTGAAAGTTCACCACCTCATATTGATTATTGTTTGAATGCATTGAATATTATAATAGCACTTGCATTGATCTATTTGGAGTTTTGACTCCCTAGACATTGGTCCCTTTGGGCTTTGGCCCCTTAGAACTTTGGCTCACTTGAGGTAGGGTACGTCTCGCCGCCCTGTGCACAGGTGTAATGGATTAGTTGTCCCTCAGTCGACTGGTTAACATAGTAATTAGGCTCAATGTTTTTGTTTCATAGATGATTGAACATAAGGCATTGTTGCCCTTGAAGGAAATTATATGATAGTTCTCAACCTTAATATTCAAAAGTTGATCTTTGCAAATATTTTGATAATTTGGTATCTTGAACTATTTTGAATAAGCCTTGTAAAATTTGATCTTGAAATACAAACATTGAAATATTGTTATTCTTGATTTGGCAAATTTAGTCCACAAAATGTTCCTTACCAAGATTTGATATTACCTTGATTAATACTTAGAACCTATATTTTGCAAATAGCTCGTTATAAGAATTTAGTAGCAGCTTTGATGACCCTTTATTTACCTTCAATGGGGTCCATGTGTGGTTTTGTTCCCTTTGGGAACTCATGGGCAGGTGATAGATGGAAGAGTTTGAAGAGACATGTACTGGGTAGTCCTCCATTGAAGACTAGATAGGAATGAATTTTATTTCTTAAACTTGTAATCATATTTGTAAGCTTTTGTGACTTTTATGTACAAGCATGAATGTAACAAAGATTGTTTAAGTTTTTGATAATATTTTGAAAATATTCGACCGTAAAGATCGAGACTTTACATGAGTGCTCATGGAACTACTTACTAACAATGAGATTAGGCAATCTTTTTATTATGTCTTTGTTTGGAGGGATGAATATGGTCTCGTACTATTGATTGTTCTAGGCAGTTCAGACACTCTGTTCTTCATCTTTGATGAGGGTGATCTCCCCAACACTGGCTTAGATCCTAGGATAGTTTTACTAGTTGTATTTTTTGACTTCTTAAATGAGTTAAGGCAATGTCCCAAGAATGATTGCCTTAGTTGTATATCTATAGTATTCAATGATGGCCGTGATACAAGAAAATTACAGATAGGGACCTTAGTGCTTAAGGCCAAGTTCCCCCTATACAACACACTGAGTTGACACTCCTTTTGTAGTCAGAGGCGTATAACTTCATGGCTCACATTTTGGGTCCTCTACAGGTTGTTAAGGTAACCACTTCGACTAAGTACCTCATAGTGGGACACAATGTTGTGGGCTTCCAATACAATGTACACCTAGTGATCCAAGGTCAGATGTAGTATGGGCCATAGAATCCCAACCCCAATCCTTTTTGTCTCTATGGGATATGGATGGTTCTGCACGTCCTTATTGTTGGGCACCCAACCCTCAGCGGATGTTCATTTCCTATAACTATTGTGCAAACATCAGTGAATCATAATATAGATGGACCCTCCTTCTGTGTGGGGCACCCAGTTGATGTTGGTAATGTGAAGCATCTTGAAACAAAATAGGAGATTGTCTTCTTGAATGCATGTGATAGCACCAAAGTTATCATCTTGAACCATTATTATGGATTTGTCCAACTGATACTTAAGATTTTGATGTAGTGATGAGGGAACAACTCTACTTTTATGAATCCATCTCTCCCCAGGAGGAGGTTGAAGGAAGGAGTCAACTCCATGATGACAAACGAAATGGTAAACACCAGCAGTCCAATTTTTAGCTCCAAATTGATCTCCCCTAGAGCATCCTTGATTACTCTATCAAAGCAAGTTACTTTATTCATAGTTTAATGGAGGTCGAAAGGTTCCCTCCCAAACTCATCGGGGACTTTAAAGTATTCACATTGAACCATGCACCATTTTTAGTGAATCTGGAGGGTATATTAAGGTTGTTTGATATTTCTGTAATTGATAGGGGCCTGTTGTGATTCCCATCTATCAGAATCTCTTCCTCGGAGAATGATATTAAGTGATGGGTCATGATCAACCACACGGTGTTTGTAAGAGATGTTGGGTTTGCATATTTGGAGATGTAGGACCCTTCTAGAGTCTTCATTATAGAATCATGATGTGCCGATGAGTTTCATATCACTTTTTCTAGTGGCACTTATTGTTTTGGTTCACTGAGGAAGTGTATTGCATCTGAATCTTCATGATTAATCTCCTTGCAAATCTCAAGCATTGGAAATACCTTTCTACTAACCATATTGGGGATGGAGACCTTAATGGACCCCTCGTATATAAAGTTGGAAGGGACTCCTATGTAAGTAGTCACCTTTTCTTTGCCCTTGTTGAGGGGCGGTGATACCTTGGGTGAGGTAAAGTCTTGATCTCACTTTATTGTAATAGGTGAAGTCATTATGGATGATATCAAAACTGTAAGGAGAGAATATGTAGGGACTTCCACCTTTAGGATCTAGACCTTCTATGATTTTGTCTTTGGACTTGCGTGTGGTGCATTGATTGGTTGTGCCTTGCTCCTGTCTAGCGCCTTGTATGATGATCGATTTCACTTTCTACCTATGGAGGGTACTCGACATGCTAGTTGGCTTTTTGACACTTAGAGTGATCACCAGCCTCTATTCTTGGATTGAAGTGAGGATCTAGGTGCTTTGAGACAGTTCTTGACGGGTTGTTCTAGTCGAAGAATTAGTTTGTGGGGTGAATCCTCTAGTGATGAGATCATAGCCAATGTGTTGGAGGATGAAGGTACCTCTTCTATAGAGACTGTATGCACTTCCATAATGTCTATGAGATCCTACAATGCATGCTTGAGTGTGATTCAAGAGTCATTTTTGTGACCTTTTGCTCTATGGAAGTTGCAAAATGTGTTGGTTTTGTAGTTCTTGGGTAAGGGATTTGGTGGCTCCCTTATGGTTGGAAATTTGAGTAGATTTTTGATATCTGACAGGATAATGCCGAGAGAAGATCCCAAAGGTGTGAACTTCCTCTTTGTCTTGGGAGGTTCCTTTGATGATGGAGTTGTAGTTGCTGTCTAGACATAAGATGTCAGATTACTTTCTTCCCTCGGAGTGACCATGGTCGTTTATTGTATGGCCGACTAGAAATTTGGCGGTGCGTACCCATTATTTGGAGGCTATGTACATTGCGGGGGAAAGTACTGAGGCTAATAACCGGGTGGCATGACCTGAGCTTGTTGTAGTTAAGGCTCTTGGGCATGGATACTTGGGTTGTTGGCGTTTGCGCTGAGGAGACCTATATGGTAGGCGGTTGTCATTTCCCCATCCTAGTGGGGATAAGTACTACTCCAGCTGTGAATCTTATGACTTTGCCTTAGCTCATTGATACATATGTTTAGTCATTGAGGAAGTATGTGATGGATAGAAAGGAGGCCTATGTTTTGATAGACCCATGTTTTGATTGAGTTTTTGATTCGTACACCTACATGTATAAGTTCTAGGAAGGTATTATACCTTTGTAAGGATAAGAAGATGGTGAGGGTCAATGAAGAAGCATTGATCACCATGTCTAGGGCCTCCTTATAAGTGGTCTTGAATTCTATTTGAGAGGCAAGATCCCTCCATCGTCTAATGAATTCAGAGAAGCTCTCTTCCATCTTCTATTGTAGTGCTTATACGTCCTCTTTAGTTGGGACTTGGTCTAGATTCCAAGCATATTGAACAATGACCTTTTTGGCCATCTTGGCCCATGTATTGATGGTGGTAATATCTTGCTAGTTGTACCAGGCTAACATGGGAGCACTCAAAGTCTATACAAAATAATGTATTAGTACCTTGTCATCATCCTAAACTTCCACCATATGTGAGAAATATACCTTGACGTGGGCTACGAGGTCCACCTTGCCAGTGTATTCCTAGAATCTGGTCATGTTGAAGTTGTCACGTAGCTTCATGTCAGGAAAGTGGCAGAAATCACTGAACGCTTTCCCATTGTCCTTCTTCTCTTATAACAGTCTGAGCATTTGTAGGATTTTGAGCAGTAGGGGATCTACGAAAACTACTTCCTATGTGACATCTTTTTGGCATGCAACAACCACTAGTGTACGTGATAGTTTGATTTTCATTGGTGGTGACATAGATATAGGTGGTGGGAATCCATACCCTCTTCCCATGTACGAGTTGTACTAGGAGTGAGGTGATGAATACATGTAGTGTTGCTTGGGGATTTGTCCTTTGACATTCAAATATTGCATTTGAACCTTTCTAACCATGTCAATCGTTTGAGGCTCTTCTTGTATGACTGCAAATATTCTTCTTTCTTATTTCCTTCAGTCACTCCTTAAGCTGTGAAGTTAAGGTGTGAAGAATGGAATTTCTACCTCCTGAGGTATTCGGACGGACTCGATGTTTGCAAAGGGAGGACTTTGATAGAGACATGTCTAGAGTGTTTTTGGATGAGGTGGAAGGGATCCCTACATGTTGTATGGGAATAAACCTATAGATGGTCCTACGTGTGGGACCCCTTGTCCAAAGAACCCTAAATAGTGTCATCCTTCCGTATACGCTGGGCTTGATGGAGGAAGAAAAGGCATGTTGAAAGGATTCATGGGCTTTGGTCCTTCTTTAGTAACTATAACTTCATGCATGACAACAACTTCCTTGCACTTATCTACCTCTTCTGGATTTTCTTTCTTGTTGTTGATTGCATCCACCTTGGATGTACCATCCAATTGACAATCCCCACTATTGATCCAGGCCATCTGGATTGCTCGTCCGAAAGACCTGGTGAGGTACGAGCTTCTTGTGGTTCCTTTGATGCCCATAAATTAACATTGGTTGGATTCACAAGTAGGTTGTAATATTAAGAGGCATTGTTTAGGAAAGTGCTATGTGGTGTACCACAGAGAAGGTACAAGATAGAGTATATGTGGTGCGCAGAGTATATACAGAAGTATATGTGGTTTTTTATTTTATAAATTAGTTATATATAGTTTGTAAATGATATCTTCAGATCAAAAATAAAACATTATAGAATTATAGATCACACGCTTATATATATATTTACATATAAACATATTAATATGCATGTATGATATGCTTATACGTGTATGTGTCTATATATGGAATGTCTTAGTGATATATGCACAAATATTAAAATGTTCATATGTAAATATACTAATATGTGTAAAACGTGTGTATAAATGTGAATAATCAAAATTTGTACATATTTGAAAAAATATGTGTTTACATATGATATATTATATAAATGTATACATATTAATATGTTAGAAGTATTCATATTTAAGTACAATTGTTTGAAAATTGTTATATCTATTACAATGCATATATATAAATGACTATATGTTTGAAATTTAACATATTATGTATAATTAAGTGTGTGCATATATGTATGCATGTATGTATGTAAAAATTGGACATAAGTTGTAGGAATTTTAAAAAGTGGAGTTTAATCAACTCCTTAATCATCCATATGAGAGTATATGCGGCCCATAACCGCTTAGTGAACTGATTAGCGATATGTAGTGCAGTAGGGTGTCTGAATAGGCATATGTGGGAGTATATGTGGCCGTGCAGACTGATTTCCTAAATAGTGTTAGGAGGAAAATCACATATGCTTTGGGATGGATCCCCCTACACACATTATGTCAGCCAAGAAATTTAAAAGGCCTACTCCGCAATGGGAGGAGTGTATGCAAGGGATTCTCTGATATTTCATGCATTCTTCTCATGATGAAAGTTACCTAAAGTTCTTTCTTTTTTATCTCTTTTTGGTTGTTGTTCCTGCCCCTAATTTGGGCTATATGAGGTAAGTTATCCACGTTCTCAAGAGACGGGTTTTCCAGTGCCATGATGAGAAAAAAAAGATGGTGGAAGTGTAGCTCCTTTAGGAATTGCTCTGAAAGAATCAAAATAGGATGGAAGATGGGGGATTGAGTGGTTGATCAATAGTAAGGTGGCCCTTTGTAGACCAATGTTTGTTCTTAATCAATTGTGTTTCTTACCCAGAGTGTCATCATCCAACTAGGTTACCAAACTAAAACCCTTGGCAACATTCATGACACCCTAGTTTCCTCCTAGCTTAAATGTTTTCTCTAGAGAGCTTTTTTGGTAAGGAATAGTGGGCAAGGAGGAAAACTTGGCTTGGATTCTCTCCTTTTTGAGATGTTCAATAAGAGGATGTGGTCTAGTTTTAGGTCATAGTCCGAGACCATATTTAGGAAGATGAAGTTTATGATTGGGACAATTTTAGGTCATGCTCTAGGACCCACAAGGATTTCAAAGTTAAAGTGGGATTAGTTTAAGGTCACAATATAGGACCATGGTGGGGAAGACCCGACATTGGTGAATAATATTTTTTGCAACATGGAGGAACCTCCTCTTTCTCATGTGTTTTGAGGACAAGCCTTTTATGCACTAGATTTCTATCACTTTTCTCGTGCTATTTTCTCATCCATTTAATGCATAGTTGTTCTTTGTGACATGTTTTGAGGTTAATTTATAATCATTAGACTATGAAACATAGTTGCATCAATTTATAAGTAATTTTGCTGAATTATGCATATTTTGTATATTTTATAAAGTATTATGTTGGTTTCTTTATATTTCAGGTAATTTGAGCAATTTTAATGCAGCTCAGTGCTACTGACAATGTGTCAGTGGTATTTACTTAATTCACGAATTTCCAACAGGGTCTAAAGCAAATCATTATGTTATTAGGAAGCATCTTGGTGCTACTAAGAAGTCATTTGATGCTACAAATTGGAGGAGTGTGTGCCAACGATGTGATATCCAAAGAGGAATAAGCAGTAAGTTTGCAACTTGATGCAACCGACTCACAATTCAATAGTACTGATATTTATGATGAAAAAGGTTAAGAAGCCACATCAATATAGTCGTCAGTAGTACCGACATGCAGTGAGGGCTTTGAGTCAGCCAAAACCTCAGTGCCACTAACACCATGTTGATGGTACTGACTTTCAACGATCAACACAAATCTAAAATTAAGACAGTTCTAAGGATTGAGGTTTAATGAAGGCCATAACTCCACTTATGAGCGAAGGGGGTTGAGTCTAAGATTAGATATCATGTTTCAATCTATTGAAACTGAAGACAGAGCCAAGAGAGCGGAAGACGGAGGAGACAACCATGCCCTGAGTGATTTGGGTACTTCTGGAGGGTGGATATGCAGCTAGAATGTTACATATCAAGATTCTATCTTGTAGGGATCATCTAGATGGGTTTCTCCAGGGGTTACAATAGGTTTCTCATGTTTCCCACGTTTTCCTTTTCTTTTTTCATGTTTATGACAATAGAAATCATGCAGCGCTAATCCCCTTTGTTCTTTAGTACCTGATAGTAGCTCAGTTTTGCATTGTGATTGATTTTCATGATTTAATACTTCTATTTTCCGAAATTTGGGCACAATTAATGATAGTTTATCAATTGGGTGTGCCTTATCACCACAATTAATTAGATTGACAATTAGTTGGTTTGTGAGAGGGGTTAAGGATTGGATAAATCATAGAATTTCATAGTTAATACAACACCTCATGAGAGGACCTACAACTGTGAAGGGAATAGCTGAGAGATTTCATAAATGCACCTATCTAACTCATCAATTGCTACTTGAGTAGGATTTTTGTAGAATAAGTAGGGTAATATGTTGTGTGAGTGGGTAATATCTACCACAAGTCCCTTGGTCCACAGTTTAGGATAAATAACTATTAGTGAATTGGAGTTAATTGCACTATAAGCCATGGTGAAATGGAATTCCTAAGGAATCCTTCTCATTTACGATCATGACCAACTTAATTTAGATTTTAATTATTGCTATTAGATTAACCATCAACCAATCACTTTTCCATAGGTATAGTTGATCATGTTACAATTAGTATAAGTTTCTAGATTAGCAATTCCCTAAGTTCAACATCCAAGCCTCATAAGCCTATACTACTTGACACGTACACTTTCATTTTGAACACATAGTTTCAGCGAGTCAAGTTTTTAGCACCATTTCTGTGGAAATAGCAACTCCAACACTACGAGTACTGTGACCCACCACTCTAGGCCACAATTTCATTTATTATTAATCATTATTACATCTTGCACTTTACTATCATCAAATTCTCACACTTTCAAATTATTTGCATGTACTAGTGCATGGTTCATACATGAATCACAAATTATGGAGATTAAACTCCATCAGTCATGGACAAGGAAGAGATTTTCCATAGAACAAGACGGTTTGTGGCCTTAGTTGAGAGGCTAGTACAAACCCTACTATCACCAACAAACCAAGCACCAGAGGAATCCATGTCTCAAAATGGTGATGAGCACCTTGAAGAGCCACCAGAGGAGCAAAATGTCTAGAAAAAGATTAAAGAATAATCGACCATGACACAGTTGGGGCCAATTGTCAAACAAGCAGTTAACATGGGTAGCTATAAAATTGATCCAGGGCTAGTGGCACTTATTAAACCTTAAGCGTTCTAAGGTCACAACATGGAGGACCCGATGGCCCATATAAACAATTTTGTGGAGAGTTTTGATACGCTAAAAATAGACAAATTTTTAATGACAATGATATATTTGAAATTGTTCCCATACTCACTGTCAAAGTCTTGGTTTTTATGTTTTCCCTTAGAATCTATCTTCACTGGGATGATATGATAGATGCCTTGTTGGAAATGTGTTTTCCCCCTTAAAAGATGGGGGACTTGGTCGCCCATATCTATAATTTTCAACAACATGCTAATGAATCCTATATAAAGTCTTGGAAAAAAATCCAAAATATGTTGAGGAAGGTCCCTCAGCATGGGATTGACCTCTACATCTAGGAAAAAAGGTTTTATTATGGGTTGCATAAAGGAGAGAGAAACTCCCTTGATAGTGTGGGGTTACGGTTCTTTCTAAACAACAAGGCATCTAAGTGACATGAAATTCTAAAGAACATGGCTAAAAATCAAACCTTAGGGTGATGAGAGAGAACCTCCAACAACCATTAAAAGTGTCAGAGAATCTAGGGAGATTGCAATGCTAAAAGAGAAGATGGACATCCTAGCACAAAAGCTAGATCAGAAAGAAGGTGCCTCATTTGGAGGTGAAGAAGAGGAGTAGATGTATGTATGTCATCAAAACTTTAGGAGAAGAAATGTGTATGCACAGAGGAAGGATCCCAAATTTTCATGGAAGGGTCCCAACAATTTTTACTAGGTTCCCTTCCAAGAACAATAACCAAATCCATAGTAGGGAAACCTACAATGTAAATTTCAATAGGAAAGAGTTCCTAGAAAGATAGACCACACAAAAGACATGGTGCAAAGATTGGTCAGTCAGAATGAGGCTCTCTTTGACTAGACAAAAAGGGTGCAACAAAGTTAAGATTCTCAAATCCACATTATTAATAAGTAGATCTATCAGCTGGAAGCAGAGGCGACATCCATAAAGAAGCCCATTCCATAGGGATTATTTGGTCACACAAAGACAACTCATCAACATTGTCAAGTAAATTTTGTCTTTGTCATCAAGGAACTAGATCATGACATTGAGGAGTCACTAGATCGGTGCATTCTAGAGCTAGATTGGGAGTATGTGCTAGTAGTTCTATTTCCCTATAGATTGTATGAAAGACTAGAGGGATGTAGAACCCCAGTGCATTATGCTCACACATGAACCTCAGTCAAAACAAGGTAAAAACATGCAATGATGACACTCCACTTCATTGTCTTTGCAAGACAAGGAACTTGAAGATTCCACTGTTGCTATGTCCATGCCCCTAATCTTTGAAAAGTTTCTCATGCTATATGAAAAAGCAAAGGTTCTAATTTGCAGTGGAGCAGTCATGGTCAATAAGAAGGGACCCACAATTGAGAAGGAGCAGCCACATGCTATGCACTCCAAATGAGACATTCCAAATTCTATCCTAGGAGGTGGTGTTGATGCAAGCTTAGGGGAGTAGATACCTAATGTGCCTACATTCCTCCACACAAGCACATAGAGAGGCCACATGTGCTGTGTCTAAATAGTCTGAAGCCAAGAAAGGAGGAAAAGCAATTTAAAAAATTCTCAGACATCTTCTGAAAGCTCCTCACCAATATCCCACTCATGGAGGTGATAAGATAGATTCCCAGAGATGGAATCTTCTTGAAGGATATCATCAACAAGAAAAGATAGATAAAAGATATGTATGTCTTGTGTGTTGATGAAGTGGTGAGTGTGATGATCTAGGGAAGACTATTGAATTAGATAAAAGATCCAAGATTCTTCTACATTCCTTATTCGATAGGAAATAAATATTTCAAACAAGCACAATGTGACTCTGGGGCTAGCATAAATATCTTTCCTCTCTCAACATTTTAGAAGTTGAGATTAAAGAAAAAACAAAAATGTCCATGACAATCTAGATGATCAGAGGATCATTTGTGAGGTTGTATGGGATGCGCGGAGATGCTTTAGTACAAGTTGATAAATTCATCTAACTTCTCGATTTTGTGGTCATGTATATGCACAAGATGTGAGGATTAGGATGTTGTTAGGAAGGTCATTCCAAGCGACAACTGACATGATCATTTCCATGGGTAGAGGTCACTTGACACTTAGGAGAGATGATGATAGAGTGGAGTTTAGACTACCATAAGAGTCTTCCCAACCATACCATGACAACCCCGGTTGAAGAAGATTTCGATGTCAATCCTAGGACATAAAACAAAGGCACTTTTGGGAGGCAACCCATAATCTAGTTTCAATGTTAGTTATGTTGCATTTTAACTTTTGTAGCAATAATTTTCATACTTGCACTTTTATTTGCTTTTTAGATATAAAAAAGTACCTAGATTATTCTTGTTTGGTGTGCAATCAGAGAGAAATTCGGTACCACTAAACACACTATTTGTGGCACAGACGAATGAGTTAAATTGAAATAGGGAGATCACACAAAATTAGTACCATCGATAGGCAGGTCAGTGATACCAATTCCATGACAGGGTGGGCACTTCATAAAGTTAGTGCTACTGACAAACAACTCAGTAGCACCACAATTTTAGTGAAAAAGATCACAGTAGATAGACAAATAACTAGGAGGCATCAACATTTGTTATTGGTGGCACCAACATTTTTGCAAAAGAGAGGTGCTCCAGGTACAATATATTGAGGAGTGTGTTTGAGAGAACCAAGGGAGAGAAGACCAAATGACACAACTCAGTACCATCGACCAAGAAAGTTGGTGGCACTGACACATGATCTAGAGGAGTGCCCAATTCAGCTTCATACCACCAAACACATGTCAATGAGACTAACATAATGCTCCAATAATGGGCGCAATTAGCTCAGTACCACTGACCTCCTATCACTGGCAACAAGCTTTTATCAGTGGCACTAACTCTAAAGACCAGAATATGTGGCACCAAGCTCGATGATCAGGATTGCATTCATCCAACACTCGATAGCTCTAATCCTGGTGCACATTCTAGAAGTTCGTAGAACCAACTTCCTATTGGTACCAATGACATCAAGTGATCCACGACTTAGTGTATCGATGGCTTGTGAGCATCTGCATCAATGAATGATGCTGACGACCCATAAATAGGGAACAACTTGGTACCACCAACCCTAAAACATCAGTGGCACTGTCTTTTTTCGATGGGGACAACCTTAACTATAAAAGGGGAGGCTTGGGGAGTTGTTCAAACACACCCAACTACCCAACAAATGGATAAGCTCCAAAGAGGGAGGAGAATTGGCGGTCGATCACTCACCTTGCAACATAGAAGGCGCCAAATGACCCCAAAGGCTTCCTCAGCAATATGACATCCCTAAGTCTTCATTAAGCTTCCTTTCTCTCTCTTCATTTCCCTCTCCATCTCCATGGCTTCTAGGATACCCACCTCATCTTCCAGCTCCTCCGAGAAGTTCGTGCCCAAACCATCAAGGATGGAATTGTTGATGAAGATCAAAGGAAGTTGTGTGCTTCCTAAATGAAGAGGGAAATCATTCCAACAAAGTATGAAAACCACACCTTCCTCAACAACACAAGTTTCATTGACAACCTCTGCCTGGTCTGTGAGAGGCAGGATATGGTGGGTGATCACCCATTCTGTAATTATTAGCCCACCTACTAGGAGTTGGTGTGTGAGTTTCTCACATCATTAGAGGTATGATACATCCCTAAGAACGAAGAAGGTTGGGATGAATGGTGGACTCAATTCCACTTCTACGACATTGTTCACCACCTCACACTGGTTGAGTTCAATGCAATCTATAGTTGGCCCGGCCATAGGGTTTTTTAATTAACTGGAACCAATACTCGATGATGGACATCGAACACCCCTTCATCCACATCCTTCACTTCTACCCGAAAAAAACTGTGTTTGCTAGGTCTACTTAAGGACAAGGGAAGCCACAAAAGCTAGACCTATGTGCCCTATAGACATTCCTCACTCTTGGGAAGGAGAAGATCAACCTTTTCTTGTTCTTCCTTTCGCACATACTTGTAGTGAAACGGAAGGCTCAGAGGAAGCCCCCAAGCTAGTTTGGCAGACTACTCACTCCTATAGCTCTCCACCTATGCCTTGATCTCTTTAGAGCCTCTACCATCAAATGTTCCTCCTCACTCCACTTCAAGCACTTCCAATGGACCCATGTCATCTCAAAGTACCAGGGAATGGTGTATGCTTAGTGCACCATACATGATCAACAGAAGGAGAGGCCTCCCCCCAACCCTATCTTCTATCTTCGAGGAGTGTGTTTCCTCATATAACTTGTAGATGATGTTGTACCCATCCTTGAGGGCAAAGATGCTAAGGAGGAGTCCAAGTCCACATCTGAGGAAAAGGAAGAAGAAGCGATAGACAACATGCCCTACAGGAAAAGGGGGCATATACATAGGTATACATGCATGTATGCAACATCAAATTTTTCAATGCCACAACCTCCATAGCCTAGAAATGCTTTCCCCTTGGATATCATATACGGGATGTTACATGTAATGACCCGTTTTCAAATTAGTCATATAATTAGGGTTTACTTGGATGGTTGTATTCTTAACTAAGTTGATCCTTGTTTAAAGCTTTATTAGTGATTTTGAAGTTTAGTTTTGATGTTTTAAATATAATGAGAAGGTTTAATCATACTTTGATTCACATAATTAGGGTTAAGATTTGGAAACCCTAATCAGCCCAAATTAGGGTTTTGATGACATATGAATACAAAATTTGATAAGTATAGTGTCTCACTAAATGATTTTTAGTATTTTATTTTTAAATTTAATTTAATTAAAATTTGGATATGATTTGGATATCTAAAATGTGAACACTATTGAAAAATGTCAGAATTTTTGAAGAATGTTCTGACCTATTTGTCGGTCAAGTTTCAAACTCGACCGACCATATTTTTATATTGATATAGCATTATGGTAATTGATTTTATATTTTTATTTGTACATCCAATTTATCTCAAATTTTAACTGTAGTTTGAAATCTCCATTATAGATACGATATTAAATTTTCATAATTTTTAGATGATTTTTGATCTCTACAGAGAGGGGTGTCGATCGAGTTCTGTGAAGGACAAACTCGACCGACCATGCTACAAACTGCAATATAGCAGTGTAGTATTTGATTTTTAATTATTTATTAGTAACACATAATGATATAAATTTTTTAATGTGGCTTATAAACTCAATTGAAGACATTTTTTTAAAGATTCATAATTTTTTAATGATTTTTGAGTTCTGAAAAGTGTGGTGTCGGTCGAGTTTATAACTCTATAGACCAACTAGTCTGAGCAAAATAAAAATATAATGAAGGGCTTGTGTGCAATTGTTCTAAGCACCTCAATTCATCTATATGACTAACCTAACACACAAGGAGCTCTCATAACTCGTCATTCCTATCAAAGAAATGAAATTCTTGAGAGAGAGGAGAGCAAGGGTTTCGAGAAGAGAAAGTGGTGGAGATGTTGACCTAGGGTTTCTCTATCAAAGATATGATGCAATCAAGTTTAGCTTCTTTGCATAACATTTCATGATGAATCTTCTCTCACATGTCAAGATTTTGTCCGTCCTCTAATTTGATTCAAAATCACATCAAATCTCCCCCTTTTCTCACTCTATCTCTTCTAATCCCCATTTCTAGGGTTTTCGGGTTGAGAGGAGAAAGAATTAGATTCATTTGCTAGAGTTTGATTGGGTTTCCAAAAATTCAGAATTTGACCTACGAATTTAAGGTGCTTGGCACCTGAGGTGAGTGTTTTTCTCCCTCCTAAGCCTTGTATTCATGTTGAAAGCCTAATTCTATCCGGTTAAAACAATCAGAAACCTTGTTTGTATATGTATGTGATTGGATTTGATTTTGGAAAGATATTGGGGATCTAATTCTACTAATTTTGATTATTTCGCATTGATTAGAACTTGATTAGTTCATGATATATTGATTGAGGATCCATGGGTAATCTTATGAGTAGATTAGTATGCTATTTCATGTGAATTTTTCCTAAAAATCAGCTTAATGGCCGATATGCTTGGAATTGAATTGACATGTATAAAATCATATTTGAATTGAACTATATTGTATTATACAAGTATATTGTTGAATGTTAATGGAATTGAAAGACTACATATCTTGATTAGGATTTGTGTTGAGGAAGTGAATCAAATGAGTCAATTAATCAATGTATACTTATGATTGATGGATGAAATGTGTGAAAATGGAAACTAGGGTTTCCATGTTTGTGAATAACCCTAATGAACCCTTGAGTCATGATTGGATTACTGAATGATATGATTCTTATGATATGTTGAATTAAGGATTAACTTCTTGAAAACCCTAAAAGTTTATTATTAAGATGATTATGAGTGACAAAGCTAGAACTTGTATATGATGTTGTGAATGTGATCAAATGCTGAAGTTGAAAGTATTAATACATCAATTGAATATGATGAGTCTTACTAATATCATCTAAGTCTAATGCATTTGTTTTAGTATAATAAAGAATGATCATTGTTGATTATGGGAATGCATTATAAGTCAATGACATGGTACACTTATCTAAATATAAGAAATGAGCCGAGGTGGAATAGCTCGGGTGGTGCGGCTCACAAGCTCCCTGCGAGGGGGCACGGGTTCGACTCCCAGCGTTCCATCGAAATGATTTAGCCCATGCGTCGGCCGGCCAATGATGCGACTGAATTGGGGCCCCAGTATGGGCGGCAGGGGTCCCCGAGAGTTTACACCGCCTGCGGCGGTCACTAAGTGGCACTCGTGCGGGGGTGGTTCTCTCGCAAATCAAAAAAAAATATAAGAAATGATATAAAAAAATGTATTGACGGTGATGGCAAGTTAAAGATGAAACTATTGAAGTTATTATGATGAAATCTTTAATCATTTATTTTAATTACATGTAGCATAAGACAAATTGAATGAAACATACTAAAACTAGACTTTGATTGATATAATGAAAAGAGAAGTATTGTATATCAAGTGAGTTAAAAATGATTGGTTCCGGTAATTTAATTAATATGACATGAGAGAAATTGAGATTAATGAATATGAATTGAAGGAAAAAGATGAGAATTTGTAGACAAATTTTAGAAACAAACTCTAACCCTAAAATGTTGAGCTAGATGGTGCTAATGAATAACAGTCTCAAATGAGGGATTAAGGAATAAACATAATTGTAGTTTAATTCAATTAAAAGATGAGGTTCAAGCATTTTAATTGATTTACAAGAATGTGTTCTTGTATTGTGATTGTTTGATAGAATACGTGCACTATGAGAATGAACTATTTTGATGGAATTCAAATGATAATCAACATGTGTTGATTAGTAACCCCATATGAAGAATGTGAAATAAAAGAAGAAGAGAACTAAGTCTGTTATGCATGTATATGCATGAAATTTATTGGCATTTATTCAGATTGGATGAAACAAGCATATGTCATATGATAAATCTATGCTGAGTATGAGGAATGATACATGATATCTATATGCTTTTACTATTTCTAGTTCTAATGCCTCTACTAATATTTGATTAAAACTGTGATATACAATGAACTGATAAGATTTATGTTGAAATTGAATTTAATATGCACTCCTTATATTGAGAAACCCTGATAAGGGAAAATGTTGCATAATGAGATTATGTCTAGGCTGAAAGCCCACTGATGATGATAAAACCCTGATGGGGTAAATG
Organism: Alisma plantago-aquatica; assembly: GCA_963693085.1. Lineage (NCBI taxonomy): Eukaryota > Viridiplantae > Streptophyta > Magnoliopsida > Alismatales > Alismataceae > Alisma > Alisma plantago-aquatica. Next base: position 1,096,556,167 of record OY856413.1, read on the forward strand.
CTGGACAATAAGATTATGTCTCGGGATGAAAGCCCATTGTTGATGATTTCTATGAGATGATGTAGAAGATAGAAATAATCATATGTGTTGCAATTTACAGATTTATTGTGCTTCTTGCTTTGACCATTGTCCTTATTGATAAACTTAATATGTATGTTATTATAGTTATGTGAGAATACACATATATGATATATGATGTTTTGAATTCTTTGAAGATGAGTAAAAGAGAATAATAATAAGTAAAATGATGGAACATCTAGTTAGGTGCCCTGAACACCATGAGTTTCCCTCGAGGACCACATTGGGGAAACAAAATGGATCTCCATATAGTAATCGATGAATTATGATAAGGATTTTGGGAGTGTGGATCGAGACCTTAAAGGTTAGACCATAAGGATTTAGGAGTGAGTCATCTGGAGTGGCTCTGGCCCTTAATCCTTGCTGTGAAAGTCTATCTCCAGATGGAATAGACTCTAATGAAATGAAATATGTGAAATGTGAAATGAAAAATATGTGAAATATTATGATATGTGATATACTATTTTGATGGTTCCTATCTCGTGTACCCAATATGAGGACGTGAGCCTCTTTAGGCAATCTCAAGGTGGCCAGGGTTTGTTTTTGATATCTTAGGGTGGCTGGATAAACCCTAAGATAGTGATAGTGAGTCATCAACATGAGAATCAGGCGTGGAAAATTCTACTTGGTGAGGTAAAAGACAAGTAGTTTCAGGGGAAATGAATAAAAGATGATAAGCCGTGTAGAACATGATTTGAATCTTTGTTACGTTTCTTGTACTGCTACTTGATGATTTGTCATTATTGATTATGCTTATTGTTGTGAAAAGTAATCATGTTGCTATGGACATTTTCATATTATGATATGTCATATTGACAAGTTATAAATGATGGGATTTATATCCATTCTAAATATGAGTTGGATCGCTTGCTATTTGATAGTATTGTTTGGTAGATATGTATTATGTGTACTTCAACTTCAAGACTGCAGGATGAGCTTTTGGTCCAGCTGGTGGAGTGTCACAAAGATAATGTTATTGTTATGTATTGATTCAAAATGCTTAGAACTTGAATTATTTCTCATTTCGTAGGGTCCTTAATCTGAACTAAGAAGTATCTACTAATTTGTTCATAGACATTCTCTAAAAGATGTTTCAAAGTTATAATTGGTTTAAGTGATTACCTTATCTGTTGGATTAGATTACCATTGCAAGATAGATTTGACTTATGATAGAACTATCTGCTAGACTTTTCAATATCTACATGTTTGTATTAAGTTTATTATACTTAATCTGATGTTGATGCATGTACCTAGCTTGAGTGGGAGGTATCCACTCAGTGGGGATCTATATGAGTCTGATGAGGCTGTTACAAATGTTTTTAGGTATAATGCTATCTAACAGAGAGGTCGTGATAAAGAAGATATAAATAGAAAAATCTAGATAGAATAGAATGTCCATGTAATCTCTCTTTCCCGGGATGGGTTGTGGATTAAGTTTGTTCATCAATGTACATGTATCTAATGTAAATTGAACATCATATGAGAACGAGGTTGATTCTAGTTTAATGGATTTAAATAAGATTTGTGATATCTAAATGTGATGTCTTTGATGTGAAATTGATTTATGATTTTGTGAAGAAAGGAAAAGGAAAAAATTATCTGTGTTTTTCATATATTGTTTAATCGCCTATGTCGAAATTCATTATATTCCATAATTTGGGTTTAGGTTTTGGGATTATCTCTGATGGTTGGTATTTATGCTGATCAAAAGAGTGGGTCCTGACATTACATGCAATTTATCAGGGGTAGCAACAATAATCAGTCACTTATAATGAGATCCATGGTGTCCAAGTGTAGCTACTACAACAACAACATGCCATGTACACCAATGAGTGCCATCTCCTATCCAACCATGAGAACATGCATACTCACATCCAATGCATTGAGCATTACGAATAGCCGCTCTATGACCATTACTGGAGTCAAAGTCATTAAGCTACTTACCCCCACTCACCAAACATGCCTTCCCATCCACCAACATTCACTAACACATCCTATCCACCAGATCCAAAAAAAATCCATTGGGAACATTTCAACCATCTCCTTACTGATGTGGTACCTCCATTCCACCTCTAGGTTTGATTATGACTATTAGGACATAGTCAAGTTCAAGCCTAGTGGGATGCTGGAGTGACTTTATGCTTATTTTGTTCCTTAGTTTTTTGAGTTTATCTTATTGCAAATTTGTAGGATCCACATCTATCTAGTGTAATAGTGAAGGTATTGCATGATATCTTCCATACCGATGGGTGTGTCTTTAGAATGGAAATTAAAATGGTTTTTAAAATTATAATTGATTCCATCTTTCTTAGATCACTTCTTCTTAAGATTTGTTTGCAAGTCTAAGGCAACACAAATGTAAAGAGTGTCAAACCACCCACTACTAGTTATGGTAAACAAAAACCAAATTGGATAGCAGCGAAAATTAATATTTTGACTTTAATCAATTAAATAAATTGTACATAAAATTTTCCCAATAAGGGTGTAAAATCTTTATACATACAAAGGATCTAGGTAGAGGAAGACTAAAACTACATAAATATGTATCCAAACAAAATAACTTATTAGGTAAGTCCATGATAGATAGATGAACTCCTTTCTCCTAGCCTTAGGCTGGTTCACCATTCCCTTGATGCACACTCTGATCCTATACCTAGGTGGTTGGGATCACCCAACAAGATAAGAGAAAAGTCTGTGTCAAGCAAGAGAGAAATAAGGACAATTATAAACTATAACATGCATAGTAAAAGGTTTGCTATACTAAGAGAGTCAAACGTATGAGGCAAGTAATCAAATATGATATTTGAATTCTTCTATAGTTCAACAATAATAATAATAATCAACATAGCATGAATGATATTATGACACAAAATAACCAAATGCAGGGTGAGGCACCTACCGACCCTCAACCAATAGGTGAGGGAGGGTGGTCACATTCTCAAACACCTACAAATATATATAATGCAAGGAGAGTGGTCACATTCCTCGAAGGGAGAGTGGTCACATTCCCCTAGGGCGAAATTACACATGCCCTCTATGGGTGGTTTGTAATCATGTACACTACATTGTTATTTGGCCAATAATACATCATGTTGAATAATTCACTTGGTAGTAGTGCAAATATAAATAATATTGCATCATAGAAAATGGGGTTTCACAAATAAGAAATAATCCAAATAAATGAGCCAACAATGGCAATAGAGATTCAAATCAAATAAAAGAGAAAAAGAAAGGCAATAGAAAGATTCCAAGGCCAACACATGCCTCGTTAGGAATTTAGGGTTGGATAAAAGCCCAACTGAAGGAATAGGGTACAATTTGCACATTTATATATTTTCTCATACATAGGATTCACATACATAAATAGGGTCCACATACCTTATTGTAGATTCATATTCATCACTTTCACCAACTAGATTGTATCCAAATTCACTTTATCCTAGTTACAATTATTTCACATGCATTAGTATTTATAAAGCATAAAGTATAAGGAAAACCTAATCTTGGAAATTATTTACAAACCGAATATTTAGGACTCAAAACCTAGCCCAAAAGACTACTTGAGTTTCACTGATTAATAAAACACCTATTATTTCTCAGTTTGGAGTTAAAATGAATTAATTATCATTTTTAGAAAATTTAACATGATTAGAATGGTGTTCATGAAAAACATCAAAAAAGAAATGGGAAACAGGACTAAAAAACGAAAAATTCAGATTCTACATAAAAAATCCTTTCCAATGAGTATTTCTTTGAATTTTTCTGACCAAGGATCTATTTAATATGAATTAAACAAATCAGGCCAATCAGAGTTTAGATAAATGCCACATAGGCAAATAAATCTTGCAAATAGGCACGGACCACGGAGTCCGGATCCACACTGTCTTGGGCCAATCATATTTGGCCCAGTCAGTCGGTCCACGCTCGCATGGCTCCGGTCAACTAAGACTGAGCTGAGGAGGGGAAATGACACATTTGCCTATGCAATGCTAATAGATCAATTAAAACAGCAAGGTCAACAAAGTCAAATCATTCCAATCAAATAATCACTATCGAGAAAATAAAATAGAAGTGGAATTACTAGAATTCCCATGGTGGATCATTTGGCTAATTGAAGAGGCACGGGTGCCCTGGTCATTACCTGACCAGGCATCTTCCAGCCCAGCATTGGCACAAGCAGTAGCACCTCTGCCGCTCCGCGCACAAGGCGTGAGCCAAACCCAGGCTCTGGAGGTGATCGGCTCTGGGGAACAATCCAAACACCATCACCAATCTTAAATGAAGACAAAGGAGCTAAAATGAGGCATAAATGCCCAATGTTTAGGGAAAATGCGAAGAACAAAGGATGAGCACAAACACGATTGGAACTACTGAAAATGGGGAGGCAAGCCCCTGCTTGAGTCTTCAAATTGCTCTCAGAGGAAAGGTGAAGTCACTGAGATATTTTCCATGACTGGAGAATCATCGATGGGTCACAACTGTGACTGCCAGTGAGGGAACCCCACTGAGGTACAGGATACGGCGTTCCGAGGCAAACTGGTGCAAAGGAAGAAGGGAAAGCAAAGAAGAGGTGTCGAGGGTGCTTACCGAGCCACTAATTGACAAGAAGATGGAGGGAGGAAGCAGTGCTTTTGCAGAGTTCACTAGAGAAGAGAACAAGGAGGCCAAGGAGATCTAGGGCACTAGGGGCTTACTTGGAAGGAGAGGAAGAATGGTCATGGCCAGGGGAGCTTTCCCCATCCTTAAATAGGTGTGAGGAGGGCTCTAGTCCCCTCTGTAACCTCACAGCGAAGAAGACGAGGAGGCCCTGATTGGGCATTTCGCAACCAAATCAAAGAAGACAATGAGCTAGGGCTCATTTGAATTGGAATGAGGTGACAAACTCAACTGAAGAAAAATGGAATGAAACAGTGGAGGAGAGAGGGAGTACAACGCTAAGGAAGTGAGGGGTCGGGACTGCTCCCTAACCCACGAGCGGGTGGAGGTTGGGAATGACTCCTCAACCGCCAGATCAGGTGTGAGACATATCCTGGCCGTTGGATGGCACATATGTGTCATGCGTGATAGGGAAATGAACCAAACCATAGTGTTACACATCAAATGAATGAAATCGATTCAACTACTATAGTTACACTTTATACAAAGCTTATAAAATCAATTTGAGTGGTCAAACATGGTCCAAATGACCTCAAATTTTAACCATAAGCTTACATTAATGTCTAGAACCATCCTATATAATTATTTTCTAGTTTCATACATGATTTGGACCTTCAATTACATGTTGGCTATTAATGTGTATATTAATGCATTAAAAGGGTGAAATAAAATGAAAAGGATATCTTAATGAAATATTAGGTGAATATTTGAGATAGTTAATTCATTATGTTTCAAGAATCATTTCTCATCACCTTATTAACTTTTCATGCATTATTACCATATTGGAGGAGAGTGAAAGAAATGAGACTCATTCTCTCCATTATTACTCAATTACACATTATTACTCATTTCTTATCCCAAAAGATATGAAACCTTTAAATTAACATTATCTATTAATTACCTCTAATTAATGGCCATTTTGCATTATTAGACTCCAATTATCACATTAGTTGGAACATTTGTGCAAAAACCCATTCATCGACATGAATGTGGGAAAATATAGATCACATCATCAAATGTTTCTCAAATTCAACATTGAGGCCAAAAAGGATAGCAAAGATAGAGAAATTTAGGAAAAAGGTCCAAAAGGAAATGAAAGCAAATAATAGCTTGAAAATGGGTAAACTGCAAAAAGAGCCCTGACATTCAGTCTGTTACAACAAACTAGAGGAAGTGTATGGTTAGTCAGCATGAGGACATTGAATATAAATGGAAGTCTTAATTTGTCTATTGATTGTACATGATGACAGGGTTTGAGCCCAAACCAACCAAACAAATAACAATACATTAAATGGGATTTTCAGGAGGAAACTCTAAGGTTACCCTATACACAAGTTGATAGTAGAGGGACACATCATAGTTAACAAAGGCATTGTCTCTTAATGTAGTGATTCCATCCATTTCATGACATTTCACCCACCACCTCACTAGGAACAAGTATCCCCAAGTTGTTTCCTTTGAATTGCATTACACAACATGATATGTAACAAGTTAGATAGTTCATTATATTGCACTAGTTATAAAAAAAGAGAATACATGTATACACATTTGTGGGTAGATGCATATGAAGTAGTACATAACAATTTCATGTAGTTATCATTTCTCTTGATCATTATCTTTCTGACATATTTTGCAGCATTCTTTATCTATGTAGTTTCTTCATTTGTTAAAATAAGTCAATACTTGTCCTCAAAATTAAATAAAATAAATCTATAAAATAAAAGTTCATTATATGGAAAAATCCCAAGCATAAATTGTAAATCATGCTAAAGAAGTGGGCAGAAAAAATTAAAAAAAAATAGAATTCCAAAAAGGAGGTAAAACATATTCTTCAAACTGAATTTCAATGATTCATTCATGGAGAAGTGAATTAGCTATATGCATGTTTTACTTCATCCACACTCCACTAATATGGGGCACTCAATTCATTCATTATCCCACCATACATCAGGCATTAGGTTGCATGCATTTCTTATTCCTTTTATTTCATAGTTCATACATTTTTTTGGCATAAATAATTTGGATGTTGCGTGTTCTTCTTATTCAAGCCACCTAATTCATTCCACCATTGTTTTGTATGGTAGGCCACATAAATGATTGATCCCCTCATCTATTTTCATATGGGGAACCACTTCCAACATAGTTGGTAGGTAGTTCGGAGAAATGTAGTTTAGGGAAGAACAAGACACATCAAGTCGATGCCTCATTGACTATGATGCTAACTGCTATATTAATATTATTTCATCGATCCAAGGGTGGATAACTATAATGAACATTTTTGGTCACTTTAGATTAATTATTTGCCTGGTCTTTGGATCTGTTTGAGATAAATCAGCAAGAGGATAGACAATATGAACTACATTTCTCAAAAGTCTCCAACTTGACGGTCTTGAACCAGTCCTACCGAAAATGTTTCGATGGTACAAATTTAATTCGATAATTTCCAACAAGGTCTAAAAAAAATATCATTGGCACTGGCAAGCATCTCGATGCTACCAAGAAGTTTTTTGATGCTAATGATTGGAGGAGTCGGTGCAGTCAACTTGAGATCTAGAGAGCAATCAGAACTGAGTTTCCAACTTGGTGCTATCGAATTTTATGAGGTGAACAGTTCAAAAGCTGCAAATAAGCAGCTTTTTGCTATCAACATTGTAGTTAGTAGTACCGACATGCATTGATGGCTTCAAGTCAGCCGACAACTTAGTGCCACTAACACCAAGTCGGCGGTTCGATCAACGTAGATCTAAAATTAAGACAAATCCAATGGTGATGGCCATAATCCCACTTATGACCTAAGGAGGTTTTGTTTAATACCATATATCACATTTCGGTCTATTGCAATCGAAGACAAAGCCAGGAGAGGGGGAGACTGAGAAGACAACCAAGTTTTGGGTGATTCAAGCACTATTGAAGAGTGGATACATAGCCAGAATGTTGTAGACTGAAACACAATCTAGAAGGGATCATATAGATGGGTTTCTTCAGGGGTTACATGAGTTTTCTCATGTTTCTTGTGTTTTCCTTTTCTTTTTCCATGTTTACAACAATAGAATTCATTCAGGGATAATCCCCTTTGTTCCTTAGTACCTAAGAGTATCCCAATTTTGCACTGTAATTGATTTCCACGATTTAATACATTTATTTTCTTGAATTTGGGTATAATTCTATGATAGCTTTAGGAATTGGGTGTGCTTGATCACCACAGTCAATTAGATAAATCATTAATTTCTTTGTGAGAGTGGTTAAGGGTTAGATAAATCATAGGATTCTATAGTTAAGACCGCTCCTCATGAGAGGGCCTACAAATCAGAAGGGAATAACTTATATATTTGATTAATATACATATCTAACTCTGAAATCGCTACTTGAGTAGGATTTGTTTAAGCATGGGCAAGGTATTGCACTTTGTGAGTGGGTAATATCTAGCATAGGTTCATTGCTCCGCAATTTATGATGAGTAGGTACTACTAAATTGGAGTTAATTATAGAGTAAGCCGTGGTGAAATTGAATTCCTAAGCAATCCATCTCATTTGTGATCACAACCAACTTAATTTAGATTTTAATTATTGAATTAGATTCATCAATAGAAAATCACCCTTTCATAGGTCTAGTTGAGCAGGCTAAAGTTAGTTACAGTTTCTAGATTAACGTTTCCCGGAGTTTGACATTTGGGCCTCATGGAGCATGGGTAGGGTACTGCACTGTGTGAGTGGGTAATATTTAGCCTAGGTCCATTGGCCCACAATTTAGGATAAATAGGTACTACTAAATTGGAGTTAATTATATTGTAAGCCGTGTTGAAATTGAATTCCTACGGAATCCATCTCTTTTGTGATCACAACTAACTTAATTTAGGTTTTACTTATTGAATTAGATTTATCAACAACCAATCACATTTCCATAGGTCTAGTTGATCAGGTAAAAGTTAGTAGCAATTTTTGGATTAACGTTTCCCTGAGTTCAACATTTCAGCCTCATGGGCCTATACTACTCAACATGTACAGTTTTTTTTTTCACACATAGTTTCAGTGTGTCATGTTTTTGACACTGTTGCTGGGGAAATAACAACTCCAACCATACGATTGTTGTGACCGGCCACAATTTTAGTTTCTATTAATCATTTGCCCAAATCAATTTTTATTGAACTTTACTAGTATACAGTTCTCACACTTTCAAATTATTTGTAGGTACCAGTGCACGGTTCATACATAAACCATGAATTCCGGAGATCCAACTCCACCTTCCATAGATCAAGAGGAAATTCTCCACAGAGTAAGACAGTTTGGGGCCTCGACTGATAGGCTAGTTCAAATCCCACCATCACTAGAAGAACAAGCACCAAATGTAGCCATGTCTCAAAATGGTGATTATCATCTTGAAGACCCACAAGAGGAGCAAATTGTCTGGGAAACGATTAAAGCATCATTGTCCACGACACAGTTGGGGCCAATTTTCAAGTAGGCAGTTAACCCTGGGCAACTATGAAATTGATCTAGGGCTGGTGGCACTTATCAAATCTCAAATATTCCATAGACAAAACATGGAGGACTTGATGGCCCATATAAACAATTTTGTGGAGAGGTGTGATATTCTAAAAGTAGATAGAGTTTTAACAACAATGATATACTTGAAGTTGTTCCCATACTTTTCGTCTGATATGGTCAAGGGTTGGTTTTTAAGTCTTCCTTCAGAATCTGTCTCCACCTAGGATGAAATGATAGATGCCTTCTTTGAAAGATATTTTCCCCCACAAAAGATGTAAGACTTGGTTGGGCAGATTTACAACTTAAGGAAGCATGCTGATGATTCCTATTCAGAGGCTTGGGAAATATTCCAAAATATCCTTTGAAAGGTCCCTCTCCATGGGTTTAACCTCTACGAATAGGGAAATACATTTTATATGAGCTACATAAAGGAGAGAGGACATCCCTTGATAGTGAGGGGTTAGGGTTCATTCCTAACAAAAAGGTGTCTAAGTGTCATGAAATTCTAAAGAACATGGCTAAAAATCAAATCTTAGGGTGATGAGAGAGAACCTCTAACAATTGTCAATTATGTCAGAGAATCTAGGGAGATCACAATGCTGAAAGGGAAGATGGGCATCCTAGCAAGGAAGCTAGATTATAAAGTTGGTGCCTCATCTAGAGATGAAGAAGAGGAGGGTATGTATGTATTTCAACAAAAATTCAGGGGTGGAAATGAGTATGCATGGAGGAAGGATCCCAAATTATCATGGAAGGATCCCAACAATTTTAAATAGGACCCATCCCAAGCACAACAGCTAAAGCCACAATAGGGAAACCCACAAATTTTTTTTAGGAAAAGAGGTCGTTGAAAGATAGACCACACATGAGATATGGTTAACAAATTGTTTAGTCAGAATGAGGCCTTTTTTTACTAACAAAAAGAGTGTTGAAAAATCAAGATGCTCAATTCTACAATATTGAGAATCAGATCTCTCAAATGGCAGCAGATAGGGAATCCATAAAGAAGGTGATTCATTAGGGTTTCCTTGGTAACAAAAAGACATCTCATCAACATCATCAAGTAAATTTTATCTTTTTCATTAAGGAACCAAAGCATGTCATTGAGGAATCACCAGATAAGCACATCTAGAGCTGAATGGAGAGTATGTGCTTATAGTTCTATTTACCTATAACCTATATGAAAAACCAAGGGGATGCAGAATGTCAGCACATTATGCTCACACATGCACCTTAGTCAATATAGGGTCAGACAATTGCAATGAGGACACTCCAACTTCATTGGCTTTATGAGACAAGGAACCTCACAATTCCACCATTGCTATGTCCACACCCCTGGTTCTAGAAAAGGTGGTCATACAATAAGAACATGTGAAGGTTCTACTTTGTATGGAGCAGTCACACTTAATAAGAAGGCACCCAAAATTGAGAAGGAGCAGCCACATGCCTTCCCATCCATAGGAGATGCTCCAAATTCTACCCTAGCAAGTGGTGCTGATGCAAGCTTAAAGGAGTAGATCCCTGATGTGCCCTACATTCCTCCACACAAGTGCATAGAGAAGCTACATGTGCCATTCCCTGAGAGTCTGAATTGAGAAAGGAGGAAAAGCAATTTAAGAAATTCTTATGCATCTTTCAAAAGCTCCACATGAATATCCCACTTTTGGAGGTGATAGAACAAATTCCCATAGATGGAAGATTCTTGAAGGATATCATAAACAAGAATAGATGGATAAAAGATACATATGTCATACGTGTTGATGAAGTAGTGAGTGCTATGATCCAGGGAAGACTGTTGAAGAAGAGAATAGATCCAAGATGCTTCTACATTCCTTGTTCCATAGGCAACAAACATTTCAAACAAGCCTAATGTGACTCTAGGGATAGCATAAATCTCATGCCTCTCTCTCTACATTTCAGACGTTGGGATTAAAGAAACTGACAAAGACTTCCATGACAATCTAATTGGAAAAAGGACCAGTTGTGAGGCTATATGGGATATGTGAAGATGTCTTTGTAAAGTAGATAAATTCATCTATCCAATCGATTTGGTGGTCTTGGATATGCATGAGATGCGAGGATCTGAGATGTGTCAGGAAGGTTGTTCCATGATATGACTGATGTGATCCTTTCCATGGGTAGAGGTTACTTGACACTCAATATAGATGATGATAGGGTGGAGTTCAGACTGCTATAAGAGCCTTCACAACCATCCCTTAACAACCCCAACTAAACATGATCACCTTGTCGAGCCTAGGAAATAAAACAAGGGCACATTTGGGAGGCAACCCATAATTTATTTTTAGTGTTAGTTATGTTGAATTTTAACTTTTGTAGTAGTAATTTAGTACTTGCACTTTGATTTTCTTTTTGAATATAATAAAGTTACCATGATGATTCTTGTTTGGTGTACAGACAAAGAGAAAGTCGGTACCACTAGCAACAATATCGGTGGCACTGAAGTCCGAGTTAAATTGAAATAGGGAGATCACGAAAAATCAATACCATAGATAGGAGGGTCAGAGGTACCAATTCCATGGAAGGGTGTACACTAAATAAAGTCGGTAATAGTGACAAACAACTCGGTAGCATTGGAATTTAGGTGAAAATGATCACAGTAACAAGATAAACAACTTGGTGGCACATACATTTTTTGTTGGTGCCATCCACATTTTCACAAAATAAATGTGCTCTAGGTTCGATATATCAATTACATTGGCCAAGATCCCCGATGGAGAGGAGACGAAATGATACAACTCAGTACCACCGATCAAGAAAGTCAGTGGCACTAACATATGTTCCATATGCATGCACAATTCTATTCTCTATCACTTACCACAATGTTTTTGGCACCGACACAATGCCACCATAACATGCCATAATCACCTAGGTACCATCAACCTCCTATCGGTAGCACTGACTCCAAATAATAGAACTCGATGCATTGAGTTTGACGGTCACAATTGAATTCATCCAACGCTCGATGGCACTGATCTGGGTGCACATTCTAGAAGTCGATAGCACCAACTTCTTGTCGGTACCACTGACATCATGAGATCAACGATTAATTTTATTTATGATTCATGAGTGTTGAATATAATTAGGTGACACTGATGGCCCGTAGATAGAGATCAACTCGGTACCACCAACCTTGAAAAGTTGGTGGCACCTAGTTTTCATGATAGGGACAACCTAAACTATATAGGGAAGGAACATGTAGTTGTTTAAACACACCCATCTCACTCCCTTTGCAAAAAAGAAGGTTCCAAATTATGCCAAAGGCTTCTTCGAATCTTTAACGTCTCCAAGTATTCATCAAGCTTTCATTCTCTCTCTCAATTTCCCTCTCCATTCTCATGGCTTCCAAGAGACCAACCTCATCCGCCAGTGCCTATGAGCAGTTTGTCCCCAAGCCATCGAGGATGACATTTGTTGATGCAGATCAAAGTAATCTATCTGCTTCCTTAATGAAAAGGGAAATCATTCTGACATTGTATGGTGACTGTGCCTTCCTCAACAACACAAATTTTGCTGAAAACCTCTTCCTGGTCTGTGAGAGGCAGGATATGGTGGGTGATCACACATTCTTTGATGATTGTCCCATTTACCAGGATCTGGTGTGTGAATTTCTTACATCATTGGAGGTCTACTGCAACCCCAAGCATGAGGAAGGTTGGGAGGAAGGCTAGATTCAATTCTACCTCTTCAACATCACTCACACTTCACATTTATTGAGTTGAATGCCATCTATGTTGGCTAGTGGGTGGATTCCACTTTGTGATGAATGACTTTGACTACCTTGTGGCATGGAGATAGATGATAACCCAACTTTAGGGGTTCTTCATTAACTGGAACCCTACTCGGTGATAGACATCAAACACCCTTTCATCTACATTCTCCACCACAACCTGAAGAACACTATATTTGTTGGTATGTATGACCAGAGAGACAATCATATGATGATTGTAATGCCATATCTTGTAAACAATTTTTTATCAATAATAAAGAAAATCTTCCAATTTATTCTATTCTACTAAGTTATGAGATAATGATGTAACATAATAAATGTATGAAGAATGATGATACTCAATGACGTATGTATTCAGGTTGAGGACCTGAACAATGAGATCATATAGATGTTAAGAGTATATAAATTCTTGTAATGTCCCTAATCGATTGCTATTATGGTATCTAATAGACAAAAATAACATCAAAGATTGGAGTGAGTGTGGGTGGATGATAGAGTTTCATTAGTCATGATATGTGATATCAAACCAAACACATAGATACTTGCTAGAGAACAGTGTATCAGATAGACGCACCTTGAGAATAATACATGGAAACCATGATTGGTAGTCATAATCATCTCTTATAGTGATGGTGGTAAGTGTGGTTCTTAGACCTAATATCACTACACTCATCACATGTCATTCGATGTACTTTGACATCATACACCATGACCTTAAATAAGGGTTTCCATAAAGGTGGTGGTTGGGTGCATTATGACACATGGGGATGACTTTGATCGATGTAGATGGGATTTTCCCTCCTATAGGAGTATGATATCTTGGACACTTGATAAGAAAATTGAGAAATGCATGGACATTCTCAGGTAAATCAATATGTTATATTGAGATTACACACACACTATATATATATATATATATATATATATATATATATCATACAGCCTGCTCAAGTTCAATGAACATGGATTGAACGTTGAACAGGATCACAATTTCATGCCTCAAGTTCAATCTGGATATCAGAGAAAAAGGAACTAAACAATCACTGTAACACCAATTACATATTGTAGGTTGAAGTTGTTCTCCAACTTTCTGATTACTTGGGTAGAAATGATGTCTTGCTAGAAACCACTCATTGATTGTGATGTCATAAATTAGTTATGGACATTCACTGCCAATGTCACTTGGAACCTATAGGGTCAAACACATAGGATACACTTGGAATAGGAGTTTATTCATAAATGTAGTCTAGCTTTATTACTAAAGTGTTATGTATTCATTTTAAATAACAAGTTGATTGACTAGACTATCCTGAACTGATCAGTTCAAATGTCTGGTCAATTTGAACCAACATTGACATCAAAACACTAAAACATCTGGTATCTTCAAGTGAATTGATCAACTCAGATGTTTGAACTATCTAGTTTAGGTTGTGAACTAATTGTTTGTTTGATCAAAACTATTGTTTCAAGTATTGATGCTATCATGTTATGCATTAATCAAATATTAACTACCAATAAAATTGTGATTAGGAAACATAGTAAAACAACCAGTTTAGTGGATGAACATATCATTTGTTTGAATCGACCGATTCACCAGTGAACTGACCAATTTATGGTTCAGACCTTCCAAATATTCATGAAAGTTCTATCTCTTCAACTCCCGCTCAGACTAGAAATCCTAACCCAACCCTCCTACAAATAGAGGGGAAGGAGAGATTTTTTAGAGACACAACAATAAACTCTGGCAATTGTTTTCTTCTCACAATTGTGGTAACATGAGAACCTGAGAAAATTCTACCCTTCAAATGGAGGAACAACAAAGGAGAGACAATTGAGAGAGCAATTATATGCTAGTACATTGACTAGAAGGGACAACTCCTTGTTCAGTCATCTAGAACAATATGAGTTCCTGATGGTCTGTGTGGACTACTACAGAGGCGAGGAGGCATTTGCCACCTGTTAGGACGACGCAAACAACCTATGTCCATAGTGATCAACCATGAGGCTACTACTGTCTCTGTCCAGGTGCAACTCAAAGAAAGGAGCACACTACAATGAGGATAGTCACTGGACTTGCTGTAGGACCGAGTATACCTTGAAACTCTCATTCCCACTACATGGTTGTTGACACAATCCAGTGTCTAAGCGGAACATGGTAGTTAAAGTTTTATTTCCGCTTCCATATCTGATGCCATATTTCCGTATAGTGGTATTAGATCCACGCCAATCTCTTATGTTTTGGGATTTAATCTATATGATCAGGTTTTGGTTTTTGTCACTTATTTATTCCACGTGATCAGAAAAAATATTTGCTAGATGGAAAGCAATTCTAGTTGATTTTGACATAGAGTTCACAAAAGGAAAAATAATTTTTCCCATATTTCTTATCTAGAGAATGTTTGTAGGGAAATAGTCTTCAATAAGACTATCATGACAACCTCAATATCCACTTTTAAACAAAGTCCTCCCGATGATAAAGGATAAGGAGAATATTAAAAAAATGGAAGTTGATTCGTCATCAACTAAATCGGATTTTATCTTAAAGGCATTTGAAAAGGTACTTATTCTTAGAAACGATGACCCCTCAAAAGATATAACTCGTATACTATAACAATATTTTCCTAAAGGATACAACCATATCCCTATTCTACCTTGGGAAAATCAAATGTACTATGAGAAAATACTTTTAGAAATAGGAAGTGCAAAAGTGTTCCACAATTATAGAGATAAATCTATAAAAATAATCTTGCAATTTTCTCAATTAAAAATCCAAAAAATAATCACTTTATCTAAATGGAACAAAAAAGAAAACCTTAATATTCCAAGATGATTTAAAAGATCTATCAACCCCAATATTATAACTATTGGTATTATCAAAATGCATGGGAAAATGTTATATATATTTAAAACACACTGATGACTTACACGTGGTTAGCAAAATGGGCACTACAAACAAAATTGACAAATTGGTTTTTTAATAAATTTTAGCAAAACTTTGGGGCAATAAGAGAAATACTTCCCTCAATCTTAAGGGAAAACATTAAGGGTGAAGATATCATAGAAGGATATCTAAATATGATGAAGTATATCTCATTCCATGGAATAACATGGATTATATAATGGAAATGGGAAAATTAAATCATTGATATACCAGCAATCCTAAAACGACAAATATATGTCAAATGGTGGGAAAAATTCAATGTCCACCCCATTATAAAGGGAAAATTGATTCCAGTGTTAGTTTCTGGAACAAACAAGACCAAGAAACTAATATAAATAATATGTTTTCATTTCGTCAACTAAAATAAGCGTTGACAAGAAAAATTCACATCCAAAATCCCTATATCACAAATAATCAATTATAACTACTAGTATTTGAAGAAATGTCAAACATTATGGATCAAGATGGTCCAGAGGTTTCAAATAAACATGAAATTAAAGAAGATGAAAAGGCAAATGAAAGTGAAAAAATAGTTATTGGTGGTAAAAATGTTGTTGTAAAAAATAGTGGTAAAAGTAAAATTAAATAAAAAATAACGTTCTAGTAAAAGATAAAACTAAATACAATTAACAATGTGGTAAAAGTCAAAGTAGAATAGTTAACATATTTCACTTAAGATTCCATATATAAAAATGAAGTCACTCAAACATGGAAGTCACACCTTTATATAAAACTAATGGAGTACAAGACAAGAATATTTTATCAATGCATGCACGCAAGAGACACTTCTCAAAGCATGAAACACTTGTCAAAAACACAAAGTTGAAAGATCAAGTGGAAACTATAACAATTTTTGCAACTAAATTAACAAGAAACCCTTGTCAAAGGCACAACTTGGAGAAAGCAAGTGGCAAGTCGAGAAAATTTGTCCATTCCCTCCAAATTGCCTATAAAAGGCAAAGAAGTTGAAGGAGAATAGGAAGAGTTGCAATAGCTACAATTGTCTTCCAACCAAAGAGCTAACTTTGCTTATTGTGCTTACTTCTTGTAATAAAAGTAGTTCTACTTTGAAATTATCTCTACTTAGAGAAATTCTAAGAATTGTAATCCTTCCTCCACCTTCCATATATTATAACTTCATCCATATAATCAAGTGTTTGTAGTTTCCTCATATAATTCTGAGTGTAACCCTTCCATTATCTAATAAAAATGTCCATTGGTGTTTTGATGAATTGGGTGTGCATGTTCTTCCCTTTGTGAATCATAATCAAAGATTCTTTGATTAAAAGCAAGGAGATTGGTCAGGTTTGGGTTACGTACTGATGCTCACTCGGTGAGATCAATGACACAATACTCTTCACCATAAGTCATTGCCATCTATAAGTTCTCTACTGTTAATTGATTAATCTTAAGTAAGCATTATTATTTTATTATGAGAAGATTATACACACATTAACCCTTTATCACAAACCATAATCCTCCTCTAATCACTCACTTCTATCATTTTGGGGTGTAAGCTAGGGTTTTGGTGGTTGGTTGTTAGAGAATTGATGGTGTGGAGTTGGAATATTAGAGGAGTTTTGGAATGATTGGTGATGTAGGAAGGCTGATTTGAGTTTGGATAACTGGGTCAAATGATAGTGCAGGACAGGTTGATTTGCGTTTAGATAGAAGTGAGTGATTAGAGGTAGATTAGGGTTTGTGATAAAGAGTTAATGTGGTTATAATCTTCTTATGAAAAAGGACCATGCTTACATAAAATTAGTTAATTACTGGTAGAGTACTTACAGATGGCGTTGACTTTTTGTGAAGAGGAGTGTGTCATTGATCTCACTAAGCCAGTGTCAGTATGTCATTGAGGCACACCAATCTCCATGATTTTAATCAAAACAATGATCTTTGATTATGATTCACAAAGGGAAGAACATGTACACCCAATTTATCAAAACACAAATGGAATTTTTTATTGGATAATGGAAGAGTTACACTCAGAATTGCATGAGGAAACTAAAAATACATGATTATATGGATGAAGTTACAATATATGAAAGGTGGAGGAAGGATTACAACACTTAGAGATTCTCTAAGTAGAGAAAATTTCGAACTAGAAATACTCTTACTACAAGAAGTAAGAACAATAAGAAAAGGGATCTCTTTGATTGGAAGAGTGTTGTATCTATTGCAAATCTTCTTCAACTTCTTTGCCCTTTATAGGTCTTTTAGATGGATTCGATGAAGTTTCTCAGCTTGCCACTTGATTTCTTCAATTAATTGTGTCTTTGACAACAGTTTCTTGTTGATGGATTGTCCAGAATTTGTGGTGTTTGCCACCTGTTCTTTTATCATCATGACTTTTGATAGATGTCCTTGTCTTCCTTTTTAATATTCCACTTGTGCTTTTCAATTTTGAGTTTTGACAAATGTAGTTTGTCTTCTTGTATAAGAAAGAGATTCCTTTGTCTTTAATAAAGGGAATCATTAGTTTTGTAAATGTTGTTACACATTTACTTTTATGTTTAGAAATATGTCATATAATTTTACTACCCATTGTCCGTAACAATGGTCTCCATTTTCAAAATTATTTTCCCCTGGACTAAGATCCAAAACTGTAGTGCTTTCTGGATCTAAAATTTCATCAAATATAATAAGTTGAGAATTTTCTTTGTTAGGATTTTTCAAGAGAGACTTTTCTGAGTTTTTTTTCTATGGAGGTTCCTTTTTAGTTTCTTGATCAATAAGGTAGTCAGAAACTAGGGTAGATATGATATATCCCTTTAAGATAGGGTCAATGATGAACTTATCCCTCCATTTAATTAGTACTTGCCTTCCTAGGTACAGTAAAAAGGCATCAGTTTCATTTTCCCATTTCCATTGTATAATACATGAGATTACATAAGCACAACAACACCTTAAGATGTTAATATCTTTATGATCTAGACTTTCAAATAATGGCATATAGCTATTAAGCTTTTGTGGGAATATTTCCCGTATAGCTTCATAATTTGTCCAAAATATGTAGAAGAACCAATCTGGTAGGGTTGTCCTAAAAGACCATTTAATGAACTAGGAATGAGTCATTTGACTATTTTGAATACATAAAACATTCTTCCATGCATTTTGGAAGTCCCAATAATTGTAGTATTTGGGTTGATGTTTATCTACAAATAGAAAATTATATCATTTTTTATTTGTCTCCAAAATTATGAAATAACCTATTTCTTTGAGAATTTTCTCATACTAGTGGTAATTCTTTCAAACCATAGTTGGAACAAAATTATATTTATCAGGAATGTAATTTTATAGTAAACTTCTTGTATCTTTTTTTTTTTGATCTGCAGGGGCCGAAGCCCCCCCCTCTCCAAACAGGTACCAAAGCCTGGATGACCCAAGAGGTTGGTAAATACGCTGTGCAACGGTAGGATTCGAACTCGAGACCCCCGGGGGGGGGGCAAGTCGAGCCGAACCATCCGCGCCACAGCGGCCGGGTTACTTCTTGTATCTTTAGATAAGACCTCATTTTCTAGGGTTATCACATGTATTAATATTTGAATACAAATTTTGTTATGTTGTTGTTTGGGAAATCAACTTCCATTTCATCGTTACCTTATTTAGGGGAAATACTTGATTATGAACATACCCCTGGGATATAAATCATTGATGTTGAGGCAGACATATTCTTGTGATAAAAAATAAGAAGTTATTGTTTTAATCAAATATGTAAAAAAAATTGTTTACTAAAAAAATGTTTTTGTCATGGCTTTTTTAAAGCATATTAATAAAATTATCCTTGTAATCTAATGCAAACCATATCTTATTTAAAATCTCAGTTTCATGTTTCTTTCCAAACTCAAAAGTTACAAAGTTATTATTAATCTGGACCTAAACCCCTCTTTCAATAACTAATATAGGGAGGATTTTATTAAGAAAGGGTGTCCCCTTGATAAAACCTCATTTATCATTGTTGATATGTATGTATGCTTCAAAAAATTTATGTTTTACTTTGATTTTATGTTTTGTTGTCGAATTAACATGGTGATTAGTTGTTTCTTGATATTTTCTTGGTATAAGGTCTTTTCTTATATAATTAACATCAGCTCCAAAATCTAATAAAGTTGTTCCTTTTATGCTAAAGTCATTAGTTTTATAATAACTTCTCCTTTCCATTTTCTTTTGTTGAATTCTTGAATATTATTAACAAATGAATCTTCATTCTCGTCCTTACATTCATCAATTTGGTTTTGTAAGAGCACTCTCCAAGCATTGTATTGAATGTATGTTCATCATCATCGTCATCATCATTATTTTTTATATATATGTATTTTTGAAGAGTTTCAATCTAATTTATAAGTTCAATCATTTCTATTTTGATTTTATTTTGTTCTTTTCTCAAATCTTCCAAAGAAGTTTGTTTTTCATTAGTTTTTCATGTTAAATTCTTTTGATTACATGATAAATTGAGTAGAACTGATTTCCTTTTGTTTTTTACTTTTTAGTATATTTTTTATCTCTAAACATATCGAGAAATGACTATTTTTGTGCTTCTTTCAAGTATAAATTGTTTCTCACTAGTTAAAACATTAATTTCATCTGATGATGTTTTATTACTATAGTAATTAAATTAACATCCTTCTTCATTTTCTTCCTTTTCTAATCCTAAGGATTCATTAAGATTTAGTTTACTAACAAAAGTATCAAGTTCTTCTGGCATTCAGCTTTTTTATTCTAGTAATATTTTGTGAACTTTTTTCTAAAAGTCTCATTTGGAACATTTATTTGCATAATGCCCCTTTTGGTTACAATTACATGTAATGTTTTTCTTATCATTTTCTTATCTTGTTTGTTTTCTTTGTTTATAAAACTTCTTTAATTTTTTATCATCTTCACTAGATTTTGTAGGTTTTGTTCCTTTTATTTTCTTTTCATTTGGTAAATCCATTTCACAGCCAAATTGATAGAAAAAGTCTCACAAGAACATATCACTAAATATAGACTTATTTGCTTTTGTATCAATTTCATCATGTTTTTGAATTAATTGGTGATAAATTGATTATATATACTTGGGTTACTCATTGTTGCATTGCATATGTAGGACATATAAGTTTAATGCAAAAAGTTGGTATCTCTATTATATATTCAATAACATCAACTATTTTTCCTTCGAGATAGCCCTATAATACCATCGGTGAACGCACCTTAGGTTGGTAGGTTCAAATTTATTGATGAAAAGTAGGTAAGTTTATCTTACAAGGTCAATGCACCTAATCCTAGGTCAATAGAACCATCCTTGTGCATCGACGTTTATCTAAAGTTGAAGATCTAATCCAAAAACTGGGATCTAATATGAAAAGATAGGTCCCACCTTTTTTCAAGGTTGAGAGAGAGAAAAAGATGGCGGAAAACACTGAACGACTTGGTATTGAACTTGGAGCATATGGAGGATATATGTACCTTCCTCACAAAAAGGTATTCTTTACTACGTATGTGTTGGGTGGCCATCTTGTGAATGGTGGAATGGGATCACCCTATAACGTGATGTCTCTACTTTAACATGGGAGTAACTCCTTGACGTGTGTGTGAGAAGTATGTCTACTCTACTACTTTGAGTAAGAAGGAAGTTAAATTAAGGAGTCTACAGAAAGGAGTGATGAGCTTCACCATCTAGATTCACAAATTCCTACTTCTTGAGTTCTACACCATCGTCCTGTAAGAGGCCCATCAAGATACTCTTTTTCTAGAAGGCTTGAGCTACCACTTCAGATGTGCCCTTGTTCTATAGCTCCCACTCATGTTTAAGCACATGGTGACAAAGCACTAAAAGTGGAAGTGTATCCTAGATTCTAGTCCCCGTATGTGAAGCTACAACAATAGGAAGAACTAGTGATCATCAAGGATTTGTATAGTGAAACTGATGTTATCATTTTCATCCTTTAGGAAAGTGTCGTTTGAGAAATTCTATAGCTTAAAGGAATGGTGACAGGTGATTTGCCATCAATGTGGTCATGGAGGCAGATTAGGCCCCAATGCTCTCAGCTCCATCAACATTTAGCCCTAGCTCATCCACCTTCACAACAGTAGAAACAAACACAATGGCATCAAAATAAGCCCTCGAGAAACAACAATCATGAAGGAAGGGATCCACCTATTGAGAGGTGTGTAGGACACATCTTTTTCCTTTATGTTGTGGAGGATGGAGAATATAATGAAGTTATCTAAAGTACTATGCATTTGAATCCACATCATGATAAAGCCTTATTTGATGTTAGATCATCAAATACGTTCATAGAATCTAAGATTGTAAAGATGTTAGAACTAAAACCTACAAATATTGCCTATATTCTATAAGTTCAAACCCCTAGTGGTAGGGTATTCTCTTCTTTCCTAAAAATCCCTCCAGTTGACCTATGCATAACTGCAAAAATGTATGAGTCTAAATTTATCCTCCTCAACAAGTCAGCTTTGAATGTCATTCTAAGGATGGAATAGTTAAAGAGGTTTGACATGGATCTACTATACAAAGATAATAAGGTTTCCTAGTTGTACCTTAATGGTGGGCATTTCTATATTAAAGGAAGAAGGGGGGATGACCGAAAATTTATTATCTCATCTCTAAGGGTAGTGAAATCCATCTAACATGGCTACAAATCCTACCTAGCATTAGTCATTCTTAATCCTTCATCACCCAAGTTAGATATATCTAAGTGGTTTGAGACATTCTTGGTGTTTTTCTTAATGAGTTTCTTGGACTTCATCCTTCTTGAGAATTCAAATTATCCATCGATATTGCACTAGGAATGATTCCTATCTTAAAGTCACAGTATCACATTGCACCTATAGAATTTGCTAAAATTAAGAAATAACTACATTTTCTCCGAGACATGTGGTTCACACACTGAAGTGTCTCTACCTAGGTATCTTCAATTATGTTCATTAAGAAGAAAGATGGTTCAATGTGGATGTGCATGGATTACCATATATTGGATCAAGTGATTGTGAAGAATTGTTGCCCTTGTTGTGCATTGATGGTACGTTTCACAGTTGAAGCTTGTCAACGTCTTCATGAAGATGAATTTGTGTATTGGCTAATCTTATATGCATATGAAGAATGAGGACATTGTGAAGATGACTTTTTACACAATGTTATGGGAACTACAAGTTCCTAGTTATGACATTTGGATTGAAAAATGCCCTGGTCACCTTCATTGATCTGATGAATAAGGTTTTATGTCCCTACTTGATAGCTTTGAGGTTGTATTCATTAATGACATACTCATATACTACAATTTATTGGATCAACATTGTGAGAATCTACAGATTATTCTTCAATCCCTACAAGATCTCCAATGATGAACTTAGTTCATGTTACTTTTTATGCCATAATATTATGCATTGAATTACTTAAAATTCATGTTTAGGTGATATAATTAGCTTGTAATTTTTGAAATCAGTTAATTCATATTTTTGCTATCATTTTAACTAATTAGATTCAACCATGTAGATATCATGAAGTTTGGTTCATTTAGAATCAATCCAACCCTCATCATAAACAAATGAAGTTCATGATTTTGAGTCAAGCCTTGATAAGTAGAAGCACAGTGTGCACCATGTGACGTCCCCAGATTTTCTAAGTTTGATGTCCAAATTGAAACCTCACCTCAGCGGGAATCCCAATTTAAACACCACACTAGGCTGAGAAGAAGAAAATCAGAGGAAGTCAGAAGGAAACAATCAGTAGCACAGGCACATGAACAATAATAAAACCATACAACACATGTTCACCATTCAACATATAATTATATAATGAATTGCTACAATATTTGATATTACACATTGAACAGCAAACTTATACACATACATGTACTACCACTAAACTACCGGATCTTAAGACAACATGTCCATTTGTACATCAGCTCGCCATACAACTCTCAACTATCCTAGATCTTCAAGATCATATGTCCACAAACCTAAACAAAAGATTACATGTGATACACGGCAGCACAATATTCAAGAATATTGTACTGAGTATGCCTACGTGTCTTATATATACCTCTCATTACTAAGCTTGGCAATAAGATAAAACTAATACTTGGCAGTTATAAAGAAATATAAGAAAAAACATATACTTGCACAAAGATGTTCATTAAAAAAAGAGAACACATGTTTTAAGCACATTTTCCATTATATATCCATGCATTGACCGCAGAAGGTTTTGATGCATTCTCTTGACTCTCAAGGAGCTCAAGATTAAGGCCTTTCTTATCACTACCAAAGAGTTAGATCATATGTACAATATGACCACTACCAAAGAGTTAGGTCACTTCCAAGAATTGTACTACCAAAGAGTTTAGTGCTTTCATATAATGGAATAGATATATTATGTTTCATGTGTTCATAGCCATAAGTATGAAAAATCAAGCAACATATCATGAAAGAACAATCATTTCATCCAATACCATATGCCAAGTATTTTAGTACACATATAACACACACATATTGTATAATAAGCCAAGTAAAAGGTAATGGCGTACAATCCAAAGAGATATCCTAATCATCACATATTCCTGGATCAACTATATCTTGGTCAAACCCTGATTAAGATAAGATCACATATCACCATCAGGTTCTCATAACCTTAACCTAGTTGATTCATTAGGGTTTTCTTAGTTCATTAGAGTATGTTTATTATTACTCATCTTGTCACCTTAGATTTATATTACTGATGTCATATTCCATATTATACTTCAATTATGTGTTGGATCAGCATAGATCATCCGTATGTTATGTTGCATATATTTATGTGTTGATTAACGCTAGGTTACATCATTAACCTAAATTAGGGTTTCATAACATGTATTAAGGTTCATCTTCATATGACATAAATTATATACATCTAACTAATATCAAAGTTCCACATTAATTTCTAGATATTGATATTAGGGTTTTCTGTGAATTCCGTCATTTATTGAGCATGTATGTATTTATTGTATTTTATTTAGGGTTATTAGTCCCAATTAGCCATATTAAGCAAATTACATGATTTTGTGCATCAACATCATAATTACTGACATCATATAGATTATAAACATGATTTTGGATTTATAGACAAGTTCTCATAATTTTAGGCCATAATTTACTATTTATAACACATGGTATAAGAATTATACAACTTACATGATATTCTTGACATTCGTGCATCAAAACACTGATTTTATGGTTCCATGTTATTCTACTCATTTTTTTGAGAATTTTCATACTTTGTTTGTATTTTTCTCATGCCCGAGCTAATTACTAGGAATTTTACAATATCTAACAATTTTTGAAGGAATTTACCTTTTTAGACCAAACGGTCGTTGACACGTGGCTAGCAAGGGGGGCAACTCCTTCTCAAGGCCTCCCAGTTCATCTTCGATCTGGCCGATTTGATCTCAGTTATGTTGGTTTGGTGGTCTAGGATTGGACCCGGTCCGTCTTCTTTCTCTTCTGTGTATCCACTCCACGCCCGATCGGTCGACGCCTGTGTCCGTCGTTTCCAGGAAATGGCCGCCACCACTGGCTCCAATTCTTGACGTGCAATCATGCACCACCAGGGCCACCCCCTCACCTCTTCTGCATCGGTGTGTCTTGACAACGAGTATTGGAAATGGATTGCAGGTGATCAGTCCTCAAAAGCCTCTCCTTGACCCTTTTGACTGTAGAAATCGAAGCTTCAAACCTCCTGGTTGCCTCCTGTGGCTGCACCTTCCTCCTAACTTTGTGCGTGAGGCAAGTGAGGCTTGGTTCTTCAAGGGTGCCTGGACCCGATCTGCGTGCCTCCTTGTCTCGCCATCTCCTTTCTCCGCTCGAAGCTCGACGCCAACGTGTGTCGACGTCTCCTGGACAACGGCCGCCGCCATGGGGCCTCTTCCTAATTGTGAGCACCGTCGTGGAATCCTGGGAGTGTCTGGTTTGACTGGCTACGGTGGGCCAAACTGCCTCCCCTCCTTGCTACGCATTGTTAGATATATGACTGTTGTAGCAACCATTTATTTAGCATGGGTTAAGCCCAATATAGTGCAGCAAGTATATGTGAGAAAAGTAGTTTTGTCTCTAGTGCAAATGGTATAAAACTTTTATACCATATTGCTCACTCCTAGAACTTTCGTGGTCCTTATATGTAGGATCACATGAGGCACTAGTGTCTAAGGGGTCCTAGGAGGGAGGTATGCTCACCTCCTTGGTGGGTGGGGTTATCATATCACAACGCACGCACGTGCGCGTGCGCCACACCTGGCCTAGTCGGGCTCGGGCTCGGGCTCGAGCTCGAGCTTGTGGATTGTGGAGAATGTCTTCCGTCTTCCGACTTCTTTTTATACTAAGATATAACTAAGTAATTAATTACTCGTGTAATTAATTGTTTCTTTCATATTCAGATTTATTAAATCCTAACTGAAAAGTGTTTCTCTTTTGCGGATTATTCTGTATTATGTACAAGAGCGACTGAGTGTTTGCGTCTTACTAGAAATAAGAATAAGGGACGTGCATGGCTATAAATACTCCCCAGTCATTAGGGTTAAACACACAACAACTACCGCCATTTCACATGTGTTTTGAGAGCCTTATTCTAGAGAGTGATTGCCTTCGTTCCCGAGCCGCTTCATGGAGTTGTTCTCCTGTGTGAAGTGTGGCTTGTCCTTCCCGTTACCGAGACGTGACTGTCAGGCAGAGGTTCATGTAGACGTTGTGTTGCACTAGTGGTAGTGCGATGATACGAAGTCAAGTGCGAGCAAGAAGAGTCTTTTCCAAGTTCATGGCAAATCGAGACTGGGAGAACGGTGTGTATCCACGAGGATTGTCGGGCACTGATTTCTTTAAGTATCATGTTCATTTCTCAACGAACGATCTAGTTTACGAATCTAACTTGTTTATTTTTGTTCTCCTGATTTTTTTAATCTTCATTTCTTATTTGGATCTGCCTGAACGTGTTAATTAATTTACACTTGCTATTGTTGCATGTAACGACATTAATAATATTAACATCAGTCTTAAAGAAATCAACTTTCTATCGTTAATTAACAATGGCCAGTCAGGGTGGTTCAGGGAATAAAATTGATACCAACAATATGCCTGAAAAATTTACTTATTACGACCCCACCTCCCGATAACCCCCAATTAAGGGAGACCGAGAGGTCGAAGCCGCACCCATAACTTCCGGATCAAAGGTTCGGCACTTAACCAGGAACAAGTATCAAATTTCAACAATCTATACTGAAAATATGTAATAAATTTTTTCATACCTTTTGAAAATTTTGGATTTCTAAACTTCTATCCATGTACACATTTTACTCTAACTAATCCTCCTTGCATTTTACTTCATGTATTTCACAATATGACAATTTACTGTTTGTCCGTTTGGCTTGCACCTAAAACGTCGACAAACAAAACGTCGGTCAGTCGAAGCTGGTATGTGGGGGAAACAATAAACGTGTAACTATGATAACAACGTAATCATTCAATTAATCATTTAACAACCAAGATTATGATTTAAATATAACTCCGCGATCCATGAGTACCCTATCCTCTGTGCTATCCCTGCAGTGGACCTGGATACTACCTTCCTTATGGTAGATCCCCATTAAACCCCTCATGGTCCCACCTATAAGTGAACCAGTTTCTAGGGTTGAGTCACATGGCACTACTCGTAAGTAGCCCACTCCTTAACTCATGGCAGGCTAATGAGTCTCATGGCACTACACGTAGCTAGCCTAGTTTCTAACTCTCGGTAACCTAGACCTTGCTCTAGGATTACCCCTTTTTTTAGCCTTTTCAAAGCAATAGAGGTGGACCCGGATCTAGCCAATTATATACGCACATTTCTAGTGATAATCATAGTCACTTTATAGTTGCATGAAATAAATAGACATCCAACAATTATTTTCAAGCAATCGATTAAAACTTCAGGAATCGCCGTGAAACTAGAGAGATTATTCATAAGAGTAACCACATACCTGATATGATGATTTCACAAGCATTAAGTAAACCCAACCAAGAATGAAATCCAAGAAAGCAATTCAATCATCAGATAATTCCTGAAAAGAATATGCACTCTATATTACACACTTTATCAAGAATCTACTTTATTGACTTGGATTCACTTTCTAGGGTTTTTGTATCCATTTGAGAGTTTCATTAATCTTCATTAGGGTTTCTTAGATCCATTCCTCAAACTTTATCCCTTTTAGGTCAACAAACCCTAAAACACTCTTTTCCATTTATATGAACCTTAATTGTTCAACTATCCATTTTAATAGTCTTTTATACCCAAATTGACTTAGGATCATCATATCCCTATTTATTCATGGATTTGAACAATTAAACCAATTAAAAGACATTCTCCTAAATTAGGGTTTTCAAGCTCATTAATGCATAATCATGCATGAAACCCTAAATTAAGCCAATATATAAAAAGATCATCTTTTTAGATCCTATTTTCACTTTTATTAACAACATGTTAATATCAGCTTGAATTATCCAAATAACGTCATTAAGTCCATCTATCGTCAAATCTAAGGGTTTTTCCTTAATTAAATCATTAAAGATGATAACTTTATTTACTTTTCAAATTTCATGCATATTTATGCACATAATCTCTAAATTAAACTAATTATGTGCCAAGATCATCCTTTTCGATCTTAAAGTACTTTTTTTTTTACAATTAACAGGTTATTATCAACTTTAATGATCCATTAAACTCTATTAAACACTTTATTCATTTCAAAATAGGGTTTCTTAATCTTTAATTCATTAAAGATGATAATTTACACTACTTTTCGAATAGTAAGAGTAATTATCTTCTAAATATATTTTTATTGAATTCCCCTCGTTCTAAGGATCAATTTTCATATAAGATTTGTCTCAAACCGAGTTTCCTAGAATTAGTTACGATTTTAGCAAATAAAATTTAAAGCAACCAATAGGGAGGTGCCACGTAGGCAATGAACTCTCATGCATGTACCTTGCGGGTCGACTTAAAATTAGAATTGATTGTCTCTTTTACCCCCGGGCCGCAGACTGCTTCCTGGCGCAAGGAGAGGTCGTGAAGGAGGTGTAGTGTATGTGTGTTGCTCCTACTGCAACCTAGGAGGGTTCGCCCATCACTACCTTGTTTTTTAGGTGCAAGCCAAACGGACAAATAGTAAATCGTCATATTGTGAAATACATGAAGTAAAATGCAAGGAGGATTAGTTATAGTAGAATGCATACATGGATACAAGTTTAGAAATCCAAAATTTTCAAAAGGTATGAAAAAATTTATTACAGCTTTTCAGTATAGATTGTTGAAATTTAATAATTGTTCCTGGTTAAGTGTCGAACCTTTGATCCGGAAGTTATGGGTGTGGCTTCGACCTCTCAGTCTCTCTTAATTGGGGGTTATCGAGAGGAGGGGTCGTAACATTACTGGTACCAACTTTTCCCGTTGGCAGAGTCAGATGGAAATTTGGCTGAATATCGCGGGTTTTGATCAGTACTTAGTAGAGACTGAACCTAAATCTGATGAAACGATTCGTGATAATGCAAATATAATTGCTAATTGGAAGAAGGGTGATAAAACATGTCGTGGTTTGATTCTGTTTGGTTTAAATAACAAACTATATAATTCTTACTCAAAGCCGCCAGTCACTACATCCAAGGTTTTGTGGGAATTGTTGATTAAGAATTTTAGTACTGAAAATCAAGGTGTTGAAAAATACTACGTGTCTAAATTTCTTAAGTTTCAGATGGTTGAGGGTAAGTCAGTTTCTTATCAAACACATGATCTACAACTCCTAGTTCATGAACTCTCAGATGCCAAGATGGTATTGCCTGAGAAGTTTGTTGTTATGTCTATCATAAAAAAATTCCCTAAGTCATGGGAATCGTTTGGTATGTCTCTGAAGCATCAGAAAGGGACACACACAATGGAAGAACTAATGATGGATATTAATATACAAGAAGAACACTTAAAGGAGAAAATGATCAAGGTGCCTACTGATGCAAATCCAACTGTTAATTTTACTTCTGCAAAAAACAGCAAAGATAAGAAATCTAAGAATGCACATAAACCTAAGGCAAATATCCAAAAGAAATCGAAGAACAAACCTGGAATAAGGATTGTCCTTCTAAAAAGGCAAAGAAAGTTGCCGCATCTGCAAGTAAGGAGGTTGTAGTCAACATGATGACTACATCCTTGAACCTCAATGATGGGTATGTATCTATTAAGCCTGAAATCCTTTCTATTTTTGAACCACTTTATTGGATAATTGACACTGGGGCTAATGTACATGTGTGTGCTGATAAATCCATGTTTGTGTCTTATCAGGCCTCTCGAGGTCGGTCCGTGACTTTGGGCGATTCCATCTCTATAGAAGTCAAAGGCAAAGGACAGGTGGACTTGAAGTTCCCTTTGGGGAAGGTCTTGACTCTTAACAGGGTCAGACATGTTCCAACCATTCGACGCAATATCCTTAGTGGTGTAATTTTAGTTAAGGAAGGTTATAGAGTAGACTGTAAATGTAATAAGGATATTATTACACACCTTCGTGATTCTTTGTTTTTTGGAAAGGGGTACTTATGTGATGTGGAGAACCTATTTAAGATTCATGTTGAACCTGTTTCAAATTCCATTTTAAATTTGAATGATTATAGTTCTGTTTGCATGAATATTGTTTCATTTGATGTTTGGCATTCATGTTTGGACATGTTAATGTTTCCTCAATGAAGCGTATCATGAATCTGAATTTAATCCCTAAAACTGAGATTTGCAATAATAAATGTGAAATCTGTGTGCAAGCTAAATTTCCTAGGAAGCCTTTTCATTCTGTTAATAGGAATTCAGAAATTTTGGATTTAGTGCATACATATATCTGTGAATTTAATGGTGTTTCTATGAGGGATCAAAAACATTATTTTATAACTTGTATTGATGATGCGAGTATATATTGTTATGTCTTTTTACTTAGAAGTAAAGATGAGGTATTGGATAGATTTAAAATTTATAAGAAAGAAGTCAAAACTCAAACCAGTAATGTACTTAAGTGATTAAGGTCTGATAGGGGAGGAGAGTATACCTCGAACTTGTTTTTGGAATTTTGCCAATTACACGATATAGTTCATGAGGTCACTGCACCTTATTCACCACAATCAAATGGGATTGTTGAATGTAAAAACCGAACCTTAATAGATATCATAAATACCTTACTCCAAACATCTGGATTACCCAACTTTATGTGGGGTGAAGCTTTGAATACGACTTGCCATATTCTGAATAGAGTTCCCCATAAAAATTCCAAGAGTAGTCCGTTTGAGTTGTGGAGAGGAAGGAAACCGAGACTTAAATATCTTCAAGTGTGGGGGTGCCTTGCAAAGGTACTTGTCCCTGAATACAAAAGGAAGAAATTGGGACCGAAAACGGTTGATGCCATATTTTTGGGGTATGTAGAGACAAGCTACACTTACAGATTCTTGATTGTAAAATCAGATATCTCTGGCATTGAGGTCAATACAATTATGGAATTACGTGATGCAATATTCTTTGAGGATGTATTTCCTATGAAAATTGGTGTGCCCAATGAATTATCTCAAGAAGATTCATTTACCACAGGTTCCATTCCCGAGCACGTGGAAAGGATGACAAATATGGGCGGCGACATAGAATAAGCTATTTCTGAATCTGATGATTCTGAAGAAATATTTGAACCAAGGAGAAGTAAACGGCCTAGGACATCCAAGGACTTTGGAAGTGAGTTTCTCATTTACAATGTTGAGGATGATCCTGTCACTTTCAAACAAGCTATGGAATCTCCAAAAGCTAAGTTTTGGAAAGTAGACGTTAATGATGAAATCCAGTCAATTCTCTCGAATGGAACTTGGGAATTGGTGGATTTGCCTCCTGGTTGTTCTGTAGTTGGTTGTAAATGGATCTTCAAGAAGAAACTTAATGTAGATGGGACAATCAATAAGTATAAGGCTAGGTTCATTGCTAAGGGTTACACACAAAGGGAAGGAATTGATTATTTTGATACCTGTTCACCTGTTTCCCGTATGACCACATTCTGAGTGCTTATAGCATTGGCTTCTATTTATAATCTTTATATCCATCAGATGGATGTGAAGACCGTTTTCTTACATGGTGATCATCAGGAAGAGATATATATGGAACAGCCTAAGGGATTTGTGGGTCGTGGGAATGAGTCCAAAGTGTGTAAACTTGTTAAGTCATTATATGGCTTGAAACAAGCCCCTAAGCAATGGCATGAGAAGTTTGATTCTGTGATATCATCGTTTGGCTTTGTTTCTAATGAATTTGATAAGTGTCTCTACTACAAAATTTTCAATAATGGATTCATTTTGTTATGCTTATACATCGATGATATCCTACTTTTTGGTTCCGATATGAAAGTGGTAAATGAGACAAAGTCATTCTTGTGTAGCAAGTTTGAGATGAAGGATATGGGTGTCGCTGATGTGATTTCAGGGCTTAAAATCATAAGGTATATTGATGGTATAACTCTCTCTCTCAATCTCACTATGTTGAGAAGATACTAGAGAGGTTTGAGTACACATCATGTAAACCTATTAAGACTCCATATGATTCATCGAAGCCCTTATTCAAGAATGAGATTGGGGTTCTAGTGTCTCAATTACGATACTCTCATATTATCAGATGTTTGATGTATCTTATGAATTGTACACATCCAGACATTGTGTTTGCCGTAAACAAGTTAAGTAGATACACCAGTTCTCCCAACAAGACCCATTGGGAAGCTCTTGACAGATTTTTGAGGTATATCAAGGGAACGTGTTCCCTTGGGCTGCATTATGGGAAACATCCTTTTGTAGTCGAAGGATATAGTGATGCAAGCTGGATTGTCATGAATTTTGGGAGTAATGGTGTCTCAGGATATGTATTCCTGTTGGGAGGAGGAGCTATTTCCTGGAGGTCTAAGAAATAGACCATATTGTCTCGATCCACTTTTGAAGCAGAGTTGTGTGCTTTAGATGAAGCTGGATTAGAAGATGAATGGCTACATGGACTTATGTCTAGTTTACCTATGGTAATGAAGTCACTTTCTGAAATTTCAGTTCAGTGTGATAGCACTACAACTATTATTAAGATAAAGAGTTCCAAGTACAATCAAAACCAGCGTAGACACATCCAAGTCAGACTCAAGTCTGTAAGGGAGTTAGTGTCTAATGGGGTTTTGGTTGTGGACTACATCGGTACCAAAGATAATACAGGTGATCCTTTCACTAAAGGTCTTACCTTGGCTTTAGTGGAAAAATCCAGGTTGGGGATGGGACTGAAACCCCTATAGATTTGTAGGCAGTAGCAACCTAACCCAAAAGAGTGGAGATCCCACAAATTGGGTTCAATGTGGTAATAACAAGTTGTCGGGTGAATCGGATGACACTATGTATTCTTGTTTGATGCATCTTACATTTGTGTGTCTATCCCCTAGGAAACCAGTTAGTGTCATGACTGCAAGTTAGTAAGAGAGTAGTCTCTTAATGATGTCAAGTCTTAAGATAGGATGTTAGCAGTACATCCTTGGAGACTCCAGCTAAGTGGTTGATGTTGTATAGGCCGCAACAGGAGAATTGGGTTGTTCTCTGTTATCAATCATGATATAGATTTTTGTATGCATGGCCTGAATGCATTGTTTTCTTTCCTACCATGTATTTATTGTGTTATTACCAACATATACTCTTGTACCCAAGGTTCAAGTTCAAGACTTTTGTTCACCTAGTTCCTATGGGGGACACAGTTGGATAACTCAGGTAGATTCAAACCAAAAGGTATCTGCTGAAATCACAGTATGGAGGACTGAATGGTAGAGCATACTACACATTGGACTTTGTGGAGGATTGTTAGATATATGGATGTTGTAGCAACCATTTATTTAGCATGGGTTAAGACCAATGTAGTGCAGCAAGTACATGTGAGAAAAGTAGTTTTATCTCTAGTACAAATGGTAAATAAGTTTTATCCCATATTGCTCACTCCTAGAACTTTTGTGATCCTTATATGTAGGATCACATGGGGCACTAGTGTCCAAGGGGTCCTAGGAGGGAGGTATGCTCACCACCTTGGTGGGTGGGGTTACCACATCACAATGTATGCACGTACATGCGCGCGCCACACCACGCCTCGCCTGGCCGGGTCAGGCCGGGCTTGGGCTTGTAGATTGTGGATTGTGGAGAATGTCTTCCGTCTTCTGGCTTCTTTTTTCACTAGGATACAACTAAGTAATTAATTACTCATATAATAAATTGTTTCTTTCCTATTCAGATTTATTAAATCCTAACTGGAAAGTGTTTCTCTTGTGCAGATTATTTGATATTATGTATAAGAGCAACCGAGTGTTTGCGTCTTACTGGGAATAGAAATAAGGGACGTGTGTGACTATAAATACTCCTCGGTCATTAGGATAAACACATAGCAACTGCCGCCGTTTCACGTGTGTTTTGAGATCCATAATCCAGAGAGTGATTGCCTTCGTTCCCAAGCCGCTTCGTGGAGTTGTTCTCCTGTGTGAAGTGTGACTTGTCCTTCCCATTACTGATACACGACTGTTAGGTGGAGGTTCCTGCAGACGTTGTGCAGCACTGGTGGTAGTGCGATTAGACGACGTCAAGCGCAAGCGAGACGAGTCTATTCCAGGTTCATGCCAGATTGAGACTGGGAGAATGATGCCTATCTGCGAGGATTGTCGGGTACTGATTTCTTTAAGTATCATGTTCGTTTCTCAACGAATGATCTGGTTTGCGAATCTACCTCGTTTATTTCTATTCTCCTGCTTTGTTTGATCTTCATTTCTTATTTGGATCTGCCTGAACTTGTTAATTAATTTGCACCTACTGTTGTTGCATGTAACGACATTAATAATATTAACATCACGTGTGACCACGAGCCCACTCAATGCCGACCTGCTTCTGGTCGTGAGCGTCACTCCCATCTTGGTGTCATCGTGGTTGAAAGAACATCGAGGGAACCCACTGCCTATAGATCATCACCATTGTTTGGCTCGACTCTCAGTTCCCTATCTGTGTGAGAGTCTGTGAGACTTCATCCCAGTGTAAGCCTCCACTTCTCTCATCTTCTTCTCCAAAGCTCCTCCACTTTCTCATCCTTACAGGCATGTGAACCATGGTGGCAAAAGCTAATGGGTTGGCTACTGGTTCCCTCTCTTCTAATGTCTTTCTATCTCAAATGAGGGGTCGGTGTAGAGACCTTATCAGGCTAAAACTAACTGTCCACTCCAAGATCACCCTCAACCCACAACCTTCGAGCAGCACATCGTGGAGTCTTCGTCCACAATCATGTAACTACAAAGAAGGAGGAGTCCACTACAATTGGATGGCATCCAAAGGTCATGAATGAGTCAGAGGCATATTCGATCCATGATTTCCCCCTTTTCTAAGAGTTTTTGTGACATCTGATGTCTCCCAAAAGCTTAGGAAAAAAGATATTAAACCTTGCTACATCTTGCCTATATATGTACACATTATTTCATGCATCCAATATCTTTACTACAACTCAAGAAACACTCTTCTCAAATTTGGTACCAAAACTCATTTTTATGTCTTGTTAATTAAACACTTCAAGAAATCATAAATTATGGATGTAATCAAGACATCAACATCAATGAACATCCATGCTTTACCAAAACACTTGGATCTCTCAAGATAACTTCCAACATTTCATAGGACATATAGGATCTCAAAAGTCCACTCGATCACACACACTCAGGTGCACAATGTCCACTCATCTAGAAGCTACTTCGACTTCTCCCAATTTTATACATAAAATGCACTCTCACGTGCATGGCATGCATGATTCCAAAAGTTTTTGTCACACAAAACTCCAATGTGCACAACATGCACCGTTTAAGCATGATGTGTGCTACATTGGTAGCAGCTCCTTTATTGTTCATCCCCATGCACGACATGCTCAGTCGATAGCATGTCATGAAATCTTATTAGAAATTTATCCTTATGACCTAAGCATGGCATGCACCTCCTCGTGCATAACGTGCTAGATGGTTTCAATCCTAGCCTTTGGAAAATGTGGGGTGCACACTATGTAGGTTATTGTGCACCATCACTTAAGTGGAAAAATATATAAAGAGTAGGAGGACAGATAATAAAAATAAGGTAGTTTTAGAACTCAATAGAAACAAGGGGAGTCAACTCCAGTCAAGAAGATGTTAAAAGGAAGAATAAAGAACATTTGAAGACATATATATCTCTCTAACCCTTTGAAGCTTCAAGAGAATCTATATTATAGAGGATAAGTTCTATTAAATTGAATTATATCATTTCTTTCCTTCTCCTGTATATTTCTCTCTCAAACCCTTGGAAGCTTCAAGAGCTGCTCTATTATAGAGTCCTCCTTAATTGTTGTATATCATTTCTTTCCTTCTCCTACTCTATTTTCTTCTAGTCACTTCATGGATATCGTTAGTTTCATAATGTGTGACCTTTTTTGTGCATCACCATTCATTCTGGAGTAATCCCCTTTGTATTTGGTGCCTCAATAGAAGCTATTAGTCATGTTATTACCATTACTCTTTCATATTCTGAATTTTTCTCTTGTTTCTCTAATTATTGTTAAATGCTTAGGAGAATTCATGTCTAAATTTTTTTGTCCCCAACAGTGTACCTTGAGAGAAGTATGTGTTTAATAGAAGGAAACTAGCTCAAACTTCAATTACATGAAAGATAATAGAGATTCTTGCATGATATAGTCTACTTGTTTGTTTAATGAAAGTGAAATTATGATCGGGATTGATTCAAGAGAGATTAATCTCTTAAGATAGTATTATGATTTTGTATATGAGTAACCTATCCACCTAGGCAATATTAATTGAGAATCATGAATTAAAGCATAGTGTGAGATGTGGACTAGAGAGAGAATGAAATTCATCATGTGTAACATATCATTAATTTAATCAATAGGCACTTAGGTACTAAATGCATTTCTTGAATTGATAATCTAAATGATGACTAGTTACAAACTTAGGTTCATATAGGATTTAATCAATAAATCAACCATTCTTAATAAAATTTCATGCTTAGTTATAACTATTCATTGAGATTTTTAGTCTCTTTGTTGATTCAACCCAACAATGTACCACCTCCGGCTTGAACTATAGTGGGTTGCACGGAGTTGTGTTAGTTTATTTTTAGTAGCACACTATGCACACATAAATTCTTGGCACCATTACTAGGAAGCCAAATATCTTTTTTGATTCAATTTATTCAGTTATAGTTGATTGTGTAATTCTATAAGATTAATCTCCTACATTGATTACTTCTTGTCCTTCATATAAACCCTTCTAGTGATAAACTAATACTCTTTTTGTTCACTAGGAACCATGCAGTTTTGTACCCAATCTAGTTGGGATTCTTTCATAGGTATCTTTGAAAACCCCAAGGTAGTATTAACCAGTAGGTGACCATAAGCAAGAAGAAAAGCAAAAACAAAGCTAAAGCAATTGTTTGTTATCCAACAACAATGGCAGTTGAGAAGGTATTTCTTGACTACTCCTCTCATCATAGTAATGAGGTTCTTAGTTCCACAAAAATGAGAATATATGTAGATGATGTGTTCTTCAAGTTAGACTCAAGTCAAATAGGCATTATGTAATAGAATCAATTTTCTGGCTTGGCTAATGAAAATCTAGATCTTCATGTGGAGAACTTCTGACAATATCATGATCAATCTGATGAATGATGGTTTACTCCTCGTCTGTTGCTCATTATACTATTATATCGCACTAAGCAATTCATGTAAATCCTAGAGAAAGGCTATCTAGACTTGGAATGTCATACTAACAACTTTTTTGCAAAAGTCTTTCCTCTTAGTGAGATGGGTATCATCACAAATAAGATCTCTAGATTTGATCAATAGCCTAAAGAGGCAATGGATTATGTGTGGGATAGGTACAAGGAGATACTTCTCTAGTTTCCACAACACAACTTTCCAGAGAAGACGTGGTTGAGCACTTTCTATGGTGATTTATTCCATGATATGACATCAACTACTGATGCATCTACCTAAAGATGTTTCTTGACTAAAAATTCAAGTGAAGCCAAAAATCTGCTTAGATCACGTTTATGATCAGATATAAAAAGGGCATGGACAATGGAATTGGTTGTAGTTGCATTGAGAAAACCATAGCTCTCAATGCAGAGCTAGACAAGCTCATTAAATAACTTAATGCCATATGTATTGAATGGGTACAAGAGGTGATGGTGTATGACTTCTGTAGTGGTTCACACCATAGTGTAGATTGCAATACTTATGCAATAGGATTCAATAAGGAGCAAGTGAATTTTGTGGGGAAGCTCCCAAGAAATAATGCTTTTTGGAACTCCTACAATCTGGGGTGAATAAACCACCCAAACTTTAGCTAGAAGAAAAATGAACATCATCGACATCATTAGGAAAACCACAAGCACAAGTCCAAACTTAATGTTGTATTGAAAGCTTTCTCTCCAAGGATATGTAAAACCAAGAAGCCTCAATTGAATGGCTTGAGTATCAAATGGAGAAGCTAGCTTGAGTTGTAACTGGACTCAAAGGTAATAAAGAAGCTATTTCATGCAATATCGAGGTGAACCCTAGGGAGCATTTGATTCAAACACTTGAATCAAGTTGACAAGGCGGTTGAACAAACAAAGTACCCCATGCAAGTGATACCACTAAAGGTGTTCAACAAGCTATTATCAAAGCAAAATGACCCATCACTTGCAACCGTAAGAGAAGTTCCACTAAATCTGATCTAGAAGAGAAGATTGCATCCCCCTATGTACCACCTCATATGAATAATAAGATGGTAGCCAATTTCACAACCTAGTCCTATTACCACTCATGTGGATGTGATGGTAGCTAATCGCACAACCTAATCTTATCACCACTGGTGAGGAGGGGAAGGAAGACCACAGTGTTCTAGAATTTTCTATCCAAGGTAGTCCTATTAAGGAAGGATAGAAGAATAACTTCAAAATGTGGTTCTTGAACCCCATGTAAGTGCCACCACATTAGCCAATATTCCTACCAAATAGTATGATGTATGATCTTTCTAGATCTCTGATGATATAGGTAAGATACATTTCTCTTCCATGTTATGCAATAAAGGAGTTACCTTAAATTATATTCCACTATAATATCTTCTCATCAGGGTTTAGATGCATCCAATAAAATGAAAATAAATTTTCAAATGGGCAGTCATTCTACGTAAACATCAATGGTTTTGTTAGAAAATGTTCAAATGAAGATTGAATTTTCTACATAATGGTGTACTTTTTTATTTTGGAAGACACATGTGAAACCATAGGAGACATGATTATGGGATGTCCATTCTTGGAATGTGTTAAGGCACTCATTGATGTTGACCAAAGTGATCTAAGAATAATGATTAATAAAAAGGAAATTATATTTTGTTGAAGCCTCCAGACCTATTCAACACTTGAGATGGAAGTGGGAAGATAATGGGGTAGCCTATATGAAGACATCATTGATCAAAATATCCAGTTTGAGTCCAATCAAAGAAGAAAAACTTTTCCTAACTAAGAAAAATTAAACCAAGTGTTCATGGGAGGCAACCCATGATTTGTATTTCATATATATTTTGTATTCCCTTTCTTAGTTAAGTTGGTCCATCGTGTGTATGTACACATATGTGTGCAAAACTCTCCCTTATGTTTGTCCAAGATAACTATTAATCAAGATTTGGTGTTAACAATTTGATGCATGTGATATGGCAAATACATGTCAAAATTCTTAGTACACGATGTGCAACCCATCCAGGATGTTGTGCACACATTTAGAAAGGAAAGACAAGATGTGCAATCTCAGTACATATAATTCAATCAGATGGTGCGTCATGCATCATTATCATTGATGGCACATCATGCATCATCATCATTGACAAACATCTCGTATGGAGGAGGCTCACAGCATGCTTGCACACCAGCATGACATGCCAAGTGGTGGATTGGAAAAATGGTAAAGATGACTTCATGCACTATTTGCACACTTGTTACATGAGGTGCCCAAGGTTTTCCAAATTATGAGAATTTTGGAACTGTGCATTCCATGCACAAAACCTTGCATGTCGTGCATAAGGGTAGATATTCCAAAAAATAGAAGGGGGAATGTGTTGACCAAGGTATTTATAACATCTCAAGATTCAATAGCATTTCAAGAATGTTGATTGGACCCACAGACTACCACTAGCCTCAACTACACGCATTTTCCTCACTCACGCACATCCCGAGATGAACTTTGTAACATGTCACACATTCTCGTACTACTCTGGATTGCCATGCTTAACCAGAGAGTTCTTTTTTTGTTCAAATCAATCCTTGAAAAGGAGGATCACCTGATAGTCCTCGACAATGCTCAACTATGTGGCCTCATAATATTTCCTCATTTCAGAGCAAATCCAAAATGGCCCATGAACACCCAGCTCCCAATCATAGCTATCAGTGCAAGGGTGGATCCATCACTACAAATAGACTTTTGCAACATGTCTGGACCGCATGGCTCAATGAGTAGCATAACACATGCCCATGTAGGCCCTCCTATTAGAGGGAAATTAGATCTGATATCATTTGTATGCGGGACCACCTTCATAGGATCTAATATATTTTTAAGAATGATGATTGACCCCACAGACCACAACTAGTCTCAGTTGTGTGCTTTGTCCTCACTCACGCACAGTCCGAGATCAGT
Organism: Alisma plantago-aquatica; assembly: GCA_963693085.1. Lineage (NCBI taxonomy): Eukaryota > Viridiplantae > Streptophyta > Magnoliopsida > Alismatales > Alismataceae > Alisma > Alisma plantago-aquatica. Next base: position 1,096,596,829 of record OY856413.1, read on the forward strand.
TTTCCAACAGGTCATCCATCCTATTACTACTCTGATGAACACTCTTAACCACGGGATACTTAGTGTTTGGCTCCTTAAAAAGGAGGTGCACCTTGTGATGTAGGTAGTCCAATCATTCCTTTTAACATCACTTTGTCTGAGGTCTCAAATCCTTGGATTTTAAAATACCACCATGCCCTAGGTTGGGCACTCCACCACCTTCAAGCACAACTAGACTTTGTCATTGTCACAATCCTCCATTTTCCTTAGAGTTTACTTTAGAGTCACCACACACTACCGTTGACTTCCACGAAAGAAGAGGAGGATTAGATCCTTTCTAACCACTTTTGCTGCCAGTTTAACGAGCAAGGAGTTCCCTTACCGATGACCAACTCTGGCATCTTTACAACACCACCAGATCCACACAAAGGCTCTCCCTCCACTCCTCAACCTTGCTACAGCTCCCGGATGCAATTTTCCCTCTCTGCCAAGCTTCGGATGTTGCCTTTCTTATCTGCATTGCATGACGTGTAGCCTCCAGTGCACACTATGCATGGTGCAAAGAAGACAATGGCACGTGTTCAGGACACCTACAAGTTCATTGTTTCAAGATCCTATGCCTTTCCACCTCCACCACTGCCACGGATAAGAGTAGAGGAGGAGGAAAGAGTCCTGAGGAGACTCGTATTCACTAACCCATTTCTGAGCCCAAAGTGGAGGAGGGAAGTGAAGAAGAGGAAGAAGACCATGGCTCCTATGCAGCTGTTCTGTTTTCCATACCATCACATGATCAGCTCGAGCACTTCAAAAGCTTGTTGATGGGTTACACTACGTGATGGATGAATATTCATCATATTTTAATTTCATTTTTTCAACCATTTTTTATTTTAACTCCGGGCACGTTTAGTTCTGTGTAAAATCATCCCACATTAGGAATTCCAACTCATGAAATAAAAAGGTATGAATTGCAGTTCAAAATTGTTTGTTTGGTTAGATGTAGATTGAATTCAGAATTTTAGTTTGCTGCTGTTTGGTACAATGTTATTACAGCCTGAACTAACAGCGACATATACGAAGACGGTATCCACTACTATCCGGTTACCAAAATAAAATTACCGGACATGTTGTTTAGTATGCTCGACGAACACTCACTGCAGGTGCAGGAGAATCCCATGACATATGCTTGTATTACCGGACGGTGGCTGTGGCGCTGGAGCCGGTAAGGAAAACAAACCTTGCCCTTTTTTGAGACGTTGTTTTTCCATATTTTCTACAATCCCCGAGTTCATCGTGCAGTTCGTATTCCGGCCGTCAGTTGCAGTTACGTGAAATCAAACGAAAGAATTAGAACCTGACGTGTTGTTGCAACTGCACCAGTTCGTTTTCATTAGAACTAAACGGGCCCTTAGTATTGTATCCCACATGTATCCTTCCCCTCCCAAAGTGTTATTAAATATATATTTCCATCATACTAGACAATTAACGGGCTATTTTGGCTGAATCCAAATTTTCACTAGTTTGGTTGTGAGTATAATACTTGTATTGATACAAAACTTTTGTCATATAGAGGAAGTGTCGCACTATCAAAGATTTATTCATGGCCAATCAGGATTTAATCGAGAAATTAGCAAAGAAATTAAAGCTATCCACATCACCCCTTTGTTTATTAGGTTGCTGCAAATTTATTGAGGGTGAAAAATGTGAGTTTCTTTAAATATCGGCATCCATGTTTGGCTATGGAGAAAAGGAACAGCCACATTTGTTTCTTTGTCTCGTTTGATCGGGTGCCAAGGCAATTCATTAAACAATTTCCTTAATGAGTGGCGACAATGCAAATTAACGCCAATGTAACATTGTTCTCAGTTGCTTATTGCGGCAAAGACATGGTGATTAATGTTTTCAAGGTTATTCCATTAATTGAGCACAATGCAATCGAGGAAGAAAATAAAAATCCATTAGAGCAAGGCATTCAAGGAGAATCCGTTGATTTTTTTGTCAACAGGTGCCTCGTCTCTGAGACCTACCCACTGAAGGCATAGAGGGAAAACTATCTCCATTGAAGAGAGAAAGATCAACATTTCTCTATTTGTAGGTAGCTTTGGGGCTATTTATTTTACATTAAGGGCATGTCTCAATCTACTTATGTTTTATCAAATCATAAGATTCCATGATCAATCAAGAGCCTCTACACAATTAATTCCTTTCTCGCCACAATTTCATGTCTTATGACTCTTCCACCCCACATCTCTCTCTCCACATTAATTTCAATGTACTCCTTTTCTTTCTACTCTTCTCTCCTCCACAATTAATGCTCTCCCACAGGACGCAGACATCACAACCAAGACAAATTTGTAATCGACCTGCATGAAACAAATTTGAGATCAACCTGCACAAGCATTGATCTACCAAAGAAAATTTCAAATCAATCAACATGCATGAAATTCAAGTGATTGAGCTCTACCACAACAATACATTGATAGACCACCATTCCAACTCCACACTGATCAACCTCAGCAAGAACGATAGACCAACAAGATCAAGTGGCATCGCTCTATCACCATGATTCTAGAGTTTTGTTGTTCCTCCTGCCTCCAAGAAACCATGCTCGTCTACTAATCAACCTTACTATTCAACCTCAGTCCTATCAATCAACACTAATCAAGATAACCCAATCAACCTCCAGGTTGATAGCCAGATCATAGCTTGATAAATTCCATTCAAGACTTACAATCAACTAAGCACAACATGCTCGATCATCCATGTGATCAAGAAGTCACCATGTTGTCTGGCCAATCAAGCTCTTTCTCTCTCTTTCATAGATGAACAACATCTACCATCACTAAGCCAATAGACCATTGCTTCCTGAGCAAGCAATCGACGACAACTTGAAGACAATGATCGAGCATACCAATTGACCCCATGACAATCAACCTCCATCCACCCAACATGGTTGATCAGTTCATTAAAGGGATGGGTCCCACTTATTAATTATGTGACTCTTGGCTCCGGCCCTGTTGCCTATAAATAAGACTCATCAGTTGCCGAACATAGGGTCAGTGTAACACCCCTCCTTTAGACATATATCATAACTAAGCAAAAGCTTTTTATCTTGAAGGAGGAATGTCACATTTCTGAAATCAGAACAAATAATTACATAAATCACCATTGAGATTCATACATTGTTCTTTACATAGGAAACTATGGTTGAGTTCTATAACATGTCTAAACATTTCTAAGCATGGAAATCTAAACATAAAAGTAAACATCTTCATAACATTAGATCGCCTAGTATGGATGGCACCCCACCAGTTAGCTTCATGAAGTTCTTCTTGTCCTTGCTTGCTTCTCTTGAGTCCTTACTTGATCAAATTCCTGGGGACATCACATCCCCAACAATGCGAAGGGGAAAAATAATACATTGGTAAACGGTACTAGGACATTATAACATAAGCAAAATACAGTATACTTGACATGTAAGAAAACTTGACATGATTAACTATAGGCATGTTTGAATCATTATTAACATGAAGAATTGAAAAGTAAATGTATGCATCCCTCTATGACACCCCCTTAGGAATACATGATTGCTAGGAAAGCCCTTGACGACCCTTGAGGTCCATGATTCGGGAGCATGTAAAAACTATTTCAATTCCAATTAACTTGATCAATAACATTAATATAATCATGATTCTTGAACATAACATGATGGGATTTCTCCCCATTAACATGATCTCTTAAACATGATGGGATTTCTCCCTATTGATCATTTACATGATTTTCATGAGTCATTAATCATAAGCTATAATCACAGTGAACATTATAACATAGGACAATAACATATATAAATCATCAAGCAGTGATATAGTGAACATGATTAAAACATTAAACTTGAAATGATAATGTCTACTTTATACTTAACATTCAAATAACCATAAATACTTATGCTTAGAAGCATGACCCGTTTACCTTGGAGCAATGTAGATCCTAAGATTGTATCTATGATCCTTGAGGCAGTGCCTGGATGTGATTTACAAGAATATAAGCTAGTCTACTTGGAGCGAAGTTGATCCTAAGATGGCCTCTTTAATCTTTGAGGCAGTGCTTGCATGTGATTTGTAAGAACATGGGCAAATGTGCTTTTCCTTGGTATGCTAGGATCATGGGGGTCCCTTTTATAGGTGTTAGGGGTCTAGAACTTTTTAGTCCAAGTGGACTTAAATTTTTAAATATCTTTTGTCCTTTAATTAAACATTGTCATTATCTTAACTGCATTATATTAAAAGGTAAGAATATGTGAAAAACGTGTTTCTCTTTGTTAATTACTAAAGTCCAACTTTGTGGTTAAAATAATTATATTTTGTTTGTGAATTTCCTTTATTATCATTCATATCTTTTGTATGAGATATTTAAGAGAGAATGTATTATCGTTTTCTTTTATTTGTTTATCAAAAATATTACATTAACTAAATTACCATTACATTTTATTTGTAATCACAAAGAAAGAGAGAAAACGTGAGAGTTGTACCATTCCTTACATAATTACCATAATTTCTTATTTCCATGTAACTAAGGCCGAGACACATTATTTCATTTTATAAAGAAAATCACAAAATGGAGGAAAGAGAAAAAGAACTTTATTTTACATCTACATGCACTAGTTGTATAGCAAGATTATACAATGTGATTTCAATGTGTTAATAAAAAAATTGTTGACTGCAATTACTCATTCTCATATAATTCATAGTTGTTTAAAATAATCTTATAACTATGTAACAATAAACCATTTTTAATCGTCCATAATTTTTATAACCTATTATCATCCATAATGAAATTTCTATTTTCATATCACGCTTCATAGTTGTGTTGGAAAGGTGATGGGTTAAAACCCACATTTTTGTAGTCTCAAATTAATATATTTATCACATTGTATTCAATTGTTCGAACTTTAGAATATTAAAAGAAAGAAAATAATCAAACTCTCTTTCTAGATTCCCTTCTATTATTTTAAATATGTGGTCTCATGCTGACTAATTTTAACCAACAATTAATTAATGTTTACATTGCATGTGTTAAATTGATTGACATTGTGATTTATATTTATTTGATAGGTCAAACGAATTTGAAACAAAACAAAATTTGGACCACACATTAATTACATACTCTAGATCCTTCCTAGTCAATAAAATTTGAGTTTTGAATATCTTTTATTCACAATGTACATATTTATTATTTACTTCATTTTCATGCATTAAAAGGTGAGATAATGTTAAGAGATTCTCCTTAATTATTTCTTTGACTCTAAAAATGAGATGATCAATATTTATTCACATTTAAGTCTATTATGCCTTTGTAGAAAATTTTATTGAAGAAGGAGACTCGAGATAAGATAATGTTACATGTATTAAATAGGGGAAAGCAAGTAATATCGACATCATGTGATTGATGAATATTCTTTTCCATGCATCCAAATTAAGCTATTAATTGCATTGAATTTTTTTATGTCTTTTGCGTATTCCAAAGAGGAGAGACAGATAGTGAACTATATTTAATCCCTTTTATTTTAAAATCTACAAAAGAAAGTAAACTTCTTGTTCAAGCTATATGTTTAAACATTTTCAAGGATGAGAGAGAGAAAAAGAGAAGGGAAATCATCCATTCAACATTTTAAGTTAATTGCAATACATGATGGCATATGTATAAGAGAAAGTGTATTTTTAGTTTTATTTTTTTCTTATTCATCTTACTTCATATTTTTTCTATAAGGAATATCATTCCATGACCTTTTTACATTAGGCCCTTCAACTATTGTTATTTTAATATAATTCAATTTATAATTTTTTTTTGTGAAAAACTTTGGGTGTTACAATTCTACCCACCTTAAAAATAAATGTTGTCCTTCAAATTTTTCTAGGATACTACCCACCTTAGGGTTTAACATATTCTATGTACACTAAATTCTAATTTCATTTTAATGTCTCATTCTCATGGTAAAACGCTATCTAAAAATCATTATTAAAACCAACATGTGGGTAATCCATTTCACATCATCATTGACATGGTAAATGACATCTTCTCTAGGGGTTCTGATTCTTGCTTATCTATGTCAAATATCTACTCTTTGAATGCATACTTAGTTCCACGATGAATCCGATTGGGTTTAGGTGACTATAAGTCTCATGCTTTTGATGCCAACTCTTATTTTATTTATCACCTTTGAATACATGTCAGTCGCTCATATATCCAAAGATGACATGATTTATCACACTTGTCTTAGCACCTCTCTCATGCACATGTCCCATACCATATGCACTAGAAACGACTAGAAAAATATGATTATGCACATAACATTCTCTCTAAAAATCCCATAAGCATATGTCCCACACCACAAACACATGGGAAAAAGAGAGAGTATGTTATATACAATTTTAGAGTTAGACACAAAAATCTAAAACATCTAGGCATGTAACCCTAGTCCTTATTTGAGTTAGACCTCTACTTCGATTTCTAATATCACATACTTACTTTTTATATATCTAGGATTAGAACATACGAATCATATTGCTTCTTGGTGGTCATCCATTTATCTGCTCTGATACCATTAATATAACACCCCGCCTTTAGACATATATCATAACTAAGTGGAAGCTTTTTATCTTGAAGGAGGAATGTCACATTTTTGAAATCATAACAAATAAATACATAAATCACCATTGAGATTCATACATTATTCTTTACATAGGAAATTGTGGTTGAGTTCTATAACATGTCTAAACATTTCTAAGCATGAAAATCTAAACATAAAAGTAAACATCTTCATAACATTGGATCGCCTAGTATGGATGGCACCCCACCAGTTAGCTTCATGAAGTTCTTCTTGTCCTTGCTTGCTTCTTTTAAGTCCTTACTTGCTCCAATTCCTAGGGACATCACGTCCCCAACAATGCGAAGGGGAAAAATAATACATTGGTAAACATTACTAGGACATTTTAACATAAGCAAAATTTAGTATACTTGACATGTAAGAAAACTTGACATGAATTAACTATAGGCATTCCTGAATCATTATTAACATGAAGAATTGAAAAGTAAATGTATGCATCCCTCTATGACACCCCCTTAGGAGCACATGATTGCTAGGAAAGCCCTTGATGCTAGGAAAGCCCTTGACGACCCTTGAGGTCCATCATTTGGGAGCATATAAAACTATTTCAATTCCAATTAACTTAATCATTAACATTAACATAACCATGATTCTTGAACATAGCATGATGGGATTTCTCCCCATTAACATGATCTCTTAAACATTATGGGATTTCTCCCTCTTGATCATTTACATGATTTTCATGAGTCATTAATCATAAGCTATAATCACAATAAACATTATAAACATAGGACATAACATATAGAAATCATCAAGAAGTGATATAGTGAACATGATTAAAACATTAAACTTGAAACGATAATGTCTACTTTATACTTAAAATGCAAACAGCCATAAATACTTGTGCTCAACAACATGAACTGTTTACCTTGAAGCAATGTAGATCCTATGATTGTATCTATGATTCTTGAGGCAGTGCCTGGATGTGATTTACAAGAATATAGGCTAGTCTACTTGGAGTGAAGTTGATCCTAATATGGTCTCTTTAATATTTGAGGTAGTGCCTGGATGCAATTTGTAAGAACATGGGATAATGTGCTTTTCCTTGGTATGCTAGGATCATGGGGGTCCCTTTTATAGGTGCTAGGGGTCTAGAACTTTCTAGTACAAGTGGACTTCAAATTTTTAATAACTTTTGTCCTTTAATTAAACATTGGCATTATCTTAACTGCAATATATTAAAAGGTAAGAATAGGTGAAAAACATGTTTCTCTTTGTTAATTACTAAAGTCCAACTTTGTGGTTAAAATAATTATCTTTTGTTTGTGAATTTTCTTTATTATCTTTCATATCTTTTGTATGAGATATTTAAGAGAGAATGAATTATAGTTTGCTTTTATTTGTTTAACAAAAATACTACATTAACTAAATTACCATTACATTTTATTTGTAATCACAAAGAAAGAGATAAAACATAAGAGTTGTGCCATTCCTTTCAAAATTACCATAATGTCTTATTTCCATGTAACTAAGACCGAGACACATTATTTCATTTTATAAAAAAAATCACAAAATGGAGGAAAGAGAAAAAGAACTTTATTTTACATCTACATGCACAAGTTGTATAGCAAGAGTATACAATGTGATTTCAATGTGTTAATTAAAAAATTGTTGACTGCAATTACTCATTCCCATATAATTCATAGTAGTTTAAAATAATCTTATAACTATGTAATAATAAACCATTTTTAATCATCCATAAATTTTATAACCTCTTATCATCCATAATGACATTTCTATTTTCATATCACGCTTCGTAGTTGTGTTGGAAAGGTGATGGGTCAAAACCCACATTTTTGTAGTCTCAAATTAATATATTTATCACATTATATTCAATTATTCGAACTTTGGAATATTAAAAGAAAGAAAATAATCAAACTCTCCTTCTAGATTCCTTCTACTATTTTAAATATGTGGTCTTATGTTGACTAATTTTGACCAAAAAATAATTAATGTTTACATTGCATGTGTTAAATGGATTGACATTGTGATTTGTATTTATTTTCTATGATTTCATAAATGTGGCATTCCTCCTTCAAGAAAGATGCTTCTGCTCAATTATGATAGATGTCTAATGGAGGGGTGTTACAGTCAGACTCCTTCTAATCCACCCCTTGGTATTCTCTGTGACCCAAGACAAAAAGCAAGTCAGCCATGTTGCTCCCTGGTAACATTGTCGTTGCCTCCATATGTTGTCCTGCCATCTCAATCCTATCCTCTGTGGAAGCTCAATATCCATCCAATGCCAACCCATCTCCCATTACTCCACCTCTCTCAACAATGGTAACAATCTTTCCATCTCTTGCAACTATTATCCTGTCACCTACCAAGTACTCGTAAGGAAGGGTTGATACCTAAGGAAGAAGAAGGAAGAAGGCTTCCCTTTTCTCACCACATTATGTCGTCTCCTACCTACTTTCATGAAAATGATTTTACTTTACTCTATCTTATGTTGTATTGATCTCTCTACGTGGAGCGAGGAGTTAATCATCGGGGTGTTGGGTTTTTGGGATGATGGATTCATAATTTGTAAGTAAAGAGACATCAAGTTTACAATAATGTTTATCCTTGTAATTTCCTCATGCCAAAAGGATTACAAATTGTATAAGTCCTAATTTTATATTTGTGTAAGAAATGTTATGATGTGGAGGATTAAGTTCTAGTACTGGTGGTGAACCTGATTCTTCCCCAATGTTCCCCATCATTTAATTTAGATTCAATTCATTTCTGACTTTTTTTCTCTTGCAAGTATATTAATTAATTCCAATCGCATTCTTGGTCATGCATATGAATCTTAGTAAAGTTCAATAAAATAGCAATTTTCTTTAAAATGTTGTTCCTTGGGATTTGATCCTCAATTGTACTATGATGAGACTATTTCCACTTGCGGATGGCATTATTGCATGTTTGTTTTGGTAAAAATCAGGTATTTATTGTTGTTATGTATGCCCATAGAGCAAGTCATATGATGATTGTAATGGGATACTTTGTAAATGATTTAAATAATAATAAAGGCAATTTCCAATCTATATGTTTAAACTGTTTCTGAGATGATGGTGTAACATGATAGATGTCTAAAGATTGTTTTACTCAATAACGTATGCTTTTAGGTTAAGGACCTAAACGATGAGATCATACGGATGTTAAGAGTATACATTCTTGTATAGTCCCTAGTCGGTTGTTATTGTGGAAATAACCATAGACATCAATAACACTAAAGACTAGATTGTGTGTTGGTTGATGACAGAATCTCATTAGTCATGATATGGTGATATCAAACCAAGCACATAGGTACTTGTTAGAGAACAAGGTACCGGACAGACCCACCGTGAGAGTGACACATGGAACCATGACATGGCAGTCACAGTCAGCTCTCACAGTGATGGTGGTGAGTGTGATTCTTAGACCTGAAATCACTGCACTCAACACATGTCGTTGGGTACACTTTGACATCATCAAACGCAGTCCTGAAACATGGGTTGTTATAAAGGTGATGATTGGGTGGCTTTGACACATGGGGCTTTTGAGGGGTGAGTGATAGATATGGGATTTGTCCCTCCTAAGGGAGTTTGATATCCTTGGCCACTTGATGAGTAGGATTGAGAAAGGCATGTGCATGCACGTGTGAATCAATATGTGATATTGATGTCATACACATCTCACTCGGTCTACTCTGAGATCAAGGAAATGAATGAACATTGACAGGATGACTGTTCCATGCCTCGAGTTCATTCTGGATATCAGTGACAAAGGAATTATACATTCACTGTAACACCATTCACGGATTGTAGGATGAAAGTTGTTCTCCAACTTTCTACTTTCACTTGGGTAGCAATGATGTGTGACTAGGCACCGCTCTTTGCTTGTGAAGTCATAAGTGTTATGGACTTTCACTGCCAACGTGAAATGGACCTGCAGGGTCACACACATAGGATTTAACCTGGAAGAGGAGTTTTGTCCACAAAGCAATGTTTAGATTGATTACTAAAGGAGTTTAGTAGTTCAATTAAACACTCAATCAGTCGATGGCTCAATATCGTATGGTTCAAGGTGTTGGACGCATTGATTGGAGTATCGGATTGATTGAAATCGCAATTGACTGATTTTGCCCAACCTGTGCTCCCAACCGATCGGTTCATGTGATGAACCGGTCGGCTGAGGTTGCTGAACCGGTCGGCTGGAGTGTCCAGGCCGATCGGCTCAAGCCCAAGTTGAAACGACCGGTTCAAGGGTTGAACCGATCGGCTCAACTGGTGCAACCGACCAGTTGGGAAAAGTCATTTCCTTTGGTTTCAAATTGCCCAATTCGATTGGGAATAACATTGGTATTCTATACCAATTGGGAACGAAACAAAGAAAGTCTTTTTGAGCCGGATTAGGACTATGAACCGATCGGTTCAGGGCACCAACCGATCGGTTGGAGTGCCCCAAACGATCGGCTCAGGTCCAACCGATCGGCTCAATGGCCGAACCGATCGGTTCAGTTGTGAACCGATCATTTCAAGTTGCGAACCGGTTGCTTTTTGTGGAAAATTCTCGAACCCTTCTACTCCTGCATTAGTCCCGTATTGCCGGGCACAGAGAACCCTGTCCCATGACCCGCCTATATATATAGGGGTATTGGGGGCTTCTCAAGATACAACTCAGTGCAAGTTGATTGCTCTGCAAAGTTGTCGTTCTCTCTGGTTTTGGTAACCGAGAGAGAGCCCGAGCAAGTGCTTCCCGCAAAGGGAGGTGCAGTAAGGGAAGGACAACTACAGTTGCAATTGACAGCAGGAGAGTGTGTGGGCGACTAGTACGTCAACAGGAGGGTGCGACTCCTTCCACTTCCTTGTGGGACAAGGAGAGTGGAGTTCCGGGTGGTCCGTGTGGACTACTTCAGAGGTGGGAGGTCACTGCCGCTCAGGAGGACGACTGTCATCCGACAGTCTAGTAGGAGGAGGAGTCTTTAGTCCCGGTGCGACCAGGAGCTGCACAGACACCGTCCAAGACCGGAGGTGAAGACCGCGCAAGGCGCGTGGCATTGTCGCCGAGCAAGCCTCGGGACAAGGTATGATTCAAAAACCATCTTTCCTATTATATAGATGTTGACGCGATTCCTTTTGTTCTGGGTTTGGGGAGAAAATTTTTTTTGTTTCCGCTGCTTCTCTGCCTCCTCTAAAACCCAACATTTATATCTATGGAGATATTTTAGTGTGTTAATTTACACATCAAATTATGGATTTGTTATTGGAGACAAAGGAATCTTCTAGTTTTTTCCAATTTGATAAGGATTAATTTAGGAGTTTTCTTTTTCTTTCAAAATAATGAGAATATTCGTGGGTACTTGATTAATGTTCTCTTCCAGTCAGATAGACAACTCCCTTAATTTAAGGAATAATATGTGATGCCCAACACCACACAAAGTGAGATTACTCAAAACAAAACTACGAAAGAAAAATTAATGAGCAGATTACTAGAAGACACTCAAAATTAAAACCATTTCATAAAACTGCCAAATAGAAAGAACGTTTACATATAAGACCTTTCATGCCTCAAAGCATATACAAGGCATGATGTCAACCTGTAACCAAGGAACTGTTCCAGAACATATATACATGATTCCACCATATCTGGTATACAAAAGGGCACATAAAGAAAGCATGTTCGTGAAACATATACAAAACATTCCCGAAGACCCGAGTGTACAAAGAACAACTCTAGGACACTATCAACAAAAGACATCCAACAACATTTCCAACCTCGTTAGCTATTTCTCCTCTTGCTGCTGCTCAACCTCCATTGCACGATCTCTACCTCTTCATGCTCTTCCACCTAAAAAGGGTGTGGGAAACCCACAGGGTGAGATTGCAAATCTCAGCGGGAGATATAACTCACTACCAACTCTATTATTATCACAGATAAAATAAACTAAGAAGCGGTATAATTAAAACTATGTGAAGTAGGTATTCATTATAAATAGGAAAGGCAATTATTGTTGAGTTTATGAAACATCTTTATAATTTAAAAGAAATATGAAGAACGTGTATATATCCTATCAACAATATTGTATAAAGATCAAGCAATGCCTCATCACATGTTTTCGTATTTTGATCCTATAAAAATATACTACACGACTGATTATACATTTTATTATGCCCCGAGGATTTGAGTCGTACCACCCAAATCCAATTGACCACTTGATAAGTCAAAATCAGTGCCATACAAGGTATAATAGAAGAGATAGAATCCATGACCTCACCTTCCTCAGTCAGTACGAGTGAACATGCAGTGACATCATAAGTCAACTGCTTCCAACAACATATAGTCTAGTTGTGTAGATTTAGCCCATCTTGGTACAGGTCATGGTGCTAGTGAGTTACGACCATAGTCGTACTCTTCTAGGTTTGGCATGAAACCAATCTTGTTTTATATTTCATGGAGCTATGGTTCAAAGTCGTACTCTTCCAGGTATGGCTCATAGCCAATCTTGTGTTACATATACATTCAGGATACAAGAAGATACCTCAACTTGCACCCCGCATATTCAACAATATGTGTTTCGAGTTAAACTCATTTCACCATCCAACAAGCATTGACACTGAATGGATCTATGGCACAGGACAAACTGCACTATTATATTATGTTGGATCTAGGGTTGTAGAGGGGGGTGAATAGAGATTCAAAAATTCTCATAAGATAGATTAGACATTCAAATTATATAAATCAAAACCAATAGCTTAAGTGCAATTTGAAGTCCTAACTAACAAGCATAGCAAGGATGAGAGAAAATGAAACAAGCACTTGATAAGGTTGTTTAGAGTGGTTCGACTCTCCAAACTAGGAGAGAGTCAGTCCACTACCTAGAGAGGTCAACCTCTAGGACTTTGCAAGTGTTTTCCTCTATATATTCACCAATACGAGTTACAACACAAGACCACTAAAGGACTTACCTATCCAATACAAAGAGACTTCCACCTTACCAAGGACTTACCCACTTTGAAAGAGTCTTCCGCCATCTTTCAAGGACTTACCGACTCTTGCACAAGTCTTCATCCTTCAAGGGATTACCCACTCTTCTTGGATTTTTAGCCTTTACCTTCTCCTTCACCTAGAGAAGATCTTCACCTCTTCTTCAACCTTGAAGAAGAAAAACAACAGATCCACCTTCACTCGCAGCAGCTTGCTTCACCTTTGCTTCATTGAGGAAAGGGGTAGGGAAGATGGAATGGAATGAGAGCTTTATAAGCACAAGGAAGTAGCTCTTACAACTGGCCTATCTCACTCATCATCATGAAATGAATTGTAAACTAGAGAGAAAAAGGGGCTCAAGGAGTTGCAACACACTCAACTATAGAAAGGACTTAGAATAGCATGCATGAGAAAACTTGGAATGAACTCCAAGGGGTCCTATTCATATCTAGGGGTGTTCCCTTGAGTGTGGGATCACATAAGGGTGAAATATAGTTATTTTCCAAGTTGCAACAGATCCATTCTCGCTCAAAACAACTCACCAATAGTTATATTCACTTTTTCTGCATTTTCCATACAGTACATTCAATCGAGTTTCAATAAAGGTAACTCGACCGATCCACTAAATGACAAAGATAATTTTCAAACTATCGATTGAGTTTTTTCTGGAAAACTTGACCGATGAGCTAAAATCAATTCTGCTCAATGAGTCAGTCGTTCGAGTTCTATGAGTGTGCAACTCGATCGATTGGTCTCTCCAGCAAATCCATCACTGGATCGGTCGGGCTTCCAACTCGACCGATAAACATCTTGTGAAAAATTTTCTAAATTAACATTTGAGTGATTAAACCTTGGAATTAAGTGTCCCTGATTTTTTCACATCTTAGTTACAAGTCATATCATCAATATAAGTGATTACAAAAACCATCTAAGGTTATTTGAAGTGATTTCCGAAAATGCACACTTGCATTGCTTTTGACTTGAACTTGAACAAGCTAGGGCTTGTATAATTTGATCCTTTTCTGGTACCTAAATCTTGAAATCAATCTTGAACAAACATATTAGATACATAAGAATGGAATGGTTAAGTCATTATAAAAATATGGGCAATGTATAACTCTCAAGTCAACATTCTCCCCCTTTTTGACAATGACAACCCATTCCTCAATCATATTGAAAAGGATATTTGAAGTTAAACCTTTTCTTTGTGAATTGCAAGGGGATTCATGATTTGAACAATGTGAATTGTTCCCCCTCAATCTATGCTTACCTTTACCCTTACCTACATAGTTATTCTATCTACACAAAGCAACATGACATATATATACTAAATGGTCCTTTAGAAAGTCAGATGATAAAGCATATAATGAACAAGAAAAGGATCACATAGGCAATAAAAACAATATGGTTGAGTTGCAAAACATTGCACTTCTCTCCCCCTTTTGACATTATCAAAAAGGAAGGGAGGTAGAAAAGCACAAAAATAGGTCTTCTCCAAGCACAACCAAACATACATCCACAATATGCAACCTCAAAGCATAAATCAAAATATGGTAAAATAGAGAACCAACTCATGAGATATACTTAATCAAAGAGTAAGTGTACAAAAGATTAAGGTTACAACCCAGAAAGCATGTTCTCAGAAAACAACTACAAGCCAAGATGATGAAAGCTAGATGATAAAATAGTACAACTCAGAAAATGTGCCTAGATGTTTGTAATACAAAATAGCCTAGAAAGATATATATGATCCGCATCTAGACTAAAAACTAGAACAACTAAACATCTAAGCTATCTATGTCAAAAGCATCATCATCATCACCATCAGAAGCATCAGGCTCATAGTCATCATCTCTATCTGAAGGTTCAGCAGAGAGAACAACATCGCCTTAATCACTGGAGGCACTAGCAAGGCCATCAGAGTCATCATCAGAAGCATCACCATCATCATCATCAGATTCCTCATCAACAATAGTCTCCTCATCAGCCTAGTCTGGCATCTCCTCATCGGCAATAGAACCAAAACCTCAATCGGGCCAACATGCATTCTGCTCATCCCAAGTCAAACCAAGAGCATGGAGATCATTGGCTTATGGGAAGGAAGGAGCAGAAATATTGAGACTAGCAAGAAGAGTGGCCAAGGGGCCAACTGTCAAAGGCATCACACCATGGGTAGATCAACCAACAGTAGAGGGTGTAGCAGTGGAAGATGTAGGTGGAGGGGCAGGGTAAAAGTGATCATATGAAAAGGATGCATAATCACCTCCTGGGTAGGGCTGGTAGTCCGAGTAGGGGTGTGCACAGAACATGTTCATGTTAGACATGATGGAACATAGGTCCTGATGTAGGTGCTCCTGAACCTGAAGGTTGTATGCCTGTTGATGCATCATGTAGCCCATAAAAGTTTCATTAGATACATGGAACGACGCATGGGTAGGTTGGGTAGGCTGAGGTGGTGAAGGTGCTCGGGTAGAGGCAGAGGTAGAGGCACATGTGTGGTGGAGGATAGGATAGGCACTGACTTTTGAAGAGTGGTCTCACTGATGCAAACTCCTTTTCGGGCAGGTTTGTAGTGAAGATCATGAAAAAGAGATTTGCTAGTGGCAAGCTAGAAAAGACCACAGATCAGGGCTAGGTAGGGTGGGTGGGTGCCACGGGTGTTCTTGCCTGAGTCAAAGCAGGTCATATGATGGAGAACATATCTCACCCACTTGACTCTAATGTTCTTCAAGAGACAATACATGATTATCGTAGTGTTTTTTGCAATCTCAGTCTAATTCTTCTTTGGGTAAATATTACAGTTAACGACTAGGGCAAGGATGCACCTCTTGAGGTCCAAGGCAGAGGAGGGAAGGGTGCACTTCTTCCTATATGGGAATTGAGGCTTCTTCAAGAACTTATGAATATTGGGGAGAGTAAGATCATACTGATTGTAGAAGGCCTCCGGCTCTACTAGGTCAAAGTACTCTGGATAGTCCTTATGCCAGGTGTCAGTCACTTCAGTACCCAAAAAGAAGATGTTTAGGGTATCCTCAGAGACTTGGAATTTCTTCCCGGCTATCATAGATGTGAGGACTACTTGAGTATAAGGCGGGGGTATGAGGTTGTCATAATTCCAATGCAAATTTTTGTAGATTTCATGAATGGATTTGGTGCTTGTGATGGAATTGTTATAGCACGTGTGTTCAACACCCAAGACTGAGAGATGGTGGTCATATAACAACTCTGCTACTTGATCAATGACCTCTTGTCTTCTTGGTCTTGGCTCAAATAGGGCACAAAAAGGAAAAGGGTTCCTAGGAAGGAGCTCCTTGTAGCTATTTAGAGCCTCATTTGAGATGAAGAAAGTGTCATAAAAAGGAATCAAGCATGAGTTGGATGAAGATGAAGGTTCATTAGTTGGGGCGGCCCTCTTCCTCCTATTAGATGCCATGGAGACGAAAAGGAGAGGAAGGAGAGAGTAAAAGCTAAAGAACCACCACCAAAACTCATCCACAGACCTAGGTTAGAAAGGGGGAAGGTCAAGGGAGGTTGATCTAGGTCGAACTAGGGCTATGAAGAGGAAGATCGGGGCTATTGAGAGCTTGAGGAAGCTAGAGGTTGGATCAGTCGACTTTTCTCTAGTTGAGAGGGAGAATAGTCAGTCGAACCTATCTTAAGTTTTCTCCAGCTTGGTCTTTAGTCGAGTTCTGTGACTCAGAAACTCAAACTATAGGCTCTTTAAAAAAGCTCTTGGCCTCTTCTCGGTCAAGTTGGCAACTCGACCGATGGCCAACCTAACCTACATTTAGAAATCCTAATTTCTAGCTATTAGAGTGCTAATTAAATTTATTTTTCAAGTCCATTATGAATTTTAAACATACTTAGGCACATAGCACTCATGATTGGGTACTATTTTGCGAAGAAACAAGCATTTACAAAAAATACCCAAAAAAGGAGAAAAACAAGGTAAAATGAACATGAAAAACTGATTTTTAGCATATTAACAAGCAATGGTGATCAAAACATAGGCAAATCATATAGGATAGATGACAACTAGCTAGAAGGCATATCAGATTCATTCATAGTAGTTATGAACAATTTAAATCTAATAAAGTTAAATTGCTCTCTAGCTATAGGCTTAGTGAAAATGTCTGCCAACTGATTTTCTGTGTCCACATGCATGATATAGATATCCTTTTTGGAAATGTGATCACAAAGAAAATGATGGTGAACCTATATATGCTTAGTTGTACTATGCCAGATAGGATTATATGACAAGTTAATTGCACTAGTATTATCCCAATAGGTAGGAGAAGCATCAAAATGAATGTTAAAGTCTTAGAGCATTTGCTTCATCCATAGGACCTGGGTACAACAACTCCCAACTGCGATGTGTTTAGCCTCGGTGGTTGATAATGCCATTGTTCTCTATTTCTTGGAAAACTAAGACACCAAGCATGGTCTTAGGAGAAAGCAAGTGCCACTTGTGCACTTTCTATCAATCAAGCACCCTGCATAATCTGCATCACTATTAGTAAGAGTAAAGTCCCTTGACTTGGGATACCATAGTCCAAAATTTTGGGTTTTAGCTAAGTACCTTACAATCCTCTTGGCAACTGTAAGATGTGATTTCTTAGGTTTTGATTGAAAGTGAGCACAGAAGTCAACACTAAATATTATATCAGGTCTAGAGGTAGTTAAGTAAAGTAAAATTCTTATCATACCTCTATAGAACTTCTCATCTACCTTCTCACATTCTTCATCTTTGTCAAATTTGGCGGTATTTGACATGGGTGTGTCCATCGGCTTGTTGTTCTCCATCCCAAAGCACTTGAGTAACTCACTTGCTTTGGTTGATGAAGTTCCCATCTTTTTTTTTGCTTGATTTGAAAGTCGAGGAAGAATGTGAGCTCACCCATCATACTCATCTCAAATTCCCTCTGCATCCAATCACTAAATTTTGTGCAAAGAGCGAGGTTAGTTCCTCCAAAAATGATTTCATCAACATATATTTGAATGATAAAAAAACTGTTAGAAGGGTGCTTTAGAAATAAGGTAGAATCCACTTTTCCCATGATATACCCATGATCTAACAAAAAGTTCTTTAATTTCTCATACCAATATATAGGTGCTTGTTTGAGTCCATAGAGAGATTTTTGCAACAAATAAACATGGTTAGGTAAACTATCATGTCCACAACAAGGACATTGTGCAACATACACTTCCTCCTCAATTGTACCATTCAAAAACACACTTTTAACATCCATTTGATACAGAAGAAAGTTTTTATAACTAGTAAAGGTAGTAAAATATGAATCGACTCAAGTCTAGCTACAAGTGCATATGTTTCATCAAAATCTATACCTTCCTGTTGATTGTAGCCTTGAGACACTAACCTTGCTTTGTTCCTTACCACTTTGCCACTTTCATCAAGCTTGTTGTGGTAGACCCACTTGGTGCCAATGATCTTTCTATCACTTGGTCTTGGCACTAGGATCCATACTTTATTCTCTTCAAATTGCTCCAACTCTTCTTGCATAGCTAGGATTCACTCATCATCCCTAAGAGATCCCTTGACGTTCTTTGGATCGAGTTTTGAGATGAAGGCTTTGTTGGCTTGTTCTTTGTTGAATGCAGCCCACATCTTCACTCTTTCAAATGGATCACCTAAAATCAGCTCTTTTGGATTATTCTTTTCAAACTGGGGAGTTGGATCCTTCTTCTCTTCATCTTTTTCTTCTTCTTGAGTGACCACCTCTTTTCCCTTTTGAGTGATGTTGAGATCTTTTAGGATAGGAATCACTTCACTTGTAACATCATTATTTGGAACAATATCTTTGGGAATGGAGGGGTTAGTCTCAATAAACTTAACATTTATGGATTCTTCTACTTTACCAAGATCAATATTAAATACTCTATACACCTTGCTAGTATAGCTATAGCCAAGAAAGAAAGCATTGTAAGATTTTAGATCAAACTTGTTGAGAGAATATTTCATATTCAAAACAAAACAAGGACATCTGAAAACATGGAAATACTTGATAAAAGGCTTCCTACCACGCCACAGTTCATACGGGGTTTTCTTCAAAGAAGGATGTGTAAAAACCAAGTTTTGCACAAAACATGAGGTACTGACAGCTTTAGCCCAAAACTTCTTTGGAGTGATATACTCTAGAAGCATGGTCCTAGACATATCCTATAGTGACCTATTCTTCCTCTCTACAACCCCATTTTGTTGAGGTGTTCGAGGTGAAGAGAAGTTATGTGTATAACCATATTCTTGGTAAAAACGTTTGAAAACATCATTTTCAAATTCTTCTCCATGATCACTATGGATGGCAATGATGCGGCAAGAGGCTTCATTCTCAACTCGTTTAAAAAAGCTCGAGAAAACATCAAGTGTATCACTTTTGGAAATAAGAAAGAAGGTCCAAGTATATCTAGTGAAATCATCGACAATAACAAGGCAATACTTGGAATCACAAAGTGATTGAGTTCTCATTGGTCCAAATAGATCAATGTGAAGAAGTTCAAGATCTCTCTTGATACTAAGGACTCCTTTGGATTTGAAGGAGTACTTGGTTTTCTTTCCTTGGTTACAAGGTTGGCATTCCTCATTAATCAACCTTGTTCACGCGTCCGGAAATGAACGTGGGACAAAGGAAGGAATCAAGCTTTAAATTTATAACCTGAAACCTTCTAGGCCCCCGCAACTTTATTACGGGGTCGAAGTAGATATACGAGGTCGAACATAGGGATGTGGTGACGTCTAGGATGCCACAGATCTCGTTCTTTAGTCAGATAAGACGAGACGATAGTCGATAAAAGTAAGTGCTAGAACTAGTCTAGCGGGTTGTCACGATATAAAACAAAAAAAGAAAACAAAACAAAACAAAATAGAGCTCGTGATTCTACAAATAAGAGAAAGAGAGTTCTTGGCTATGTAACCACAACCGGGGCAGTCTATGCACTCGTTCTCAGGTGTAGACAACCCTTGAACACCCAAGCAAGCATCTAGTACGCACAGTGGCATCTGTCATGTGGGGTTGTCCCACTCGCTCTCGCGATGCGTGACTAAAACCATCAACAATATGTCAATGACCTTCTCTCGAGGAATGACATATCAACACCTTAGAATACACTAAGTTCCCTCTCGGGTCTTAGGATATTCTGAGGTGTTAGGAACAGAATACCTTGGATCGTCCTCCTCTCGGGTTCAGATTCAAACTATATTCTCTTAGCTATTCCTACAATGGGTCTCTCGATACAGGTAGAAATAGCAGTTCAAGCGAGTAAGAGATCAACCAAACTAGCAATCATAACTTAAAAAGAGAAAATAGAACATGCAACATACTAGATCTGATATGAATCTACTTGCTTAAGGAAAAAGTACATATACATGCCCAGATCAGGCTACATAGCCAAGAAGGAGCTAACTAGCCATAGACAAGCATAGCTGGCACCGAACAAAGATGGATGAACATCGTTTGTACAAGAAACAAAGGAATGCAGTAGAATGAAAGAGAAGAGGGAAGAGATATATCCCGTAGAGGAGAGGTGGGTCTCGCTCCTCATCCTCTGCATAGGCTGGATCTCTCCCCTTAGGTCTTCTCTTCGTCCCTCTGGACTCCTTGGCTCTCTCTCTCTAGGCTGTATCGGGCAACCATATCGGGAAACCGTATTGGGCAGACCGTATCGAGCAACCGTATCGGGAAGACCGTATCAGGCAGACTATATCAGGCAGACCGTATCGGGAAACCGTACCGGGCAGACCGTATCGGGCAATCGTATCAAGCAGTAGACTTTTGGGGAACTCGACACACTAGCTCCTTGGTCTAGGCACTAGCTCTTACAGGGTCCTCCCTCCAGCTCCCCCCTCTTTGTAGGTTGGCAGCTGCTATTTATAGGCAGCGAGTTTATGGGAGTTGTAGCTTTTGTTGGTCCACGTATCCTTCATCTGTGGCTTCGATCTTAAGGCATTAGGTGGGCCAATATGACTGTCGCCCGAAGACCGTGTCAGGTAGGGGGAGTGTCAGGCAGCTGTATTTGGCAGGCCGTATCGGGCAGCTGTATCGGGCAGGCCATATCGGGCAGACCATATCGGGCAGCTGTATCGGGCAGCCGTATCGGCCAGACCGTATCGGGCAGCCATATCGGCCAGCTGTTAGAATTCTTGTCTTTTCAGGTTCGGTACTTGAGAGTCCCCAAAATTGGCTAGTTTTGGTGCTTGTAAGTCAAAAATTGGCTAATTAGCTACATTATTGGCTATTTTTACTACTTTTATCTAATTCGAGACAAAAAGCATAAAACATGAACAAAAGAGTGCATATTAAGAATAAAGTGGCACAAAACTATAGATAAAATGCATAGAAAATATGCACTAATTTGGGTGTTATCAACTACCCCAAGCTTAAAACTTGCTTGTCCTCAAGCAAGGTTGTGCTCAAAGAACAAAAAGATAACATCCAAATTAAGCTTGGCAATAAATGCTAAGGTTAAGAAAAATAGTTTAAAACATCAATTCTCCTAATCCATGTCGTTTCAGAACAAACCCCCACCTGTCAGGCACAATCCTGCCAAAGCAAGATTAAAGAGTTTCCAAGAAAGATTAAGCAAATTCACTACAACCTGTCGATACTCATGAGGGTTTGAACCATAATTATTTAAACATGAAAGAGCTATCACAAAGGTGATCACGCATGTGATGAGAAATGATCCATCACCATGAATCCATGCAAACCAATCAGGAATACCACACCTCTCACATATTCATGTCTTAAGAAACAAAGTAAAACGACTCTAATGACTTCTGAGAATCCCGATCTGTGTCAGGTTGGTCCATGTAATGAGCAACAATCCCTGCAGTCCGAGCCAGTTGGCCCAGAGCAGTGAGATGAACTCCTCGTACTGTGCTCGAACCAACCCTGCTACTAAGAAGTCTCATAGGTCTCCTAGGGGTTCCTAGTGACTCTCTAATGAGCATTTGGAGTGATACTACCAGGCGCGACATACCCGCGTTCGTGAGCGCAGTCATACACCGGCTGGGCACCATCCTCAACTCTCCTAAAAGAGAAAACAAGTGCTCATTTATTGTTCACACTCATGCTTTTATCATCTGCATTCTATTTTTAGGCTTGGGCGAGAAATATATAGATATTTTTGGGATTTTGTGGGCGGCCAAGCCTCTTTTGCACATTTTTATGTTTTTCATCTTTTTGACTCAATCTAATGTGAGAAGTCACATAGTCCATCAAGGAGAAACATTTCATCTTGATCATAGCTCAAAGCCCATCATAATCCGCTTGATACCTGTGTGAGAAGTTGCAATTATGATTCAAGAATCCTTAGAATAGAGGCAAACTTGTGAATCCACAACTAGGATTCTTTGATCGTGTTTTAGCTCATTCCAACGGTCCTTTACCATGAGTTCTCCATTCATGACGTAGATCAAGGGAATCTAGCTCTAAGCTATAACCTTAGATTTATTATCAAACTCAAGGAAAGAGTCAAAGAGAAAGTCAAGCAGAAGGTCAAGCAATTTTTAAGATAAAACTGTGCATCTAGGCATAAAGTCAAGCATTTATCTATTAGATTCACACCATATAGCCATAATTGCAAAGCTAAAAAGCTGAAATTTTTTTGAAAATTTAAAACTAAATGCAGGAAATAAACATGGATGCAAGAAGGGTGAAGAGAAAAGAAGGGCGAAGCCTACCACCCCAACCTTAAAATTTTGCTCGTCCTCGAGCAAGACTCAAACTTGAAATAGTGAGGTAGGAATGCATGAGTTTATCAACAGTTATTGAAGTTCTAAAGATGATGCATGGGTGCAAGGATATCAAAATAGTTAGAAGAAAGAAATTAACCAACAAGAACATGAAAAGCAAAATTTATTGTAATAAAAGGGCGGGAGGGTGGGTGATAGAAAAGGGGGTGGTTGCCCCACGATACCGACACTGGGATCCCAAATCCTAAGTTTTGGGACCAGTGTCACCCGTGTCTTACCGACGGGTTCCGCCACATAGTAGGAGTAGAATAGGTGGATGTGTTGGCCCTTCCGAGTCTGAAGAAGTGAAGTGAAATCTGGCGACTGGATGAAGTCATCTTTGTGCTGGAAGTGGCTTGAACTGCACTGGGATGAATTCTTTGGCATTTCATCCTCAGGGTACCTTTCATTATATGATTCTAAAAATGAAGGTCCTGGGATGTCGACACAGGATGAGATAGATGAGAGAGGTTGGAAGTCATCTTGAGGACTCATATCTTCTCTCTCCATCTCTGCACTTGAGGTTGGATGCTCAGATAAATCTTCATGTATCGTCTGAGTCATCCAATCATCTTCTGAGCAAAAAGTACCCCCTGAAGAATATGTTTGTGGTTCTACCACCCCAAGCTTATCACCTGGCATGGAGTCAGGGGTGTCTTCATGCTCAACGGCCATGTTGTAGTGAACCGTCCATCCTACCCCCTTGACGTCCACCAAGACTTGTAAAGGTATGGTGGCGAATGATGGCTCATCCTGCTCCAACTCGTCTTCGTTACTATATTCACTGCTCCATGTTGAGCAGTTGTCGTCGTCGTCGTCGAACAAATTGTTCCAAACCATGGTTGGTGTACTGCTCAAAGCGAAATGACAAGTCTTAATATGAGAAATGTCACTTTGGTCTGGTTCAGTATCTAACTCTGGTTCCTCAAACCAACCTTTTGGTTGTGAGGTCGATTGGCTTTTCGAGTCTTCATCATTGTCATCATAAACCCATTCATGTCTATGACTCATTTCTTCCATTGGTTCATCAGCTGGGTCATCTCGATAGAATGAAGGGCTTCCCCAAGTGGGTTGGTCTTCATAGAAAAATCCTAGTGAATCCAGTTGATGGTCTGAATAGGATGATGGTACATACTCCACTTCAGACCCAATGGAATGGTCTTGATGACTAATGTCTTTATTGTCTTGTGATAGCAGTTGTAATCGAATTGTAACCAAATCGATGATCTCTTGGAGCCTCCTACCTTTTTCAACATCTTTATCATGAAGTTGTTGTACTTGAGCAGCAATGCTTTCGAGATCTGTCGATTCTTCCATACACATATAAGGGGAACCCACTGTATCAAACTGATGCTTTAGGATGAATCCTTGTTCAATAGTTTAAAGTATATTACTGCTACGGTCTGCAGCCTCGGTGGCTACTTTGAGATGACGATCCTACTCTTCTAGTAGTTGTTGCATTGGATCGACATCTTCTTGGAGATGAGGGGCTAAGGAGGTGAGTGCTTGAATACTTTCCTTAGCCAACTCCACTTCCTTAATCAGTTCTTGATCCCATGATAGCATGGGGGTTGAGGGCTGACTGGAAGTCTTTTTTGTTGGAATATCGACATATGATGACGGTGGAGGTAAGTATAACTCTACTAGCTGTAGAGCACGACCTTCAATTATTTTCCAGCATTCAGAGCTGCAGAAAAAATCGGGAGGACAGGTGGACAAGATGACTTGTCTTGCGGAAGCAAGGTCCATGGCTGAAAAAGGCATGAGAAAAAGAAAAGTGATTTAGTATATATGAACAAGCATGTGTAAAGCAAGAGGAAAACTATGCATGTATATACAAGCTTATAGTAACAGAACAAAAATCTACTAGGCGTGTAAACGTGGAAAACCACATCCCCGGCAACGGCGCCAAAAGTTGATCAGCCTTGTTCACGTGTCCAGAAATGAACGCGGGACAAAGGAAGGAATCAAGCTTTAAATTAATAACCCAAAACCTTCTAGGCCCCCACAACTTTATTATGGGGTCAAAGTAGATATATGGGGTCGAACACAGGGACGTGATGACGTCTAGGACGCCACAGATCTTGTTCTTTAGCCTGATAAGCCGAGACGATTGTCGATAAAAGTAAGTTCTACAACTAGTCTAACAGGTTGTCACAATATAAAACAAAACAAAGAAAACAAAACAAAACAAAATAGAGCTCGTGATTCTACTAATAAGAGAAAGAGATTTATTGGCTATGTAACCACAACTGGGGCAGTCTATGCACTCGTTCTTGGGCATAGACAACCCTTGAACACCCAAGCAAGCATCTAGTACGCACGGTGGCATCTGTCCTGTGGGGTTCTCCCACTCGCTCTCGTGATGCATGACTACAACCATCAACAATATGTCAATGACCCTCTCTCAAGGAATGACATATCAACACCTCGGAATACACTAAGTTCCCTCTCGGGTCTTAGGATATTTTGGGGTGTTAGGAACATAATACCTTGGATCGTCCTCCTCTCGGGTTCAGATTCAAACTATATTCTCTTAGCTATTCCTACAACAGGTCTCTCGATACAGGTAGAAATAGCAGTTCAAGCGAGTAAGAGATCAACCAAACTAGCAATCATAACTTAGAAAGAGAAAATAGAACATGCAACATACTAGATCTTATATGAATCTACTTGCTTAAGGAAAAAGTACATATACATGCCCAGATCGGGCTACATAGCCAAGAAGGAGCTAACTAACCATAGGCAAGCATAGCTGGCACCGAATAAAGATGGATGAACATCATTTGTACAAGAAACAAAGGAATGCAGTAGAATGAAAGAGAAGAGGGAAGAGATATATCCCATAGAGGAGAGGCATCTCTCACTCCTCGGCCTCTGTGCAGGCTGGATCTCACCCCTTAGGTCTTCTCTTCGTCCCTCTGGACTCTTTGCCTCTCTCTCTCTCTAGGCCATATCGGGCAACCGTATCGGGCAGACCGTATCAGGCAGACCATATCGGGCAACTGTATCGGGCAACCGTATCGGGAAACCGTATCGGGCAGACTGTATTGGGCAGACCGTATCAGGTAACCATATCGGGCAGTATACTTTTGGGGAACTCGACACACTAGCTCCTTGGTCTAGGCACTATCTCTTGCAGGGTCCTACCTCTAGCTCCCCCCTCTTTGTAGGTTGGCAGCTACTATTTATAGGCAGCGAGTTGATGGGAGTTGTAGCTTTTATTGTTCCACGTGTCCTTCATCTGTGGCTTCGATCTTAAGGCATTAGGTGGGCCAATATGACTGTCGCCCGAAGACCGTGTCAGACAGGGGGAGTGTCAGGCAGCTGTATCTGGCAGGCCGTATCGGGCAGTTGTATCGAGCAGGCCATATCGGGTAGACCATATCGGGCAGGCCGTATCGGGCAACTGTATCGGGAAGCTGCTAGAATTCTTGTCTTTTCATGTTCGGTACTTGAGAGTCCCCAAAATTGGCTAGTTTTGGTGCATGTAAGTCAAAATTTGGCTAATTAGCTACATTATTGGCTATTTTTACCACTTTTATCTAATTCGAGACAGAAAGCATAAAACATGAACAAAAGAGTGCATATTAAGACTAAAGTGGCACACAACTATAGATAAAATGCATAGAAAATGTGCACTAATTTGGGTGTTATCACTCATCCTTTTCAAAATCCAATTTGGGAAGTCCCTTGACCAAGTCCTTTTTACTCAACTTCTTCAACTGATGCATATTTACATGACCAATCCGACGATGCCAAAGAGAAATATCATTCGAGTTGACCATTAGGAATCTACCAAAAATAGGCTTAATAGAGTCAAGAACAATAACATAGAGATTACCACTTCTAGTTCCCTTATATATAACTTAGTAGGTGAGGGAATCTAGAATCAAGCATTTAAAGGAAGTAAATAACACAAGGTAACCATTGTCACATAATTGACTAACACTAATTAAATTTTGATGTAGATCATATACAAAGAGAACATTCTTGATACACAAGGATTCCCCTACATCACCCTCACCTTTGACTTTACCTTTCTTGTTGTCCCCAAAGGTGACTGAACCTCCTTTCTTTTTAGTGAAGTTGTTGAAGTGGCTTATATCACCAGTAATATGCTTAGTGCAGCCACTATCAACAATCAATCTTCCTTTTTCATGCAATAAAGGAGAATGTCAGTTCCCAACTCAAACTTTGGGATATGTAGTTAGCTTGGGGACCCATTGCATCTTTGGGTTGGTACCCTTAGGCTTGTAAGGACAATAAGTAGAGTAATGACCATCACACTTGCAATAAGAACAAACTATACGATTCTTTGTGCCGAAAGACTCTCCAAAAAAGAAAGAGGTCTCCTTGATATTTTTCTTACCTTTGGCTTTGTTCTTTCCCTTTGGTTCTCCCCCTACTAATCCCAAACGACTAGTACCGATTTGTTTGGTAGAATGGTCAAGGATTTCATTTAGGGAGTTTATCCCTTTGAGTAATTTTTGTAGAGAGGCCCTTAGTCTATGATTATCATCATTAAGAGATATGATAGTAGAATACAAACTAGAAATATCATCTCTATCATGAACAAGGCCGGACTCAAGACAAAGGGCTTTAGTCAAATAAGAATCTTTCTCAAGAGAAATAGAAGCAATATCATTACTAGGAAAGATAGGTCTAGAAGATAAATTATTAACTTGACCAAGAAACCTAGCATTTTCATATTTAAGAACTTGAATTTCCATAATATAAACATCTCTTTCATCCTTACGAGCTTCACAAGAAGCTTAAATTCATCATTTTTAGTTTTAAGAGTTTCAAGCTCCTTTAGGCACTTTTGGTTATCTTCCTTAAGAGTTTCAATGTTCTTAAGATAGATATCATTCTCTACCTCAACTCCATTGTATTGGAGATCAATATCAAGATATTGTCCTTGAAAGTTATCAATGCTCTCAAGATGAGTTTTCTCATTCAGCTCAAAAATTTCAAGTTTAGCATACAAATCATCAATAATTTTTCCTAACCATTTTCTTTTAGATTTACATTTAGAAAAAAAAGAACAGGTAGAAACAAGTATGTCAATAATAGCTTCCTTAGATAAATCATGCAAGCTTACCTCACTTACCTCGCCAATTTTTTTACTAGTAGAGGTCATGAGTGCAAGGTGGCACTCTCCATCTTCTTCGGAGCTTGAGCTACTTGAGGATGAAGCTTCCCAAACTACATGAGTTGCATTCTTGTGTATTTTCTCCTTCTTGTCCTTCCTCTTATGCTTGCTCTCCTTCTTGTACTCTTCCTCCTTTGAGCTGCCCTTGTGGTGTGACTTTCTTGACTTGGGAAATTCACTCTTGTAGTGTCCCTTTTATCCACAGTTGTAGCATCTAGGAGTAGAGGAGGAGGTTTACTTTCCCTTGAAGTGCTTTCCCTTGATGTAGTTGGCTTCATGCTCACTTGGGCCATCATCTTCACTAGAGGAGGGAGGAGAAGTTCGGCAAGCAAGTTGTTGTTTAAGGAAGACCGCCTCCACTTGTGCTTTGAAAGCACTATCTTTGATCTTCTTGGCTTCCTTCTCTTCTTGTTTGACTTCTTCTTCTTTCTTGTCAAGCCTTGGCTCATGATCTTGGAGGTTGCTAATGAGCTCTTCAGTTGGGATGTCACCAAGGCTCCTCTATTCTTCAATGGAGGTCACCTTTCACTCCCATCTCTTTGGTAGAGTCCTCAAGATCTTGGATTTGATTACACCTCTATCCAAAGTGTTGCCCAAAGTAGCCAACCCATTGATGATGACATTGAGTCTTGAGTAGATCTCCGCAATCCCTTCTTTCTTACCCATCTTGAAGTTCTCTAGAAGGTTGTTCAACATGTAGATCTTAGCCTCCTTGACTTGCGTTGTACCCTCATAAGTGATGCACAATTTGTTCCAAATCTCATAGGCGGTGTCCCAAGATGAGATCTGATTGAACACCATTGGGGTAAGGGCTGCATAGAGGATGCTTATGGCTTTGGCATTGAGTTAGGATTCTTTAAGTGCAGCTTCACTTCATGTTGCAACAACTCTGGTTGGGTCCTTGTATGGTGTGACCATCACCTTCCACATGTCAAAGTTCATGCCTAGAATGTAGAATTGCATGCACCTCTTCCAATAGAGGAATTTGGTGTTGTCAAAGACTGGAGGACGCATGGAGAAACCTCCCTCTAGGTTGAGAGAACTAAGTAGGTTGTCAACCATCTTCTCGTCTTGTGGGACATTGTTGGAGATGATCCTTAGCTCTAATACCACTTGTTGGATCTAGGGCTCTAGAGGGGGGTGAATAGAGCTTCAAAAATTCTCACAAGATAGATTAGACCTTCAAATTATATCAATCAAAACCAATAGCTTAAGTGCAATTTGAAGTCCTAACTAACAAGCATAGAAAGGATGAGAGAAAATGGAATAAGCACTTGACAAGGTCGTTTAGTGTGGTTCCACTCTCCAAACTAGGAGAGAGTCATTCCACTACCCGCAGAGGTCAACCTTTAGGACTTTGCAAGTGCTTTCCTCTTTATATTCACCAATAAGTGTTACAACAAAAGACCACCAATGGACTTACCTATCCAATACAAAGAGTCTTCCACCTTACCAAGGACTTACCCACTTTGCAAGAGTCTTCCGCCTTCTTCTAAGGACTTACGTACTCTTGCACAAGTCTTCAACCTTCAAGGGATTACCCACTCTTCTTCAGCCTTTTCCTACTCCTTCACTTGAAGAAGATCTTCACCTCTTCTTCAACCTTGAAGAAGAACAGTAACAGCTCCACCTTCACTCGGAGTAGCTTGCTTCCCCTTTGCTTCATTGAGGAAAGGGGTAGGTAAGATGGAATGGAATGAGATATTTACAATAACAAGGAAGTATCTCTCTTACAACTGGCCTATCTCACTCATAATCATGAAATGAAGTATAGAAGGAGTTGCAACACACTCAATTATAGCAAGGACTTAGAATAACATGAATTAACAAACTTGAAATGAACTCCAAGGGGTCCTATTTATAGTTGGGGGTGTTCCCTTGAGTGTGGGATCACTTCAGGGAGAAATATAGCCATTTTACATGTTGCAACAGATCTATTCTCACACAAAACAACTCACCAACAGTTAAAATCACTTTTTCTACATTTTCCATACAGTACATTCGATCGAGTTTCAACAAAGGTAACTCGACCGATCCACTAAATGATGAAGCTAATTTTCAAACTATTGGTCGAGTTTGTTCTCGAAAACTCAATAGATGAGCTAAAATCAGTTTTGCTTAGTGAGTTGATCGGCCGAGTTCTATGAGAGTGCAACTCGACTGATTGGTCTCCCCAAAAAATCCATCAATGGATCAGTCGAGTTTCCAACTCGACCGATAAACAACCTGTGACAAATTTTCTAAATTAACATTTGAGTGATTAAACCTCGGAATTAAATGTCCCTCATTTTTTCTCATCTTAGTTTCAAGTCATATCATCAATACAAGTGATTACAAAAATCATCTAAGTTCATTTGAAGTGACTTCCCAAAATGTACACTTGCATTGCTTTTGACTTGAACTTGAACAAGCTAGGGCTTGTATATTTTGATCCTTTTCATGTACCTAAAGCCTGAAATCAATCTTGAACAAACATATTACATACATAGGAATGGAATGGTTAAGTCATTATCAAAATATGGGCAATGTATAACTCTCAAGTCAATAGATTTCACTTGATTAATTAGGTTATTTAAGCATCATAGCATCAATCAAGTTACAACGTACAACCCCTAAATAAAATCTACAGAAACAAGGGTATGACACATCACCAGAACATACTTAAGTATATAAGGTGTGATCTCATCACCTCATGTCTATTTTTTTAACCTATGTCCATCACAAGAACCACATATCTTGGGGTGACAACCCCTCACCTCATCATTTGAGTAGATTATCTCATGCAAGGCAATAAGCCATCATTAGGTCATAAGACCATTTACCTTATCTGTTAAGAATGTCATCAACACTTTATGTCTCACAAGGCCCATTCAAACATATCATAACCACCATAGCTCATAACTGGATATGTACATCAACTGGTGTTGCATGCATGGTTAGAAACTTATAACAAGAAAGAAATACATCATCAACACCATTATCTCATAGGACTCATGCCATATATTTTACATCAGTAGAATTAGGGTTTCTCTTTTTTCAATTAGAATTTACAAGGTTGGATCAACAACCACCCTTAGATCATCACTTTCATCATCATTATGACACATGTTATGAGATATAGAAACATGATTCTCATTATCATTATAAAACATGTTATGTGGTATGGAAACATAACTCTCAACATCATTCGTACAACTTCTCCATAGGGTATCACATCATACCATGTGACCCTAGCATCAACATGGTGTATCTTAAACACCATCACAAGGTATCAATTAGGGTTTACAACATAGGATATCGGATTGACCCCAAAGGTGTCAGGAAACCATACCAAGGTAGGGTATCGGTTTAGAGTATACTAGATGAGAAACTTGGATGTTGGACTACCAACACAGGAGGGTGTATCGGTTAAGAAACACAATATAGTTGTATTGGGCAATAGCACCTCAAGGAAAGGGTGTCGGCCAACCCCTCCTATCAGGCAACATCAACACATAGTGTGATGAGCGTCAAGGGTAACGGGCAACACCCTAGTGTATCGGGCAACTAAGGGTTTTAGCGATGCATCTAAGTTGTGACGGGATGTCAGGGAATATCAGGAAATGCTCATCTCCCAAAGCAACGCGTTCATGGCCATACCCCAAATCGTGACGGCTGCTAGGTGAGTCAAGCAGCAATGCCCCTAAGGGTATGACGGTCCAACCGTAACAACCAAATGTATCGTTCTAAGTGTTACCAAGCCATGACGGCCATCAGCAAAGCATATCCCAAAGGTCGTGATGACCTGTCATAAAGGGTGACGATCAGTGGCATCACAGGTTGTGACGGCCACCCAAGGCATATCGTCCTAACATACATATCAGCCTCATCATCTTCAACCTTAGAACAGGCATTACAAGCAAGGAAAAGAGGTGAAACTCAAGAGAAGTAACTAAACAAGGTTCTTCTCCTAAAATAGAATGCTAAAATACCAAAAAGACAACTAGCATGCGAGAGATAACGAGACAAGAACAAAGAACAAATAACAAAGATAGCAAGTAAAGGGTGATAATAACAAAGAGGGTTTAGAGTTATATAACTTGCCTCAAGGATCACCAACAAGTTCCAAGATTCATGAGCTCAAGGTAGAAGAAGATCTTCCAATCTTGATCACCACAACACCTCCAAGGAAGAAGAGGGAACCAAGGTTAAGAGAGCATGAGAGGGAAAAGAAGTAACCAAGGTCCATGGATGAGAAGAAGAAAGAAAGAGAAAAATAGGAGCTAAGAATCATGGCTTACCAAGGTAGAGGATGAAGATAGGACCACAATCATGGGACTTGTCCTCCAAGCTCCAAGGGAGAGACTTCTCTAGATCAAGGTCGTCCACCAAAGAGGGAAAGCAAGGATTATCTTACATGGAGAGAAATAGGTATATATACAAGAGGGATGAGAGAGAGAGAAAGGGGAAGGTGTCACCACCTTAGAACCTAGGTGACACTTGTCCATGAAGAAGGGCCACATGCAATACTATGCAACAAGGTGATAAGATATATGTCTCTCCCACTAGGTTACCTAAGATGGTCAAGGCTGACACACACATCTACCCTCTTCACAAACCGATAGGGGTAAACCCTAGGTATCACAAACTGATATGGTGCACCTCAAGACCCCAAAAAACCAATAGGATGTCTCTCAAGACATCCACAAACTGATACAAAGCCTCTCCAAGGATCTCTAGCCTGAGACAACACTCCTAGGTGTAAGACACACCTCAAACATGTGTCCAAAACACCACCAAGGATGTCACCACACCGCCAAGACCCAAACAAGGTTCCCATATCTTTCTCTTTACTCTAGATGATGCTAAGAGAGAGAAGGATCACTCTAGAGGTGGCAAGTTTTCACATCAACCCCTACTCTGGGTAAATTGCAATTTGTGCCCAAACCTCTCCATAAAACACAAGCATCATCCAAACAAGCTCAAACCAGAAACTCCAAGCTTCCAACATGCCCTAATTACATCTTAGATGATTAGATAAAGGAGCTAAGAAAAATGTTTAAGCAAAACAAATAGGGTTATCCCAAAATGTGGGTATGGTCCTTACAAGCCATAAACCCCTAATAGGGATTTCACCCCCAAAATCCTAAGAGAAAAGGGAGGGGTACTTCCTCCTCATCTCTTCCTCGAGCTCCCACGTGGCTTCCTCAACACCACAATGATGCCAAAGAACCTTCACAAGCACAAGGTTCTTCCTCTTCATCTTCTTCACTCTCTGGTCAAGAATCAACACCGGACCCTCCACATAAGTCATATCCTCATCAAGATCCACCTCCACAGGTTGTAACACAAGCTCTATATCTGAATGACACTTCCTCGACATACTGGCATGAAACACTGGATGCAACTTGTGCAACTTAGGTGGAAACTCCAACTAGTAAGCCACCTTCCCAACACGTGCCATCACTGGGTAAGGTCCCATATACCTGGAAGCCAACTTACCCTCCTTTCTAAACCTCAGAACACCCTTCCAAGGAGAGACCTTCAGGTATACCTTGTCCCCCACTTAGAACTCTAAGGGTATACAATGATTGTCTGCATACGACCTCTATTTGTCATGTGTTGCTTTCAACTGTTGTTGTATCACTTTGATCTTCTCTTTCATCTGTTGCACAAGCTCAGGACCAAGAAGTTGATACTCCCATATCTCATACCAACGCAGCAGATATTTGCAGTTTCTCCCCTACAATGCCTCATAAGGTGTCATGTCAATACTACTTTGATAGTTGTTGTTGTAGGGGAACTCTATCAAACTGATATTTACATCCCAACTTCCTAAAAATTGAAGGACACAAGCCCTCAATAGATCCTCCAAGGTCTAAATGGTCCTTTTAGACTGACCATCTTTCTACGGATGGAAAGTAGTGTTGAACTTCAACTGTGTACCCAAAGTTGTGTGTAGACACTCCCAAAAGTGACTCGTGAACTAGGGACCTCTATCAGACATGATAGTAGCTGGAACACCATGCAAACACACTATCTCATCAACATAGACTTGGGTAAGATTCTCTGTCATGAACGGTGTCTTCACTGGAAGGAAAAGCATTGACTTGGTCAACTTTCCAACGATCACCCAAATGGAATCATAACCTTTGGTTGTCCTAGGAAGACCAATCACAAAGTCCATAGTCACATGATCCCATTTCCACTATGGTATAAGCAATGGTTTCAACATTCTTGCAGACTTCTGATGCTCATCTTTGACTTGTTGACATATTGCACACCTTGCAACGAACTCAACTACATCCTTCTTCAAGCATGGCCACCAATACATATCCTTCAAATTATGATACATCTTGGTACTTCTTGGGTGCATAGTGTACATCAATGAATGATCCCCCTCTAGGACCATCCTCCTTGGATCATTAGCATCAAGAACCACTATCATGTTATGGTAACAAACTATCCAATCATCTGACTCATAAAAACCATCAAGCTTCTTGTTGTGGAACTATGATCTAATCTGCTGTATTATGGTATCTATCTGTTGTGCCTCTCTAATATGCTATCTCAGTGTAGGCTTCACCTATAGATGTGCCAACAATCCAGCTAACAAGGAAACTTCCAACTTGACATTCATCTGATGCAAGGAGACCAACATGTCTCGCTTGTGGCACTTCAAAGAAATCAACTGGCCTTTATCCATGGATGAGGATGAAGACTTCCTGCTTAACATGTCTGCCATGATGTTCACCTTTCTTAGATGATAATCAATCATGCATTCATAGTCTTTAATCAACTCCATCCAACAACATTGTGTCATATTCAACTCCTATTGTGAAAAGATGTACTTAAAATTCTTGTGATCTGTGAAGATCTGACACTTCTCTCCATACATGTAGTGTCTCTAAATCTTCAAAGAATGGACTACTACTATTAACTCTAGATCATGACTTGGATAATTCTTTACGTGTTCCTTAAGCTGTCGGGAAGCAAAAAAAACACTTGCTTGTCTTGCATCAACACACAACCCAAACCATTCTTGGACGCAACACAAAAGACGATGTATCCTTTCCCTTGCTCAGGAAAAACCAGAACCGGTGCACTTGTCAACTTTTCCTTCAATTTTTGAAAAGCACATTGACTTCGGCCATCCCAAACGAACGACACATCCTTCCATGTTAACTTAGTTAGGGGTAAGTCAAAAGCATTGAAGTCCTTGATGAACCTCTGGTAATATCCTACCAGACCTAGAAAATTGTGCACTTCAGTCGGCATCTTAGGCTGCTCCCATTCCGTCACCGGCTCCACTTTCTTAGGATCCACATGTACTCCTTCGGCAGATATAATGTGCCCCAAGAAAGCTACCTTCATCAACCAAAATTCGCACTTGCTAAACTTAGCATAAAGATGGTACTGTCTTATCATGGTCAATGCCTGACGAAGATGTTGTTCATGATGTCGTCTATTGTGACTATATATTAAGATGTCATCTATGAAGACCACCACGAACTGATCAAGGAATGGTCGGAACACTTTGTTCATTAAATCCATGAACATTGCTAGTGCATTGGTCACCCCAAACGACATAACCAAAAACGTGTAGTAACCATACCTTGTCATAAAACTTGGGTATGTCATCCTCTTTGATCCTCAACTAGTGATATCTTGATCTCATATCTATCTTTGAGAATATTGTCATGCCACACAACTGGTCAAATAGATCATCTATCCTCGGCAAAGTGTACTTATTCTTTATTGTGACCTTGTTTAACTATATGTAATCTATGCACAACCTCATAGATCCGTCCTTCTTCTTCACAAGAATCACTAGAGCACCCCAAAGTGATGTACTCAATGTGATGAAACCTTTGTCAAGTAGTTATTGCAACTGTCTCTTGAACTCTGCCATCTCTATTGGTGCCATCCTATACAGTGACTGAGCTAACGGTTGTGTGTCGGGGACTAGATTGATCTCAAAATCAATCTCTTGGGGTGGGGGAACACCTGGAAATGTCTCAAGAAATACATCCTCAAACTCCCTAACCACTGGTACCTCCTGAATACTAGGACTCCTTGCCTCAGTATCCATCACATGTGCCAAAAATGCCTTGCAACCATGTCTCAGAAGCTTCCTTTCTACCATAGCTGATACAAGACATGTCGGAAGAATCTTCCTATCTCCTTGGAAGATCCACATCTCACTAACATCCACAAATGTCGCTTGCTTGGAACTACAATCCAAGACCACTCTATACTTCTCCAAGATATCCATTCCAAGGATCACATTGAATATATGCATGTCAAGTGGTATGAGATCCACTTGAATGATGTGTCCCGAAAAAGAGAGAACATGGGAAGGACACGCATCATGCAACACTACAGAACTGACCAACGGGGTTTCTAGCAACAAACTATTCTTCTTACGACTTATAGGAAAAGGACAACTACTAAGAACTTCATGTGCGATAAAAGAGTGGGTTGCACCCAGATTAACCAAAATAGATATAAAGCAAGAAGAAGACAAATCAGAATGAAATAACTCCATCTGACATGTCACCAATCGTGGGTTTACCACCTCCTCTGGCTGACTCAAGGCATAGAATCTAGTTGTTTCCTATTGTCGCCCCCTTCCTTTGCTACCCTGAGCAGACGATCCATCATGTGACGCTTGGCCACATCCTTGTCCTCCTTTTCCATTGTTATGTTGTCTCTACGAGCCCTTCTGACTCTGACTCAGTTGTTGGGTTACTTCTTTACCCCTCATTGGACATTCTCACCCCAGATGTCCAATTTGTCCACACTTGTGGATAGCCCAGTTCCCATATTGTGGCCTAGATGGCCCTTCCACCGATCTTGATGCAACACTATGTGCTCCTACGGGTGAAAAACTACGGCCTCTTCCCTTACTTGGTGATCACTGTGTTGAGGCACTAAACCTCTGTGATATTGGCGGTGTAGAATACCTCAGCTTCTTGAAGCCACTTGACGGTTGTCCTTGGAACATTGTAGATCATTTCTTGGCATTCGTCTCCTACTTCACCTTCATAGACCGATCTATCTGTCAAACAAACTCCACAAACACCACAAACCTCTCTCGATTCTCCAAGGCAGCTACTAGGGTAGACAACTCAACATGCAACCCTTTCTCAAAATGAAAAATCCTCTCATCCTTTGTTGCCACCATGTGAGGACAGAACCTCAACAACTCCATAAACATTGCCTCATACTCATTGATCATCATGGATCCCTATCGAATCCTCTCAAACTGGCTGATATTCTCATCAAGATACATCCGAGGAAAGTACTGACTAACAAACTCATGTCAAAACTCCTCCCAACTGACCACAACATTGGGTCTTTTCTCCTCCTCCTGTATGGCCCACCAATGGCCAACACTTCCCTTCAGAAGGTACACCACATGCTTTACCTTATCCTCTTCAGGGATACTCAGGATCTTGAAGGCCTTTTCAAGATCGGCCAGCTACAGATCTGCATCCACCGAGTCAGTTGTCCTTGCATACTCAACAGCTCCAACACGGTGAAGTCGCTTGAAATTCTTCTCAGTACCCGAAGATTCAGTATGGGGAACCAGTGCCCTAGGCTGAGGTGCAGGCATCATGTCCTCCATATGAGTCATCATTACCATAAAATTCCCAAAAAGAGATTGAAAGGCAAGGTTTTCAACCATTGTTGGGTCAAGCTGGGGGACTTCAGGCACCTGATCTTCTCATGCCCGGTTCCTTGAACCACCGCTTGGTACTGCAACACTGCTCTCGGTAGCACGTTCTTCATGTTCTCTAGACATCTTTAAGCTTTCTCTTCTTCTTATGCATAAGAAGAACTGACTATAAGAAGAACTGACTATAAGACAGACTGTGGGATACTATAAAAGAGACAAACCCTAGTCCTAGGTCCCTATAGACTCAGCAAACCTAAAGATATGATGCCAACCTAACTATGATGCCCCGCGCCACACAAAGAGAGATTACTCAAACCAAAATCGCAGATGAAAAATTAATGAGCAAATTATAGGAAGACACTTAAAATTAAAACCATTTCATAAAACTGCCAAATAAAAAGAACCTTTACATATAAGACCTTTCATGGCTCGAAGCATATACAGGCATGTTGTCAACTTATAACCTAAGAACTGTTCCAAAACATATATACATGATTCCACCATATCTGGTATACAAAAGGGAACATAATGAAAGTACGTTCGTGAAACATCTACAAAACATTCCTGAAGACCCAAGTGTACATGCACAACTCTAGGACTCTATCAATAAAACATACCAACAGCACTGCAAACCTCGTCATCTACTTCTCCTCTTGTTGCTGCTCAACCTTTGATGCACGATCTCTACCTCTTCATGCTCGTCCACCTAAAAAGGTTGTGGGAAACCCACGGGGTGAGATTCCAAATCTCAGTGGGAGATATAACTCACCACAACTCTATTATTATCACAGATAAGATAAACTAAGCAGCAGTATAATTACAATTGTGTGAAGTAGGTATTCATTATTAATAGGAAAGGTAATTACTATTGAGTTTATTAAACATATTAATAATTTAAAAGGAATATGAAGAACATGTACATATCCTATCAACAATATTGTATAAAGATCAAGCAAGGCCTCATCCAATTTTTTTAAATTTTGATCCTATACAAATATACTACACTGCTGATTATACATTTCATTATGCCCCGAGGATTTGAGTCATACCACCCAAATCCAACTGACCACTTGATAAGTCGAAATTGGTGCCATACAAGGTCTAATGGAAGAGACAGAATCTGTGACCTCACCTTCCTTGGTCAGTATGAGTGAACATGTAGTGACAAATAACTCAACTGCTTCCAGTGACATATAGTCTAGTTGTGCATATTTAGCCTATCTTAGTACATGCCATGGCTCTAGTGAGTTACGACCGTAGCCGTACGCTTCTAGGTATGGCATGCAGCCAATCATGTGTTATATTTCATGGAGCTACAGTCCACAGCCGTACTCTTCCAGGTATGGCTCATAGCCAATCTTGTGTTACATATACATTCAGGACACAAGAAGATACCTCAAATTGTACCCCACATATTCAAATATAAATGTTCCGAGTTAAACTCGTTTCACCATTTAGTAAGTGTTGAAACTGAATGGATCTATGGAACAGGACAAACTACACTATTATATTCCACTTGATTAATTAGGTTATTTAAGCATCTTCACATCGATCAAGTTACAACGTACAACCACAAGGACCACATATACAAGGGTATGACACATCACCAGAACATATTGAAGTATGACACATCACCAGAACATACTGAAGTATATAAGGTGTGATCTCATCACTTCCTATCTATTTTTCAACCTATGTCCATCACAAGGATCACATATATTGGGGTGACAACCCCTCACCTCATCATTTGAGTAGATTATCTCATGCAAGTCAATAAGCCATCATTAGTTCATAAGACCATTTACCTTATCTGTTAAGAATGTCAACAACATTGTATGCTTCATAAGGCCCATTCAAATAGATCATAACCACCATAGCTCATACCTGGCTATGTACATCAAGTGGTGTTGATTTCATGGTTAGAAACTGATAACAAGAAAGTAATACATCATCAACACCATTATCTCTTAGGACTCATGTTATACATTTTACGTCATTAGAATTAGGGTTTCTCTTTGCTCAATTAGGGTTTACAAGGTTGAATCAACAACCACCCTTAGATCATCACTTTCATCATCATTATGACACATGTTATGAGATTTAGAAACATGGTTCTCATTATCATTATAAAACATGTTATGAGATATGGAAACATAACTCTCAAAATCATTCGTACAACTTCTACATAGGGTATCACGTCATACCATGTGACACTAGCATCAACATGGTGTCTCTTAAACACCATCACAAGGCATCAATTAGGGTTTACAAGATAGGATATCAGATTGACCCCAAAGGTGTCAGGCAACCATACAAAGGTAGGGTATTAGTTTAGGGTATATTAGGTGAGCAACCTAGGTGTCAGCCTACCAACATAGGAGGGTGTATCAGTTAAGCACCACAATATTGGTGTATCGGGCAACAACACCTCAAGGATAGGGTGTCGGCCAACCCCTCCTATTGGGCAACGTCAACACATAGTGTGAAGGGTGTCAAGGGTAATGGGCAATGCCCTAGTGTCAAGGGTAACGGACAATGCCCTAGTGTATCGGGAAACAAAGAGTTTTAGTGATGTGTCTAAGCTGTGATGGGAAGTCAAGGAATATTAGGCAATGCTCATCTCCCAAAGCAACGCGTCCATGGCCATACCCCAAACTGTGATGGTTGTAGGTGTATCGGGCAGCAACGCCCCCAAGGGTATGAAGGTCCAATTGTAGCAACCAAATGTATTGTTCTAAGTGTTACCAAGCCATGACGGCCATCAACAAAGCATGTCGACCTAAGACTCCCAAATGTCATGGTGACCTATCACAAAGGGTGAAGGTTAGTGGCATCACTGCTTGTGACGGCCACTCAAGGCATGTCGGCCAACATACATATCGGCCACATCATCTTCAACCTTAGAATGGGCATTACAAGCAAGGCAAATAGGTGCAACTCAAGAGCAGTAACTAATCAAGGTTCTTCTCCAAAAACATAATGGAAAACTGCCAAAAAAATTACTAGCATGCAAGAGATAACAAGCCCAGAACAAAGAACAAAGATAGCAAGTAAAGGGTGATAATAACAAATAGGGTTTAGAGATATATAACCCGCCTCAAGGATCACTACCAAGCTCCAAGCTTCATGAGCTCAAGGTAGAAGAAGATCTTCCAAGCTTGATCACACAACACCTCCAAGGAAGAAGAGGGAATCAAGGTTAAGAGAGCATGAGAGGGAACAGAAGTAACCAAGGTCGATGGATGAGAAGAAGAAAGAATGAGAGAAAGAGGAGCTAAGAATCATGGATTACAAAGGTATAGGATGAAGAGAGAACCACAAGCATGGGAATCGTCCTCCAAGCTCCAAGGGAGAAACTCCTCTAGCTCAAGGTCGTCCACCAAAGAGGGAAAGCAAGGATAACCATAAGGATTCTCTTGCATGGAGAGAAAGAGGTATATATACAAGAGGGATGAGAGAGAGAGAAAAGGGAAGGATTCACTACCTTAGAACCCTAGGTGACACTTGTCCACGAAGAAGGGCCACATGCAACACCATGCAACAAGGTGATAAGATCTATGTCTCACCCACTAGGTCACCTAAGATGGTCAAGGTCGATAGACACATCTACCCTCTTCACAAATCGATAGGGGTAAACCCTAGGTACCACAAACTGTATGGTGCACCTCTAGACACCCACAAACTGATAGGATGTCCCTCAAGACATTCACAAACTGATGCAAGGCCTCTCCAAGGCTCTCAAGCCCGATACAACACTCTTAGGTATAAGACACACCTCAAACATGTGTCCAAAACACCACCAAGGATGTCACCACATAACCAAGGCCCAAAAACGGTTCCCATCTATTTCTCTTTCCTCTAGATGATGCTAAGAGAGAGAAGGAACACTCTAGAGGTGGCAAATTTACACATCAAGCCCTACTTTGGGTAAATTGTAATTTGTACCAAAACCTCTCTGCAAA
Organism: Alisma plantago-aquatica; assembly: GCA_963693085.1. NCBI lineage: Eukaryota > Viridiplantae > Streptophyta > Magnoliopsida > Alismatales > Alismataceae > Alisma > Alisma plantago-aquatica. The sequence continues at coordinate 1,096,638,946 of OY856413.1, forward strand.
ACACAAGCATCGCCCAACAAAGCTCAAACAAGAAATTACAAGCTTCTAACATGCCCTAATTACATCTTAGATGATTAGAGCAATGAGCTAAGCAACATGGTTAAGCAAAACAAATAGGGTTATCCCAAAATGTGGGTCAGGGTCCTTAGACAATATTAAATGCAGTGATCGATATTCTCGTGAGTTCAATCGTGTGGCTATTACAGTCATATATAAGTCAACTATCCTAATGTGTCTCCACAGATTATTGCACCATTTCATAAGATCATCATCGAGTGTGATGTTGTTTTGTATTATCATTATGGATATGAAAAAACTATAACCCATGATATTTGGGAGGTTACTGTGAGAAGACCTTCTGTGCAAATTGGTATTATATTGAGGACGGTGACAATAAACAATATTGTGAGGGGTTACACTGATGAGATTATGAAAATCAATCAAAGGAGAGATTCAATATAGTAGAGAAGATCCTAGCTGACCAAGAAAAGCTGCAATCTATGCAGGTAGTTTAGGGAAAGAAATTAGAGGAACGTCTAGCGCAATTGAATGAACAACTCCACATACAATCTTAGGCTTTAAAGGCTTAATTAGAAAGTTTCCTCGAGTAAAGGGATCAACTGACAGTCATGATCACTAGTGAGGATCATACTGATTCCATGTTTGAAACAAAAATACATGATACAGTACTATCCTCACAGGATGAGTAAGTGGTGCCAAAAGTTGACATGTATACTTATTCTTCACCACGTTAAGGACCTTAAAATGATGATATGAAAGAAGACAACAAGAGAATGACTTTTACCCAACAACAAAACCTCATGCTCCATAGCATGTTTTTAGTCCCAGTTTTACACATATAAAATGGTCTACCAACCTTGGTTGATCTTATTTTGGCAACCTCCAATCCATATTCAGTGGATTTTGATGAAGAGGCACATTCTCAACAAGAGCCTTACATTACACCATAGCCAGTTTTTATAGCATATATATGATTCTTCTATATGGGGATTCACCACCTCTACAAGAAGTTCACATGCCCCCACTATTTGACTATGATGTCGATATTCTTGCTCGAAATCCTCCTAAACCCATATATGACTTGAGTACATATCGCATGGAGGAACTAGAGAAAGATGTTGATTCAAGAATGAACTCTGCTTCCCCCATTGACATCAATGTTGATTGCTTCATTTTTTAGGAGGATACACAATCATATAAAATTATTTATCATGCTAAATTTCCTATTGAGATAATTCCTCCTATGTCAGCACCACTCCTCCTATAGGTAGTTTTAGGTAATGAGGAAAACTTGAGCCAGATCCTCCACCTAACCTTGCATAGCTGGTATTACATACACTATTTTCTTCACCAACTACCTTAGATTGAAAAAAGGTAGTTCATTGTTAGTCTTTTTGGATTTACCATACCTAAAGACCTAATATAGGCACCATTTCTATTATGTGATTTTTCTCACAAATCCACTCACATACGTTATACGTCATCTAATGATAGACGAGTACTTGTGGATCTTACGGAAACAATTTTGAGGTGAAAAACAAATTTATTGCAATTTTCCATTGAGTTTCCAATACCACCCAATTAATAAGTACATCATGGCACTTTTCTGATCAAGGCCACAACCATTTTCTACATTCATTTTAGATGCACCTTCTTTGAGTTGCCATGACCACTAGGATAAACCCCACATAATTTTCCTCCTCAACTTCAGATTTGATTTTTGCTTAGGGATAAGAATATTTCGAGGTTGAGGTGGATGTTGGGTGACTTGTATCTCACTCCACCCACTGCTATCTACTTTAATTTCTATTTCTCAATTTTAGAATTGTTACTTTTTACATCGCATGTAGACATAGCATTTAGCATACATTTTTAGTATTTTCTTACATAAACAATCTATTTTAGAATAATTAAAGCCATTATCTAGCCATCTTATATTCAAAATTTTCTATTTGCTTACATGCAAGTTCACATCATTCAACTCCCCTTATTTTAAATGTATAGTCAAAAGGACCAATTATTTAAAATAACCAACGACAAGAAATTACCTATGTGGCCTATGAATCCAAAAAAACATGTTTCCTTATAAAATATGGTAATTATGAAAGGAACTTAGAGGGATCAAACACGTCGTTGTTCCTACAACTATTGAAATATTTACATGAAATTTCCATTTTTTTCCTCTTTAAGTATGACAAGGAGAAGAACATGATGCACGAAATTATAAATCAAGTTGTGTTTTGATCTGAACCCTCTTCTACACTTCTTCCATCTCCTTATCTTCTATCCATTAAAAAGAAATACAAATCCACACAAGTGCACCAAACTCTAAGTTTGGGGTGGCATGTCCCCTTCTATATCTATTCACTTCTTCCATGTCCATTTCAATGTGATAGGAGTGTACCACCAAAAATAAAGAAAAAAATCCAATGTACACACAAAAATGTTGCAATACATGTATTCATGCAAATAAATGCAATCTCAAGTTGAATTATACCTCCATTCACTTCCTTTTTACCTATGGTAACAATGAATTCCTCTATTTTTACCATTCTCATAACATATACAAAAGTCGGATCATATGCATACTTGTTATTTTTTTGGTTTCTCTCTAAATTCTCATGAAACTCTCTAAACATACTTGATGTTGGACATGCTAAAAAGGAAGTGTTTTTTTTTTTTGGGGGGGGGGGGGGGTCGGGAACAAGGATACGGAAAGATGTGTTATGTGATGTTAAGAAGTTGGATAGCTTGGCCATGTTTGGTATTAAGGAAAATATTATGATGTAGGGATCATACAATCACATGGGTTGAAAGTATTATTGTGGTGGATATTCAAATCGTGTGTTATAAGAGGCCGAGTTAGTTTAAAATTGTGGTTGTTTGATGAATGAATATTCATCATTTTTAATGCACTTTTTAGATAATTTTGTATTTTAACTTGGAATTTTTATCCCGTAACTTAGTTCATATAGCCTTGCACTCCCATAATTGTTATTAAATATCTGCTACCATTGTTCTAGATAATTTAAGGGATATTTTGGTTAAATCTGAATTTTCACTTCTTTGGTAGTGAGTATAATGCTTTTATTTATACATTAAAAAAAATTGCAGGGATTGTTGCACTATCAAATATTTGTTCATGTCCAATTAGAATTTAATCGATGAACTAGAAAAGCAATTAAAGATATCCAGGTCATTCCTTAATTCATATTTTGTAAATTAACTAATGGATTTAAATGTCAAATTTCCTTTAAATAATCACAGATTTATGGCTAAGGAGAAAGGAATAGTCACTTTCATTTATTTGTCATCAAGGTTATTCTTTTGATGGGTGACAAGGCAATTAATTAAACAATTTCCTTAACCAACACTCACAATTCAAATTAAAGTCAAAGTAACATTGTTATCGATTGCCTATTGAGTCAAACACATAGAAACTAAATTTTATAAGGCTATTTCTTTGACCACACACAATGCAACCAATGAAGAAAATAAAAATCCATTGGACAAGGCATTCAATGAAATATTCCACAAATCAATCAAGAGCATCTCCATAATTCATTCCCTTCTTCTCCACTGTTTTCTCTACCAAGACTCTTCCATCCTTAGATATCTCTCTCCACATTTATCTCTTACCCATTGTTTCTCTTCCTGCTAATTTCTCTCTTCCACAATTAATTCTCTCCCACAAGCCACAAACTCCGCAACCAAGACAAAGTTGTAATCGACCAGCATGGAATAAAGTTGTGATCAACCTACACAAGAATTGATCATCCACATGAAATTTTAAATCAATCAACAACATAAAATTCAATTGATTGGGTTCCACCACAACAATACATCGATTGATCACCAAGCAAACTCCTCCTTGATCAACCTCAGAAAGAATGATTGACCAACAAGATTGAGGAACTACTCAATCACCATGATTATAGAGTCTAGTTGTTCCTCCTACATCTAAGAAACCACACTCAACTACACACCATTCAACCTTACTGATCGATCTATGCCTTGGTGATGCGATGATTTTGAGTCGCATTTATAGACTTGTTTGATATGTGTTTTATGTATTTATTAGTCATTTTCATGGTTAATGTTGCATAATTCATTTATTTTGGTCTATGCTACTTCTTTATGTCATATTCCCTTTATTTAAGCATTTTGAGTATTTATTATCAAAAGAATATATTTTGTGTGAACTTATGTGGTTTCGTATGTTAATTTCAGGAAAAAAAAGTATCTGCCACCATCGATACCATCGACGGTGGTCGATACCATCGACTGGACCATAGGTTGCCAGCCGCAAAGACCAGAACAGAGTCGATACTATCGATAGGAGAGTCGACGGTATCAAGATACCTTCAGGTTGCTGGCGAGAAGACAGTCGATACTATCGACGAGTGTCGATACCATCGACAAGTGAAGCTACAGCGACGGTAAAAGGTCAAAAGTGACGCCTAAAGAGTCGATACCATCGACATGCGTCGATGGTATCGAGCTAGCATCAGTCGCGACAGAAGAAAAGAAAAGAAGACCAGCTGATACAGTGCAGCGTCGATACTATCGACTCGCGTCGATGGTATCGACGCCGTCAGATATGAGTTTGATTCAGAATGATCTTAATCGGACGGTTGTGATCAATTGGCGACTTAACTCGGGAATTAAACCTAATGACGGCGCCCCAGAGGAGGGGATCACGTCATTAGTTGCTGCACGCATCCCGGAGAGGAAGGAGAGAAGAACGGAGCCCAGACGCACGCCCCAGCCGATCCGGACGCTGAAGAAGGCGATTTCTACCACCGAAAGGCGGGAGAACACGGGTTCTACGCCAAGGAGCGATTGGATCTTCTCCGTTCAGGGGTTTCACCACTCAATCACGTTTTTCTTATGTTTCCCCTTTTCTCTACTACATTGTGCTCTGAGATGAACATGTGGGGCTAATCCCCTTTGTCTTTAGGACCGGGAGTAGCCCGGTAATTCATTGTATGATGATTTTATCATAGTAATTCATATCTTATCTCTTAAATCCATGGTATAGTTTCGTTTTCTCCAATATATTGTTATGCTTGATCACCATAATAATAATACAATGCCCTTAATTGCTTTAAAAGAAGAATTAATGGTTGAAAAGAGATGAAATTTACATTAATTGACAAATCCCTTGAACAAGGTGGTGTAAGGTTAATGGTGGATACTGAGAGATCGTGTTTAATGCACCTAGTTAGGGTATAGGTTACAACGACGGTGGAACCGACCTAAACATAGGTAGTGAATTGTACCACGACAGTGGGCAATTCTGATTTCAGGCCACTACCCGGATAGAGAGATAAGTTTGGATGACTAAATAGAATTTAATACAATGAAAACCCGCGGTGAAACTGCAATCCTAAAGATCTCCATTTTGAATTGATTAAACCAACATTAAATCGATTGCTTGTTTTGTTTTATTTTTATTTTCTTTTTATTTTAAACAACAACTCTTAATTGTTTAATCGGTCTAGCTGATCGTGAGTAGTTAGTAAGAGTCTCTGACAATTTCACGTATCCCTGAGTTTGACTCGGGCCTCACAAGGCCTATATTACTTCGATGCGTTCACTTGCGTTTCTGTGTACGATAAACCTGCGTCAAGTTTTTGGCGCCGTTTCTCGGGATACGACAATTGTCAGCACTACGAGTGCTGCAAGCGGCCACTCTAGGCCACATTTTTTTTAATTTTTTTTAATTTCAAAAATTCATAATCTATTTTATGAATTTTTGCAATCGTCAAGCACTGTACTAAATTTAATTTTTCTATTTGCAGGTACTGTGCATGGTGCAGACGCGTAGTACTGACTACACGCAGCACGCACCAGAGGTTCCGTCACTGGGACCGGAGGACGAGGACGATCTTCATCAAGACCATCTTGAGGAAATAAACTTAGAATCCAAACAAGAAGAGATGGAGGACGAGCCACAGACAATATGGGAGAAAATCAAAGCTTCTTCCTCAGCCGCTTCAAAGGGGCCGATCAAGAAGCAAGCGGTTAATATTTCGACATACAAGATTGATCCGGATTTGATCAACTTGGTGAAGTCTAATGCCTTCCATGGTCTAAAAAATGAAGACCCTGTCGCACATATTAGTCAATTTGTGGAGAATTGTGATATGATAAAAATAGACAGATTTCCACAAGATGTGCTTTACTTGAAGCTCTTTCCGAGCTCTCTAGCTGGAAATGCACGTGAATGGCTACACAATTTGGATGATGAATATGTGGAGTCTTGGGACCACATGGTAGAGGTTTTCTTCGAGAGGTTCTTTCCGCCTGAGAAGACCAATGATATGATCAGGAAGATCCACAACTTCACCCAACAAGCAGGGGAGACCTATTCTGAGACCTGGGAAAGGTTTCAAATCATGCTCAGGCGATGCCCGCATCACGGGCTTGATAAGGAGACACAGGTCAAGATCTTCTATTTTGCTCTCTCCGAGCATGATAGAAGCAACCTCGACTCAGCCGGTTCTGGATTCTTCTTGAATAACACAGACACTAGATGTTGGGAGATCTTAAAGAATATGGCTAAGAAACAATCATGGGGCGAAAGAGGCGCCGTGGAGCAGGTTCGAGTAGTAGGTGAATCTAAGGCAATAAAGGAGCTGAATGAGAAGATGGATCTTCTCGCAAAGAAATTGCTTGCAAAGGAGGATACTGAGGGATCAAGTGAAGTTCATGAGGTAGTAGCAAGGCTACAAGAACAACGACTATTCATGGAGGAAAGACAAGAAGTTCTCCTGGAAGGATCCAAATAACTTTCTGCAGGATCCGAATGCTAAACTTCAGCCAGTAGCGGAGGATAAGAGCACAGAGCTGCTCAGTCAAGTCATAAAACAAAATCAAGAACTCATGGCTACTTTCGGCCAGCAAATAAAACAACAAGGGGAGTTCATGAATCAATTTGGGCAGACACTGCAGAGCCATGGGGCTCAAATGGCACAAATGGCTGCGGAAATACCCAGTTTAAAGAAATCGGCACACCCAGGTTTCCCGGGAAATACTAATGTTCCAGGAGGAAACCAACAAGTGAAGGCCATCTTGCTAAGAAGTGGCAAGAAATTATTAAATCCTAGGGCTGATGAAGCAAGAAAACCCCAAGCTGAAATTATGGGTGAGGCCATTGAGGAGCTGCCCGTATCGGTCACAGAACCAGTTGATGACATAGCAGTGGATGCTACTGAAGACCCAATTGCAGAGGAGGAGGATCCTCAGAAAAGGACACCCTATGTGCCACCACATCAAAGGGCACAGGCTGTTCCGGTTCCTTATCTGAACACTGCTAAGGCAAGAAAGGTAGACGCTCAATTCAAAAAGTTCTTAAACAATTTTAGAAAGCTTTCAGTCAACATCCCTCTATTAGAAGCTATTTAGCAAATTCCGTCTTACGGGAAATTCCTGAAGGACATCATAACCAAGAAGAGAAAAATCTCGGACACTGAAGTAGTTGTGCTTAAGGAGCAGGTGAGTGCCTTCATCATGGGTACATTGCCACCAAAGAGGCAAGATCTGGGTTGTTTTAACATTTCATGCTATATCGGGAAAGTCAAATTTGGTGAAGCATTATGTGACTCAGGAGCAAGCATTAATTTAATGCCCCTTTCTACATTCAAGAAGTTGGGATTAAAGGAGTCACGAAAAAGCAACATGACAATTCAATTGGCGGATAACTCTGTGGTGAAACCATATGGGATTTGTGAAGATGTGCTTGTGAAAGTGGATAGATTTGTATTTCCTGCAGATTTTGTCATCATGGAAATGCAAGATGAACAAGGCAATGAGCTATTACTCGGAAGACCATTCCAAGCTACAGCCAACATGATACTCGATATGGGGAGAGGTCAGTTGACCTTGGGTATAGCCGATGACCGATTTGAGATGGTCATGCCTTCCAGCGCTACTTCACCTAAATCCAAGGAGCAATGCCACATGGTAAAACATTTTGATAATAACATCTCACTTTGTCTGGGGAAGCCATTTCTTGATATGGCTCATGTAATGACCAAGGTGGACAAAGGGACTTTGGCTGTAGATATCATGGAGCAGACCAAAGTGGTCTCCCTTTGCAAAGTTGTAGGGTTCTCGAATGATGAGGATGAGGACATTCCTCCCTCTACAGAGGATGATGCCATAGCAAATTTAGTTTTTGATGCATATCCGGATTTACCACTGGAGGCTTGTTTAGTCAATATCACTCATGATTGGATGAGAAGCAAATCACTCAAGGAGTGCGCCAAAATGCTTCAGATGCTTCCATGATTCTATGTGAGGTATTATGAATATTTAGGTGAACTTCCCCCTCCGCTTCAATCATCATTCATCAGCCCACCGGAGTTAGAGTTAAAGCCACTGCCACCGCACCTCAAGTACGCCTTTCTAGCGAAGGAAGAAAAGTTACTTGTGATCATTTCTGCATATCTGAGTGCAGAAGAGGAGGACCAATTGTTGATAGTGCTGAAGAACCACCAGGGAGCATTTGGGTGGTCTGTTGCAGATATTAAGGGGATTTCCCCTACCTTGTGTCAGCATAAGATTCGGCTCGAGGAGGGAGCCAAGCCGGTAATTCAACCGCAAAGTCGACTGAATCCGAGCATGATCGAGGTGGTGAAGAAAGAGGTGATTAAGCTTCTCTCCACAGGTATCATCTATGCGATTTCAGACTCGACATGGGTAAGTCCCACGCAGGTAGTCCCTAAAAAGGGGGGTATTACTATCACTCAAAATATTTTAAATGAACCTATCACCACCCGCTTGGTAACCTGGTGGCGAGTTTGTATTGATTACCGATGTATTAATGCCGCTACGCTAAAGGATCACTTCCCTCTCCCATTTATTGATCAAATTCTAGAACGCTTAGTCGGCCGATCTCATTTTTGTTTTCTAGATGGGTATTTGGGATACAATCAAATTTCAATCAACCCTAAGGACCAAGAAAAATCTACTTTCATTTGTCCCTATGGAACTTTTGCGTATCGCCGCATGCCTTTTGGATTATGCAATGCACCAGCGACTTTTCAGCGTTGTATGCTCGCCATTTTTTCTGATATGGTAGAACGCTGTTTAGAAGTCTTTATGGGTGATTTTTCAGTTTATGGTGCTTCTTTTGATGAATGCCTTTATAATTTGGATAAGGTGATACAGAGATGTGAGGACACACATTTGGTCCTCAACTGGGAGAAATGCCATATGATGGTGAGTGACGGGATAGTGCTAGGACATAAAGTGTCTAGCAAATGTTTGGAGGTAGATCCGGTTAAAATTGAAGTAATTTCTAAATTGCCCCCGCCAAAGTCGGTAAAAGGGGTAAGAATCTTCTTAGGACACGCCGGATTTTATCGTCGGTTCATAAAAGATTTTTCAAAAATCGCCAAACCTCTATCTGAGCTTCTCGAGAAAGATGTCGTTTTTTATTTCAATGACAAATGTTTACACGCGTTCAACGTGCTGAAGGAGAAATTGATTTCCGCACCGGTTGTTCAAACACCGGATTGGACTAAGCCGTTTGAACTCATGTGACGCATTGGATTTTGCTGTAGGAGTTGTGTTGGGACAGCGGGTGGACAATAAACCCGCTGTGATCTTTTATGCTTCTAAGACTTCGAATGATGCTCAATTAAATTACACAACTACTGAAAAAGAATTGCTTGTTGTTGTCTTCGCTTTTGAAAATTTTAGGCAATATTTAGTTGGATCGAAAGTAGTTGTTTGGACTGATCACGCCGCTATTAAATATTTGATGGAGAAAAAAGATGCCAAACCTAGATTGATTAGGTGGATCTTGCTCCTATAAGAATTTGATATCGAAATTAAAGACAAGGCGGGGATCAAAAATGTTGTAGTGGATCATTTGTCTAGGTTAGAGAGGGTTGATGAAAAAGATTTACACATACCTATAACCGAGACATTTCCGGATGAACAATTGTTGAAAGTGAATTCTAAAGATCCTTGGTTTTCCTATATTGTGAATTATCTTGCTTGCAGGATCATCCCGGATGATTGGACATATCAAGAGAAGAAAAAGTTTTTCCATTCTCTACGATATTATTTTTTGGATGACCCCATTCTTTTGAAGCAATGCAGGGATGGTGTCCTGCGCAGGTGTGTACCTGAGGTGGAGTACGAGAGTGTTCTTCGTCACTGCCACACTCTACCTACGGGCGGACACCACGCGAGCTCTCGTACGGCGGCCAAAGTGTTGGAAAGTGGCCTATATTGGCCTACCTTGTTCCGAGACGCCTATGAGTTCGTGAGACAATGTGATTCCTTCCAAAGGGCGGGTAACATTTCAAGGAGACAAGAGATGCCCCTAAATGTCTTCCAAGAGGTTGAGGTATTTGACCTATGGGGTATAGATTTCATGGGACCCTTTGTGTCCTCTAATTCGAATTTATATATCCTCTTAGCTGTTGATTATGTGTCGAATTGCGTAGAAGCAATACCCACAAGGACTAATTATTCTACTGTAGTGTGCAGATTCGTTAAGGAACATATCTTCTGCAGGTTTGGAGTGCCCCGAATGATCATCAGTGATGGGGGTACGCACTTTAAGAATCAAAAGTTCTCGGCATTGTTGAAGAAATACGGGGTCAAACATAACATAGGTACCCCGTATCACCCGCAAACTCAAGGATAGGTGGAGGTCTCCAATTGCGAAATTAAGAAAATCTTGGAGCGTATGGTGGCTTCCACGAGGAAGAATTGGAGTGCTTTACTGTCGGATGCGTTGTGGGCATACAGGACGTCATACAAGACACCTATAGGCACCACGCCTTTTAGGTTGGCGTACGGTCGGGCTTGTCACCTACTGGTGGAGTTAGAGCACAAAGCACACTGGGTGTTGAGAAAGCTCAACTTGAGTTATGATGAGGCGGGGAAGAAGAGATTGCTTGAATTGAATGAATTGGATGAGCTACGAATGACTGCTTATGAGAACTCTCAAATATACAAGGAGCGCACTAAGTTGATCCACGATCGCCACATTCATATGTGCACCTTCAAGAAGGGAGATCGTGTGTTGTTGTTCAATTCAAGGCTGAAGTTGCATCTCGGGAAGCTTAAATCCCAATGGAGTGGGCCATTCATGGTAGAAGAGGTCAAACCACATGGCGCAATCATGGTGCGCGATGGTGAGACTACATTTTTGGTGAATGGGCAAAGGTTGAAGTTGTATTTTGGTGAAGATTACACAAAGAAGGTAAATGAGGTCAAACTCATTTCACTTTCGGATGCATGATGTGCTTCAAGTCATCTAGCCTAAGACGTTAAATAAGGGCGCTTGTTGGGAGGCAACCCAACCATTGGTACTTTAGTTTAGTTCCTATACATTCGTACTTTGTTTTGTTTTAACTTAGTTTTTAGTGTAAAAAATATATTGTGATCGTTTTCTACATGTGCAGGGATGAGGCAGATTCGATACCATCGACCCTTGTGTCGATGGTATCGACCGAGGTACAGGTTGGCGACTGCAAGAATCGCACTGCGTCGATACTATCGACGGCCTCGTCGATAGTATCAACACACCTACAGGTTGATTTCGGAGTCCAAGTCGATGGTATCGACATGCCAGTCAATACCATCGAGATCTCTGGAGATTTTCAGAACGAATCGTCTCAGTAAAGTCGATACCATCGATGGACATGTCGATGGTATCGACACATTCACACACAGCAAGCGGCGGCCGAGCCTCGCGAGGGTTTTCCCAAATCGGAGAGTCGATACTATCGACTCGCGTCGATAGTATCGACGCGCCACGTCAATGATCCGCGAGGAAAGATCAATGAGAATCGCAGCAACAAGAAAGTCGATCTGGGGGACGGGTCGATACCATCGACCCGCGTCGATAGTATCGACGCGTCAGCAATCTAGGACCCGTAGATCCAGTCATCGAAAACCATCGATACTCGCGGAGGTATGGATCGTGCCACCCGAGTCGATACCATCGACTCGCGTCGATGGTATCAACGGGCAGACAGTAGCGCCGGCCATGGCTATATATGAGGAGTAGTTGCGTCAGATGACATCACACCTTCAGTGCAATCTTCCTCCACTTGTGTCGAGCGTGTTCCAGAGCTGTCCAAGCTTGACGACGAGCAACACCAAGCTAGTTCTTCATCGAGTGGAGATTCGCTTCTCCGATCTTCACCGAGCTCCCTTTCGATTCCTCCTTCTGTCGACATCATGGTGCATGGTGCTGGTGCATCGTCTTCACGCACCAATTTGGTGGACATCCTGGAGTTCGTGCCACCTCCGACTGCATCAATCTCATGCCCGCGGCTGATTCATCCATCCGCGGAGATCAAGAAGATCTATGAAGAGATCTTGAAGAGGAAGATCGCACCTACCCGTTATGTTGAATGGGAAACTATCCGCAACTTGGGGTTCGAGGCCAACCTCGACTATGTTCTGAAGGGGCAGGCCCGACACACGAGTAGAAGGCCTGACGAGCTGTAGTTTCATGTAGATGGCCAGCCATTTTTTGGCGACTGGCCGACGTACAAGGAGTTGGTGGCTGAGTTTATGGTGTCATTGGACATCTGTGTCGTTCCCAATGACATGATAGCCACAGACCGCGAGTGGATCAAGGGTCGGGTGTCTTTCCGGTTGTACAACATCGACTACACCCTTACACTCTGGCAGTTCAACAAGATCTTCAACTGGAATCATTCGCCTAATGACTACCGGTGACCGGATAGCCACACCGACTACGACATGATCTTCACCGAGCTAGTTACGGTGCCGCCGGGGAAGTCAGTAAGCTACCATAATGTTGCGGTAGCTGATTTTGAGCACCCTTTCATCTGGATTCTGCACCGGATGCTCAGTTCGACATTGTTTGCTCGGGGTGATCTATCCCTTAGCAAATTCCAGGAGCTGGATCTCTTTTTCTTGTATAAACTCCTGAAGCGCCAAGAATGCAACTGGGGCACTTTCTTCCTGCAGCGGGTTTTGGCAGTGAAGAGGAGTACAAGGAAAGCCCCAATTCACTTTGGCGGGCTTATCACCAAGCTGGCCTCCTACCTGGGGCTGAATTTTGCTACTTTGAGCCCGCTCTCCACCAGGAGCAAGGTGAACTTGCAACATCTGCACCGATCCAACCTCCTGCTACTTCGAGATGGTTTGGCGTACGCACATTGCCATGTCAACCAAGCTTACCAGGAGTGCTCGCTTCCCGATCCAGTCTTCAACATCGAAGGGGCGCAACATTTCCGATGGCCTATCATAGCCATCACCGACTCTGATGAAGACGGCGGAAACAACGACGACAACAACAACAACGATGAGGCTGAAGAGGAAGAGGAGGCATTTACACCTCTTCGGGCACGAGTTGCACCACGTAAGCATCCTCGCATGCATCTGGGTGCATCTTCCTCACCACATCCTCCGCCGCCACCACCACCGCCCTCACAACCAAGCAAGGATGTCTATTCTATGCAGGGCATGTACACTATGCTTCAAGACATACAGCAGACGCAGCAGCATCACATGGCAATGCACACCGGTATTCAAGACACTACAAACCGGTTACTGGACAATCAAAGGGCAATGTTTGAGAACGAGCATCTTCTCCTCGACAACCAACAACAAATTCATGATCGGTTGCAACAGATGGAGATGCAACAAGAGCCCTTTTACGACCACTATTGGAGTCAAAACTACTTTGGAGGCTATCCACAGCCTCCACCTAGGGCCCAGTTTGATCCAAGCTTCCAGGGGGAGTATCCTTCTTGGGACCCTACGGCTCCGCAGTACCCGCCTCCGCCTGAAGAATAAAAGCAGTATCACTGTTCCAACCTTTAAGTTTGTTTTTGACTATGGGGCCATAGTCGAATTTAAGCTTAGGGGAGGGTGTTGGAACAGCTCTATATTTTATTTTCTCTATTTTTAGTTTTATTGCTTTTGTTTCTTGTCATTTGTTTCTTGCAATTTTAGTTTGTTTGTAGGATCCATGTTCTATCTAGTGTAATCGTGGATGTCGTTAAAAATGAGTCATCTCAGTTGCATGTGCATGGGGGAACTAAAATTTTTTTTTGAGTGTTCGCAAGCTTGAGTGTTGTTCAACCTTGATCACCCAACTTAAGAAAATGATTGGTTTTGTCAACTTTAAAACAAAAAATCACAACTGTATATTCCTATTGATTCATGAAAGAGGACGGAATTGGTTGTTTGAGCCTTAACTGACCAAATGATAATGAGACTTTAATTTGAAGTAAGAGAGAGAAACCTTTTAACTGCTATACAGGTCAGTAGGGAGGGACATATAATATTTTTCAAAGGTTCAGTCAACTAATCTTGTGATCTTTCCACCTCATTGTTTTTCACAATCCACCAAGATTTGGAAGCAAAGTACGGTTTTAACTCTTTTTGATTTCATGGCATTTAGATAGGACTTGCTTTGCAATCACCTTCATTTGTTTTGCATGAAAAATGAAAAAAATAGAATAGGTTTACATGCACATTACCTTTAGGTGCATGTCATTTAGCGGCATTCATAACTTTTATGAATAGAGTATATCATGTACCTCATTTGTTCGTTAATGGTGAATTAAATTGTTCCATACCTTCTAAAGAGTGCAAATCTTCGAGTTATGCAGAAAAAAAATAAGCCCAATAAATATTCATTGTCAATTATGAATATAAGGGTTTGGAAGAAAAAAAAAGAAAAATAAATCTGAAATTGAAAAAAAAAGTTATTCAGAAGCAACAAGAATAAGAAGGAGAAAGGAACATAATCTCACCTACATTTTAAGATGAGTGAGTACATGATGTAGCTTAATTAGATATCCATCTCGTTTTGAGACGGATTGTTAATGAATGCATCCTTCCACCCAATCTTAGGAATTAGGGCATTTTTCATGTGCATTTGCATCAATTAGGGAATTTTTGTTTTATGCATGTTGAGATCGTACAGTTCTTCCACTTCTTCCATGAGCCACCCATTTCATCCACCCGTTGCTTGGATTGGTAGGCCACCGTGAATTTCTCCTCACTAATAAATATCAGGAGAACTACTTCCATGTAGATGGTAGTTAGGGCGAGCAACGTAGTATATGAGATCACAAGATGCACTAAGCCTGGACCGGCGAATTTTATTATGTTAATTGCCTTATGTGATGGTGTTCATCAGTTTTGAGGTCAATATCTTTTATGGATGATTACTGTCGCCTTTAGGGTAATTATCACTTTGTGGTTAGCGAGGGCCGGTATGTGAATGTCCAGTGGGAGTCATATGGTATGTTTGTTGTGATGTTGTGTTCTTTAGTTGACTCTGGCAATTCTATTCTAAGGGTTATATGCTCGAGGGCGAGCAATGTTCAAGCTTAGGGGAGTTTGATGTGATGATTTTGAGTCGCATTTATAGACTTGTTTGATATGTGTTTTATGCATTTATTAGTCATTTTCATGGTTAATGTTGCATAATTCATTTATTTTGGTCTATGCTACTTCTTTATGTCAAATTCCCTTTATTTAAGCATTTTGAGTATTAATTATCAAAAGAATATATTTTGTGTGAACTTATGTGGTTTCGTATGTTAATTTCAGGAAAAACAAGTATCTGCTACCGTCGATACCATCGAAGGTGGTCGATACCATCGACCGGACCACAGGTTGCCAGCCGCAAAGTCCAGAACAGAGTCGATACTATCGACAGGAGAGTCGATGGTATCGAGATACCTTCAGGTTGCTGGTGAGAAGACAGTCGATACTATCGACGAGTGTCAATACCATCGACAAGTGGAGCTACAGCGATGATAAAAGGTCAAAAGCGACGCCTAAAGAGTCGATACCATCGACCTGCGTCGATGGTATCAAGCTAGCATCAGTCGCGACAGAAGAAAAGAAAAGAAGACCAGCCGATACAGTGCAGCGTCGATACTATCGACTCATGTCGATGGTATCGACGCCGTCAGATATGAGTTTGATTCAGAATGATCTTAATCGGACGGTTGTGATTAATTGGCGAATTAACTTGGGAATTAAACCTAATGACGGTGCCCCAGAGGAGGGGATCATGTCATTAGTTGCTGCACGCATCCCGGAGAGGAAGGAGAGAAGAACGGAGCCCAAACGCATGCCCCAGCCGATCTGGACGCTGAAGAAGACGATTTCTACCACCGAAAGGCGGGAGAACGCAGATTCTACGCCAAGGAGCGATTGGATCTTCTCCATTCAGGGGTTTCACCACTCAATAACGTTTTTCTTATGTTTCCCCTTTTCTCTACTACATTGTGCTCTGATATGAACATGTGGGGCTAGTCCCCTTTGTCTTTAGGACCGGGAGTAGCCCGGGAATTCATTGTATGATGATTTTATCATAGTAATTCATATCTTATCTCTTAAATCCATGGTATAGTTTTGTTTTCTCCAATATATTGTTATGCTTGATCACCATAATAATAATACAATGCCCTTAATTGCTTTGAAAGAATTAATGGTTGAAAAGAGATGAAATTTACATTAATTGACAAATCCCTTGAACAAGGTGGTGTAAGGTTAAGGGTGGATACTGAGATATCGTGTTTAATGCACCTAGTTAGGGTATAGGTTACTACGACGGTGGAACCGGCCTAAACATAGGTAGTGAATTGTACCAAGATAGTGGGAAATTCTGATTTCAGGCCACTACCCAGATAGAGAGATAAGTTTGGATGACTAAATAGAATTTAATACAATGAAAACCCGCGGTGAAACCGCAATCCTAAAGATCTCCATTTTGAATTGATTAAACCAACATTAAATCGATTGCTTGTTTTGTTTTATTTTTATTTTCTTTTTATTTTGAACAACAACTCTCAATTGTTTAATTGGTCTAGCTGATCGTGAGCAGTTAGTAAGAGTCTTTGACAATTTCACGTATCCCTGAGTTCGACTCGGGCCTCACAAGGCCTATATTACTTCGACGCGTTCACTTGCGTTTCTGCGCACGGTAAACCTGCGTCACTTGTCGAGCAACACCAATCAAGTTATGTCTATCAACCCCCATCAAAAGCTTAAACACAGCTTGATAGCTTCAATCGAAGACTAATAATGGACCAACAACATCATGCTTGATTATAAATGTGATCAAACATCACCATGTTGTCAGGTGACTCGTGCTCTCTCTCTCTCTTCTGCAGATGATCGATCTCTACCATAAGAAAACTAGTTGACCATTGTTGCTCTGGGAAAGTGGTTGACCTCAATGTGAAGATAGTGATTAATTTATCAATCGACCCCACAACGGTCGGCCTCCACCCACCCAACATGGTCGGTCAGTTCATTAAAGGGTCAGGTCTGACTTATTAATTATGTGACTCTTGAAATTTTCCCACGCTTCCCATAAGTAAGACCTATCAGCCACCAAACTAAAGAGTCGGACTCCTTGCAATCCACCCCTTGGTATTCTATGTGATCTAAGGAGAAAATCAAGGTAGCCAATGACTCCTCTATATCATTATCGCTACATCCATACATTGTCAATCAACCACCATCTCAAGCCTATCCTCTATGGAAGCTCAATATAAATCCCCCAGTTGCCCATCTCCTCCTATTACTCTCCCTCCTTCCACTAAGATAGTAGTTTTTTCATCTCCCTCAACTGGTATCCCAACACCTACCTAGTCTTCATAAGTCAAGGTTGATTCCCAAGTAAGAAGAAGGGAGAATACTATTTGCCACATACCACACCATGTTGCAACCTACCTACTTTCAAGAAAATAGTTGCACTTATCTTTCGTATGGAGTATCGATCTCTCTCTATGGAGTGAGTAGTTTAATCATTGGGCTGCGAAGACTATCCCCACTACCTATATCGTATTGAATCCTATCATTATTGATTGTATAGATAATAATTTTTAGAATCAATTGTTAGTTACATGCTATAAGGAAAGACCATTTTTTTGCATGCTTAATATAGTTCTAGACCTAGTGAACTGCTAATCCTAGAATTAGCTATCGACTAATCTGAGTTAACTGCCTGAAAAGAACATTGGGATGGTGGTTATTAGCACAATGAATAAATTATAACACGATATCGAATTTATGATAATATTTATCTATGAAATTTCCCTAAGTCGAAAGGATGGAAAATTACATGATTCCTAATTTTATATTTTTGTAAGAAATGTTATGTTGCAAGGGATTAAGTGCAAGTATAGTGAAACCAAGTTTTTTTAATGTTTCATGTCATATAGTTTAGATTTTATATATTTCCATATTTTATTTTTCTTGAAACTAGATCAATTAATCTCAATTAATTTCTTAGTCATACATATTACTCTTTGTTAAGTTGAATAAAATTAGCAATTTTCAAAAAAAAAGGTTGTTTGTGGGGATTTGATCCTTAACTATATTATAATAGGACTCATCTACTTTTGGGTGGTTCTATTGTGTGTTCATATTGGTAAAGGTTAGGAATTTATATCTTGGTTGAATTTCTTAGTACATTAATTTCTAAATCAAATTTTGAAGACAACTTGATACAACATAAGAAACAATAAAGTACAACCATTTTCATGAAAGCAAGGAGGTGGAAGCAAGGCATTGTGTGACAGGAAGTCTTATTCCTTATTCTTCCTTAGATATTGACCCAGACTTATGTGGACTAGTAGGTGACAAGGTAGAAGTTGTGGAAGATGAAGGAACAATTGACTTAGTGGAAGGAGGTAGAGTAATGGAAGTAGATAGGATGTCAGTGGATGGTTATAGAGCTTCCATAAAGGATAAACTTAAGATGGTGGTTGATTGACAATGTATGGAGGTCACAACAATGTTATAGGGGAGCAACGTGGCTTCCTTGCTTTTTGCCTTGGGTCATAGAGAATATCAACGGGTGGATCACAAGGAGTCTGACCCTTTGGTTTGGCAGATGATGGGTTTTATTTCTAAGAGAAGGAGGAAGAGTCCAAGTGTCACACACTTAATAAGTGGGACCATGCCCTTTAAATGAATGATCAACCACAATGGGTGGATGGATGTCAATCAATTTGGGGTAGATTGGTATGCTTGATCATTGTCTTCAACTTGAGGTTTGATCACTTTGCTCAAGCAACAGTGGTTGACAAGCTTGTTAATAGTAGAGATTGATTTTTTACAGAAAAGAGTGGCTCGAGTGGCCTGACAACATGGTGACTTCTCAAACAATGGATGATTGAGTGTCTTGTTGTTAGTCTATCATCAGTCTTGGATAGAATCTATCAATTTTTGGTTTGTCTATCGACCTAGAGATTAATTAGTGAAGCTCGATTGGTGTTGCTCGACAAGGTGGAGCTTGAGAAGTGAGTTCGGTTGGTGTGCTATCAAGCTTGGTCGCTTGGAGGCATGAGGAACAATCAAAATCTGGCATCATGGTGATTGAGCAGTGGCTCTCAATCTTGTTGGTTGATCATCCTTTCCAAGGTTGATCAAGGTGGAGTTGGCATGGCGGTCGGTAAATGTGTTTTGTGGTAGAGCTCAATCACTTGAATTTCATTCCTGTCAATTGATTTGAAATTTTATTTGGTCAAGCAATGCTTGTGCAGGCCAATCACTACTTTGTTGCATGCAAGTCAATTAAAACTTTGAGTTGGTTGCAAAGTGTGTAGCTTATGGGGTGAATTAATTGTGGAAGAGAGAAATTAGTAGGAAGAGAAATAGTAGGTGGACGAAATTAATATGGAGAGAGATATGTGGGATACAAGAGTGTCGTAGAGGAAATTGAAGAGAAAGGGAATTAATTACAAAGAGGCTCTTGATTGATTTGTTGAATATTTCCTTAAATGTCTTGCTTCAATGGATTTTTATTTGATATCTCAGTTGCATTATGCCCAATCAAGGGAATAGACTTGACAACATTAATTGCATGTGTTTGCCTCAATATATAATAGAGAACAATGTTACATCAACCTTAATTTTCATTATGGCCTCTCATTAAGGAAATATTATAATTAATTGTCTTGGTACCTGGTCAAAGGAATAACTTGGATGGAAAAGAAATGAAAGTGATCATTCTTTTTATCCATATCCATACACCTGCGTTGATTTAAAGAGTTAAGCTCTTAGTTAACTTATAGAAAACTTATAAATAAAGGAATGGGATGGGTAGCTTTAATTGCCTTGCTAGTCGCTTGATTAAATTATGGTTGGTCATGAATAAATCTTTTAATCTACAATGCTCCCTACATGGAACAAAATTTTTGTATTAATAAGAAGTAATTTACTCACAATCAAAGTAGTGAAAATTAAAATTTAACCAAAATCGCCCATAAATGGTCTAGAATGACGGAATGAATTTCCTAAAAATATCAGAATGCAAGTCAACAAAAATTCAATTACAAAATAAGATGCTAAGTTAAAATCCAAAATGGTCTAAAGTGTGCAATTAAAGCATGAAGAATATTCATTCCTCACCGGACCACATATTGAGTGAGGAGATGCTGGAGGAATTTGACTTGACCAATGAGGTCAACCCATGCTCAAGAATATCTCCATTCTGAGTGAATTCCAAGGGTAACAACAAAACTCACTATACTCATACTTTGGACTTTCATACTACTCTCAGAATTAGACAAAATCAATATAGGACTACTTTGATTGAGTTTCAAATTGATGATAAAAAAATCCATCATGGATGATAGGAACCTTGCTAAATCTATGGGTGTTAATGACTTAGGGTCCACTAAGAAGCATGATGAATTCAACCGCTAACCCTTCTAGGATGAAATTATTAATGACCTTTCCTATGAGCCTGTGCGATATGAGAAAACCCACATCCATAGAATAGTTCTTTGTATCCTTCACCATGTTTTATCGAACACTATTTTGGGGGAAAAATCAAGGGTGTAGCTTTTAGTGATGACGTTTATTGTGTATAATGCATGTTCCATAAGAACTGAATCAATGTATGGACATTATTTTAGGAAAAATAGGAGACGGTGGCTACTTGCAAGAGGTTACATGGAGATATTCTCACTAGAGGTTTGATTTTCAAGCTAGCTAAAAAGATTGGGGTGAACTCAAATGGTATGCCCTTGATGATAATGAATTGATAGACAAACACCTTATAGTGGCATCCATCAGTGCAAGGAACCACAAATAATATGTTGATATACATAAGAATACAAAAGCCTCTTTCTCCATGCCTTGTTCAAATTGAGTAACCTTGTCTGACATGAGGACCCTCAAGTGGTAGTCACACCAAGTGTAGGGAGAAGATGGCATCAAGTCTTCTTCAACACTGCTTTCTCTCCCGGTGCCATCCACTAGGACTTAGGCAAAATATACCTAATCCACTTCGAGCTAGTGATATATTTATAGCTTTGTGTCATGATCTTCCAATAGTTGTCGGTGAGGATGGACCTGTAAGACCCCTGAGCTAGCTTTATGGTTGATCTTGCTTTTTTAGCATGATTATATGCTTAAAACCTAAATATAACCTTGAGATGTTCTTTGATAACATGTGATAGACTTATCTTTCAAGTTTTGTCCAGTTTGGATGTTATTTGAGCTAACTCTATTATATGTGTGCTTGTTTTGGACCTAATTGCAATTTACTCATGTTTAGGGTATTTCTTGTAATTTATAACATGCTTGTTATGCCTCACATTTTTTAACATCATGTTTAGAGTGGTGCTTTGGGGCACCTTGTTGTACCTTGGTTGGTGTGGTGACATCATCATGTGTTGAGGTTTAGGGTTTGTTTAGATGCCCTATGTAAATGGTTGACCTTGATATGTGTTGGTTGATGATCACTTTGTTTTCAATGATCACCAAGTTGTTTCTTTGACCATGTTCTCTACGGTCAATTAGTTTGGTATGTTCCTAGTGATCTTGGTGGTCGATGAGCCCATGACCCTCTTCAGATGCCAAGAAACCCTATGGTTTGGTCAATACGATTGTTGAGTTTTTTATCCTCCTTGGTCGCCGAAAATGTTCAGCGGTCGATGACCTTTTCTGGACCAAAATGGTTGTTGAGTTTCCTTGGTTTTAATGCTCTGAGTTGTGTGGTTGAGCATGGTGCTTGCATGGACAATTTTTGGTGGACACTTGGCATGTGTTTGCATGACACCTAACCTCCTTTCTCTCTCTCCTACCCTTAGCTATATAAACCTCTCTCCTTGCATGCAACTAAACCCTTTTCACCCTTTCCTTCTGTATTCTTGCTTATATCTCGTCCCCTTTTGTTTGGTGGTGAAGGTGGAGCTCAGGTGGCTGATCCATCTTGCATCTTGAGTAAGGGTTTGGTGCTACCCTTCCTTGGTGATCATTTGATTATCCTCTTACTTTGATAAGTGATCTCCATTTTCCGTAGCATTCCCTCTTCTTCTTCTATCTTCTTGTCCGAATCCATGGTTCTCCATGGTAGTGCTTGATTTGATCTTGAGAAACTTCTCTCTTCTTAGCCAAATACATGGTTCTCCATGGTAGTTCTTGAGTAGAGCACGAAGGATTTCTCTTTCTTGTCTTTTCGACCTAGGGTTTGTTTCCTTCTTGGAAGTGGTACTAGCTTGGCTAAAGTGGTGGTCAAGATAGGGTTTTCTCTCTCTTCTTGGAGCTTCCTTTCTATTGGAGTTGTTTCTTCATATACAAGGTGAGTTATATAACTTTCTCCACTATTATTGCATGTAAGTAATCTGCCCTAAAAATGTGGCGACAAGTTGAAAGATGATATCTATGATCTAGGGTTTATGTTTGCATGATGATCTAGAGCAAGTATCTTTCCTTTGATAAACCATAATATTTATGCACGATTATCTTACTTGATGATGTAGGTTTGATCCTTGCATGCATGTGCTAATCAATGGTTTTCTTTCTCAAAAATCGTGGTTTGGTTTTCTCTCATGATGATGGTTGATTTAGGGTTTTGGAGATGGCCTTTTCCTTATGTTTTACTCCTTCATGATTTTTAGTTTCATGTTGATGATCAACTTGTTTCTCATGTGATTTTTAGTTTCACAAGTCGCCAAGAATTACTACATGTTTTGGTCGCCAAAGGTTTTCTCTCTCAAGTTGTCGATGAGTTTTTCCATGTATCTTTGACCCTGATACTTGAACCTATGTGGCCATTGAACCTTGGATTATATGTGGTCATTGAGGATGGTTAACCCTGGTTCAATGATCGTTGAATATGGCCATTCTTAGTGGTCAATGAAGGGCTTAAACCCTAGTTTTTCTTTGATCACCAACATGGTGTTTTTAGTGGTCAATGATGATGCTTGAACCTATGTGTTCGTTGAAGGTGGTTCACCTCTTCGGTCGATGATGAAGGTGAGTCCCATTCTCATCAGTCGATGAGAATTCTTGGACTTGTGAGTGTCGTATGTGATTGCTTTATGATGAAGATAGTTGACCTACTTGCTTCCAATAATGTTGGAGATGGTTGTAATTAGGGTTTATCTTTTATTTCTATTTTGGAAACCCTAATTTTGTTTGCTATATTGAACTTAAGCCTAATTCTAGTACATGGTGGTAATGTTTAGCTTGCTTGCACAATTATCATGATAATGGAGTTTTTTTCCCTCTCTCCTAATGTTAAACATAACCCTAATTTAGGGTTTTGTTTTTAATTTGATTGATGCAGTTAAAGGACACCTAATTGGCATTAACTAACGCAGTGAAACCCTAATCATGTAGTTTCCATGTGTTATAGATCCATTCCAGTGTCAGAACTTGTTGGATGGTGAAATGAGTACTCATAAGGGAAAATTTGGAGTGCATACTGTTGAATATGTGAGGTGCAATGGATTTTTTGTCCTTGTTATTATGATCCCAAGGTGTATTGAGGATGGCTACGGTCATGCCTTGGTGTGAGAACGGTTGCATTCATATCTCAGATATTTATATATGTAATATTTTTAGGGCAATGACAGTTGTACCTCGGTGGTAGGGCTTCATACCCTGGTGTCTAGTGTCGTGACCTATATACCAAGGTGGACTAGGTGTTTTGTAGTTTCACTACATATGTCACTATGACAGACTTGTATTGACCAAGGGTGAGAGATATCTTAGGATTCTGGATCTCCTACAAATCTTATATGGCAGTATTTTTTACTTTGCAATGGATAGTTGGAGTTTGAGTGGTATACCTCACTCTCCTTAGGTTATAAAAGACGTAATACAGACATGTAGTATATTTGTTAAGGGTTGAACACACTTCACATTGGATGTTAACCCTTGCCTTATTTCATATACTGCTTAATTGATATATGATGTGATAAGAGAAATTAACTATTTAGTAGGTGATATGTTTACATGTTCTTCGTATTCCTTCTTAGAAATATATATTACTATGCCAAACTGACTAGTTTGTTTAACCTGCATAACTTGTGTAATCTATTTAAATTATTCATTTAGCTGAATCTGCTCATCTTGTTTAATGATAATATATTTGTGGTAACAAAAATCATAGGCTGAGAGTTATATCTCTTTCTAGGACATGGGTCTCATCTCATGGGTTACCACATCTTTTCATGTGGTCATCAGCAGCATTGTCAGGATCGTGCTATTGAGGAGAGTAGCTTGGAGATCAATAGCCTCAGAAGGTTGGATAGCTATAGTTGTTGGTTGTGTAGTAGAGTCCTAGTGTCGTCCTTGTACTCTCAGGTTTGGGAAGGGAACTTTTTGTAGATGATGTATATCAACATGTGGTTTTGGTAGTATGCCTTTGGTTGAATATATATGTAACGCCCGAGCCCACTGCCCAAGGCAATAGTAGAGTTTTAGGAATGACGAATGTCCCCACATACCACCACTAGCTTTAACTGCATGCTTTGTCATCATTCATGCACATGCCAGGATCAACTTCCCTACAAGTCACCCATCCTAGTACTACTCCAAGCTGAGCACGCTTAACTATGGATTTCTTAGTGATGGGCTCCCAGAAAAGGAGGTGCACCTTGGTGATATGGGTAGTCCAATCATTCCTTTTAAGATCAACTTATCTCCCCCACTTAGACTCTTGACGTCCTCGTCAAGTCTCAACTATATGGCCTCATAATCTGGCCCCATTTCAATGCAGACCCACAATGGCCCATGGACACCCAACTCCCGATCGCAGAATTCCAGCGCAAGGGTGGCTACGTCAACCATGGACAGCCCTTTCTTACATGCCTGGACCGCACGACTCAAGACTGACATGTCACATGCCCATGTGGGGCCCTCCTTCTGGAGGGGTTATGGCTCTGATACCATTTGTAACGCCCGGGCCCACTGCCCAAGTCTCTAGTAGAGTTTTAGGAATGACGAATGTCCCCACAGACCACCACTAGCCTTAACTGCACACTTTGTCATCATTCACGCACATGCCAGGATCAACTTCCCGATAGGTCACCCATCCTAGTACTACTCCAAGCTGAGCACGCTTAACTATGGAGTTCTTAGGGATGGGCTCCCGGAAAAGGAAGTGCACCTTGGTGATATGGGCAGTCCAATCATTCCTTTTAAGATCAACTTATCTGAGGCCTCAAATCCTAGGATGTTACAATATATATGGCATGTGCATGTGTAATAGGATCTTCTGTATACTGTTTGTGGTTGTGGCCACTAAATAAATGTAAATACCTGATATGGTATGTGATATGATACAAGTTGGTGGACCTTGTGTAATATGTTTCCGCACTTGTTGGTAACATGAGATTGGTTTTAATTTACCAACTTATCTTGGTAATGTGATGGTTTATTTGTTGATTGCATGTTTTGTTTTGAGTAATCTTGTTGGTGTGGAGTGGGGCGTCACATGACCACAAAGAAATAGAGATCTAGGTCATCCA
This sequence comes from Alisma plantago-aquatica, assembly GCA_963693085.1. Lineage (NCBI taxonomy): Eukaryota > Viridiplantae > Streptophyta > Magnoliopsida > Alismatales > Alismataceae > Alisma > Alisma plantago-aquatica. The sequence continues at coordinate 1,096,664,724 of OY856413.1, forward strand.
CATCTAGTACCAACACATGTCAATCACACTATGTCAAATGGATGCTTAGCACATCATCCAAGAGCACTACCTTTCCCTATATGCTCCTCCGGTAGCCCTAACAATGATATACCCTACACCTAGCCTAGATGGCCACCACAATGCCAAGGGTCCTTTGACCCTAATATCACACAGTGGGCATTCACTTATTCATTGAAAATATCCAGGGTCCTTTTCCACATGATGAGCATCCATTTGTTCCTTTCACGGTCTTTCTTGTAGTGCACACAATGTTGTGAATAAGGTTGGGATGAAATGGCAACTGGACTTTTCTTTTAGTTCTTTGTTGTTTAGTTGTCTCTTTTTATGCATTTTTGTATCACCGTGCATGTCGATATCCCCACCATGTTTATGTAGAACAATTTCTCATTGTTCTTATTTGCATCATGTTTGAACTTTTCCATCATGTATTTTTTGTTGTTCTTTTTACTGCATTTAGTGTAAGTAAATTGCAAGTTTGTTCATAGCCAGAATGCAAGACATTTGGTATTCTTTCACTATATATTATAAAATGGCATATGCACTGATTGTTGAACTAGTTCATCATATTATTCCATTGTCTATGCCATAAATTTCTCATTTCATTTGTTGGTATAACACAAGATAAGCATCATACTCTCCAATAATGCAATAAAAACGAACTTGTCAACCTAAAATTATTGTATATTTACATTTTATTCAAAGACGTGAATGATAAAAATGAGTATTGCAACTGAAATAAACTTAATTTATAACTTCTTATCCTGAGGTAAGGATTCAACACCCCTCGTTATCATCATCAATCAACTAAACTAAAGTGATTCATTGTATAATTCAAGGACTATACCGCATAGAAAAACTCATCTTTAGCATCAAAACCTATATATTTTCATTTAATTTGCAAAGAGGCTATATATTTCCCACTTAGTATGCTAACCTAGCTTAAAATATGGATTTGGTCATGATGGTTCAGTTCTTTATCAAGTTTAAACTGAAATGTAAATCTTTAAAGCGTAGAAAAGACAGTCAATATGCCAAACTAGTTTAAAATATTGATTGGTTTTGATGGTTGGGTACCTTGAGTCTAAATTTAAAAAGGGTGTCAATGTGTCCCCAATATGAAATTCTAAAATTCTTTCCTATGAAAGAAGAAAGGAAAAGTTAAGATGAGATGGAAAGTTCCTAGATAATGGTCTTTAGGTTGTTCTTTTGAGGGTAAACCTTAAATATGGTCAGTTACTTAGGATAAGGGTTACCCTTGTTGTTTATCTCAAATGAAAACAATAGGATCTATGATTCAAGTTAGCAATCCATTGGAAAAAATAAAGTTTTGGTTGCACCAGTTCAATTTTCATCTTTTCAATGAAAAATATATTCTATGAATCTTTCTTTCAATCTTTTTTCTTGAGGGCAAGTAATAGTTTATGATTGGGGTAGTTTGTTTAATGTAGCTCATTCTAGTTTTTATTCCCCAATTTCATGTATTAAATGACTTAAATTTCATGATTTGTCTACATACTAATCTTGTAACTGCAAACATAGATTAATTAGTCTTTTTTATCATTTGGACTAATTAAGGAATTTGATATAGATATGATGAAGTCTACTTCATCTGGAACCGATACAATTCTCATTATCAACAAAGGAAGTCAAGCATCTAGAGCAACCCTTGATATGCAAAAGAATGATGTGCCCCTTTAAGTGCACAACATACACTCGTCTATAAGATACACCACGTTCTCCCAATATTTTGCATGATGTTCACTCTCACATGCATGGTGTGCATGATCCTAGGAGTTGTTGGCTCACACAACTTCAATATGCACATAGTGCACCATTCAGGCATGATGTACGCCATAATAGTTGTAGGTCCTTTCTTGGTCACCCCGATGCATGTTGTACCCGATCAATGGCAAGGAGTGGATTATTATTAGTTATCACTCCCCATCACTTTTTTTGTTTCACAATAAGACATGGATGATTATCCACAATTTGTTGGACGTTTTCTAGTTTGAACTTTGGCAGATTTCAGGACGCGTGACATGTAGGATCATGTGCACCACGTGCACCAACACATAAGTAAAAAAATAAATAAATAGGAGAACATTTATGGAGGGAGATCTTTCCCATTTTACCCAAGCTTTAGATAAACAAGGGGTAGTCAACTGATGCATGCAAATTATATCATTATTTCATATGCCATATTAGGTGGTTTGTTTGCATTTATTATCAATTACATGTGTTTTACTCATATTATGATGAACCAGACTCAGAAGCCTTTGTTCCACAATTCTATTGCTTTTCCTTAATTTGTGAATGAATGACTTTATTTATCCTTGTCTCATTGCTTTGCTTTTGATATTGTAGGTACATCGTGTATTTGAAGACAAATTCGTTACTGAGACACATCTCAGTGCTACCGACAAGGTTTTTATCACAAAAAGTTGGCAAAGCTTCATGGAATTTTGGTTCTATCAAAGAAATTTTGGTGCTTTTAAGAAAACAACTCAGTGCTATTGAGACTTTTTTTGTGGTACAGACTTTAGTAACCGGAAAATGAAAGGAACACTATTTTGATAGCTCGGTGATACTAAATGCATCTAGGTGGTTTTGACACATGGTTTGGGAATTCTACATCCGCATGTCGATACTACCGACACTCAAATCAGTAGTAATGACCTAGTTCTAATCGTACAAGGAAAGAGGGAAAATGGAGGTGCCAACATAAGTTAGTGGTACAAGTCATGAAATCTAGACGGACTATATTATTATTTAAAATATAAAGGTCCACATGTTAGTGGTATACTTGCCCACTTATGACCTAAGGGGCTCCATCCACAAGAGAGACAACTTGGAGGGTCATGCAGAGAAACTTAGGCTCAAGAGTGAAGATGATAAAGAGAATGAGATAATAGAAATTAGTGATATTAGTACCTTTGAAGGGAAATTTGACAGCCTAAATGTTGCCCATTCACTCTCAACTTCAGAGGGGATCTCCATTATTGACAACTCCAATGGTTCATTCATTTTGATATATTTTTTCTCTCTTTTCTCAACTGTTTATGATGCCATGTCAATAGTGCAAGGCTAATCCCCTACCCTCGTATTATTTGTACATGACAATATTTACATAAGATATAACTTCTTTTCTTGAGTTATGATGATGATGATTACATCAATTTGCCATATCCATGCCTAATAAACCTCAGTTCTGGTATAGAGTTTGTTAATTATTGTAAAATTGGGGTTAATAATTGGATAACATCACCATAGTTACTAACACAATGTGAAAGCAGGCTAAAAATTATGAGATTAAATCTCTACAATGGAATTTGGTGTATTTGATCTTCTATATGAACATTGTGAAAGTGGGTTTGTAATTAGATTAAATAGTACATTACACTATGAAAGAGGGTAATGTTGTCTAAAAATGAATAATTCTAAAAATAAAAGATAGTTTATTTTGAGATAAATAGAAATCATATATGGATTGATATCACAGTGAAACAGTTACCCTAGAGAATCAATTTTCCTATTCATATCTCAATTTAATTCATTAATTTATCAATTTCAATTCTTAGTGTAAACAACCAAACCAACTTTTTCTTGGTTCTAGATGATTCGTTTGTAGTTAATAGTAGTTTTAGACTCACAATTCCCAGTGTTCAGTTACTCATAACTCGAAAGCCTTATATTACTTGATATGTGCACTTGTGTTTTACATGCACAATTCTAGTGTGTCAAGTTTTTGGCGCCGATCAAGGAATTGACAACACTGGTAGTACAAGTGCTAGAACCACCCACTCTGGGCCACTTTGTTGTTCTGTAATTTTCATTTTACTTAAAAATAATAGCTAAATATTTTTGTTAATAAACTCTATTATTTTGTATTCTTATGCTGATTTACTATTTTCAAGTACTTGTTTATGGTCTATAATTGGACCATAAAGTACACAGACCCATCTCCTTTGTGTGTATATTGTAAGAAGATTCTTCAAGAAGTGAAGGAATATTTAGCCTCATCTAGGAATTTAATTCCATCTACACCACCACAGATATTACAATCAGTTCCACTAGAAGATAAAGAGGAACCAGTTGTCAACCCAGAATGGTGCTTGAAAAAGAAGAACCATATGTCATGTCAAACCATGAAGAGGACAATAATGATGATGTGGTAGTTTCATATGATGATAAGACTATATCAAAAAAGATAAAGGCATCCTCAATCACATCACATCTGGGTTTAATTAGGCATCAGGAAGATAAAGTGAGGATGTATGAGATGCATCCAAGCTTGGTGGATTTAATGAAATCTCGGGAATTGTATAGACACACCATGGATGATCCAATGTAGCACATCAATAGTTTTATATAAAGTTGTGAAATGTTAAAGATTGGCATGATACAGACTGTGGTCATTTACTTGAAGCCATTCCCTATTCATTGATGGACAAGGAAAAGACATGGTTCCTCGATATACTCTGGATTCTATTAGCACATGGGATGATATGATTGATATGTTATTCAAAAGGTACTTTCCTCCTTATAAGAAAAATGAATTATTGAGTAAAATCCATGGTTTCAAGTAGCACGCACATGAGTCATATTTAGAATGTTGGGAGCACTACCAGGATATGCTTAGGAAAGTCCCATATCTTGGGATAGACCTATATGTCTAGGTAAAATCCTTCTACTATGGTTTGTTTTAGGGGGAGAGGACCAAACTATATAGTGCAATAGCATGTTTATCTCTAAACAACAAGGCCTAGAGATACCATGCAATACTAAAGAACAAGGCCTAGAGATACCACATCATCTCGAAGTGAAGAAGAAGAAGAATGCTTGTACATGAAGAAGTCCAACAGTGTGAGAAATGAATTGTAACCATAAATAAACAACCAAAACAATTTGTGGAATGATCCTAACAACTTTTAGTTGGATCCTTCATAGGCACAACAACCTCCACTAAAACTATTGAATGTCTAAAAACAAAAATAGCAAGAAAGGGGTCCAATCCGGCTTGATAGGTTGAAGGTTTTTTTTAGAAATTTATGATTAAGAATGAGTCATACTTTAACCAATATCTTAGGGGGAAAATGAATCAATGGGATCAAATATGAAGCATGGAAACATAGATCTCATAGTTGGCAGGATGTGGAAAATTTCAGGAAGCCTTCTTAGAAGGTTTTCCCAAGAAATACAGACATCCCACGGAATAACCAAAAAGCACAAGACAATGACACTTCCCAATGAGAAAATGACAGAGAAAGAATAGATAATAGGTCATGATAAGGAAGGGCATATTGAGTCAACTATATGCATTCTTGAGATAGTATTTTATGGGTAGACAGTTTCTCCATTGCATATTCCTAAGGTAACAATAGAAGAAAAGCATGCTTCATCCAACTTAGAGGGATAAAAATACCCTAAGAATAGCTATGTTTATAACACCCCTGGCTTGGGTTATGAGGTAACCCTAGATTTTTTTTCCTAAGTAAGATGATTAGAACCTTGTCTTAATCTTATGAAAAGTAATTAAGACAAGTAGATCTCAAATTTCAAGTTTCAGCTTGTTTGAAGGTTGTTTGTGTTATATATGATAGTTTTGGTGCAAATTGCAATTTACCCAAAATATGGGGTTGATGTGCAAGTTACCACATGTAGAGTTCCCCTTCTCTCTCCAGAATCATTTAGAGGAAAGAGAAATGAGGGGGCACCTTGTTTGAGTCTTGGTTGAGTGATAGCACTCTTGGTGGTGAAAGAACCAAGAGAATGTTGAGTATCTTGAACCCTAGATAAGGTTGTGTTAAGTTATGAAGAGAATATGGGAGTTCCTATCAGTCTAGAAACCATAGAGGAGGTCCCATACCAATTTAGCAACTTTTTGGAAGTATTCATATTGGGCTAAGCACCTCAAGTAGGTGAAGCATATCGGTTTAGGACTTCCTTGGAAAAGTTGTAGAGATTTACATGAAATGTGATATTGGGTTGTGATATCTTGTCAAGCAAGATACCTAATGGCCAATATCTCATCCTTGAATTATCCACATGAGTTTTTCATGTTAAGATACTTATGGTTGCATGGTTCCACCATGTATGGACATGTTTTACCAAGTTACATATGGTGATGACACCTCTCATGTAGCCTCTCTCATGAGCCCCAACTATATAAGCCTCACTTTAAACCTACTAGTGAACATTTTGACTATCATATCATCCCTCCCTTGGTGGACGACCCTAGGAGCTCAAGGATCAATAGGAAGGTCGAGAATCTTGTCTAAGATGATGCCATGGCCATCTTCAACCTTGGAGAATTATGTATCTTAGATCATAATTCTTTCTTTCTTTCCTTCTTCACCAAGTTTCTAACTATGATACCTTCTTCTTGATGGAGGTGAAGCTATAGCCGAATCTTGGACCTTCAAATAGGTCATCTTCAACCTTGGGAACGTGGACCTTTGAAGATTTAAGCTATAGTGGTGACCTTGAGGTGGGTTATATAACTTGAACTCAACTCTATTGTTATTCACCTTCAATCATGCAATACTTGATGATTCATTTTCAATTTCAATTTTCCTTGGTTGAATAATGATTCTATGAGATTTAATGAATACATGGGGCTCTTGTCCATGAAATAGAGTGTTAGTAGATGAAGGGTTGAAGCTTGAAGATGATTGAATCTCCCATGTACAAACCGATATTGGTTTAAGAAACTCTAACCTGATAATAGGTTATGTGAGGGGAAAACTAATAATCTCCCATGCACATATTGGTTTAAGAAACTCTAACCTGATAGTAGGTTATGTGAGGGGAATACTAATACACATGAGGTCCTATCCCATTACTGGTTTGCTACATGTGAAGGACAATTGTCCTTACATTTTTCTAGCATGTTACCTAAGATTAAGCATGGGGGCATGCCAATATCTTGAAAGTTGAGTGAAGATATGAACTCAATAGGGCTAACCCGATATGCCCTAACCCAACACCCCTCTAACTTGACACCAATGTGAAGGGCAAAACACTTCTTTGAGTCTAAGGATGACACACCATATGAAGGTGTGGGAAACACACTCCTTGAAGTCATGGACGACACACCATGTGAAGTTATGGGTGACGCACTCCTTAAAGTCATGGACGACACACCAAGTAGTGGTGAGGTCGGTACCATGATAGGTGAAAATATATAAGGGTGTTGATGATGTCTAACCCAATACTATCAAAACCCTAGAACCTGATATGTATCAGAACCCTAGGGGCCGATCGCACTTGGTGATAGCTAGGGTGCCACAATAGATGGTGCTATGGCCAATACACTAGATGATAGTGTGGCCATTACCCTAGAGTATACTATGGCTGATACACAAAGTGATAGGGTGGCTGATACCCTAAAGTGAGGCCAAGATGTTATGCTTAAGTGAGGTGAAAATATTATGCTTAAGTATGAAGAAGGTGATGGACCAAGGTATGGTGAAGGTGATACACCAAGATATGATTCATGGTCGATATCACTTGAAGCACCTCAAGGACAATATCACCTTAAGCACCTCAAAACTGATATCACCCTAAGCACCAACAAACCAATATCACTTTAATGTACCATGGGCGACACAAGTGATAGTGTCATGGGCGACACAAGGTGATAATGGTGTCAAAATTGATACACCCCTAACCCGATATCAACTGATGGTGTCTAGGGAAACACATCCTTTGATGCCTTGACCGACACACAAGTTGAGATGCACAGTACGATATGCATAGGATGGCATATGATACATAAGGCAACGCAAGTGTATATACATATGGTGATACAAGTAAGATGCCTTAGGGCGACACAAAGAAAGATTCTTAGGCCAACACAAGTGAAGAGTGTCATGGTTGATACATGTGTCTAACCTAACACAAAGTGAGGAGCTTAAGCTAACACAAGTGAATGTGTTTAAGCCAACACAAGTGAATGTGTCTAAGCCAACACAAGTGAATGTGTCTAGGTCGACACAAGAGTTAGTGTGTAGGCCGATACACTTTGATGAGTGTAGGCCGATACATGAGGAGTAAAATCAAGTTGATACTTGATGATGTAATGAGATGGATACACTTTTATAAGTGTACTCCAATACACTCTAAAGAGGGTCAAGTCAATGCAACAAATTAAGTTGAAACCAGTATTCTAGTAAGGATGAGAGAGGAATTTTATCACTCATGTTGATAATCAATTAATGATAAATGATGAGAGTAATCAAGTATGTTTAAATATTCATGGCAAGTATATAATCTCCTAGATGAGAGGAGTCACGAATTAAGGTTTAGTGGTTGAATATAACCCTAGAAACCCTAATCGGCTACAATAGAAACCCTAACCCTAATCATGAGAGGGTTGTAACTTTATTGAGTGATTATCTGTGATACAATTGAATGTAAAGATAATAATATAAGCTTCTAGAGAGGAGACATTATGGTTTAGGGTTGGTTATCGAATATAACCCCTGGAAACCTTCATCAATTGAAAAGAGAAACCCTATCCCTAATCACAAGAGGGAGTGTAACTTGAAATGGCATGATGATAGTAATCAATGGTTACTATAATGTAATATTAACCATGAAGGCATTATGGATATATCCAAATGAGGGCTATAGTGGTTATAATCTAGTATAGCTTGATTATGCCTTATGAGGCCTATGGAATAATCATATCACAAGAAGGATGTGAATAGGTGTAATGACCTAGCAATGGCATATTGCCTAGTAAGGTGATGTGGTACTCAATGATGAGTTTAAGGGATTGATCTCCCATGATGAAAGTAATAGGGTAACACAAAGGTCTCCCAAATGTTAAAGAATCCTTGGCAATATGATATACCTTTCATACGTGTAACTTGATTGATGCTATAAGATGTTGTAATGCATTTAACCAATCACCTGGCAGTATAATCACAGGATTGATAAAGATCAATACCTGGCAGTATAATCACGGGATTGATAAAGATAAATACATGGCAGTATAATGATAGGATTGATAAAGATCAATACCTGGTAGTGTAATCACAGGATTGATAAAGATCAATACCTAGAAGTGTAATCACATGATTGATAAAGATCAATACCTGGAAGTATAATCACAGGATGGATAAAGGTCAATACCTAGTAGTATAATCATAGGATTGATAAAGATCAATACCTGGCAGTATAATCATAGGATTGATCAAGATCAGTACCTGACAGTGTAATCACAAGATTGATAAAGGTCAATACCTGGCAGTATAATCACAAGACTGATAAAGATCAATACCTGGAAGTATAATCATAGGATTGATAAAGATCAATACCTGGCAGTATAATCACATGATTGATAAAGATCAATGCCTAGTAGTGTAATCATAGGATTGATAAAGATCAATACATGGCAGTGTAATCACAGGATTGATAAAGATCAATACCTGGCAGTGTAAACACAGGATTGATAAAGATCAATACATGGCAGTATAATCACAAGATTGATAAAGGTCACTACCTGGAAGTATAATCACATGATTCACTGATATCATGCCATGGAAATATGATCACATGATAAGCTTGAGATGGTGGTATAGCACAATTGATAAATGATATACATGTTCTTCATATTCCTTCTAAAAAGATTGAATAACATGTTGGTCGGTCATAGATATTTGATCTTCTCATTTATGAGGATACCTTGCTAATGTTCATATTATAATTGGAACTGCTTAGCATAGTTTCTACTTTATAATTATCTTTGAATGAACAATTATATATGTGATAATAATAATGTTGGCAGAGAGTTATATCTCCCACTGGGACTTTTATCTCACCTTGTGAGTTATACAACTTTTTCGGTGGACGTACACACGGTAGCAGAGATTGTGTAGCTGAGATAGGACAGCAACAGGAAGAAGACCTATAATTTTGAGGTGGTTTGATGTCAACTATGTCTTGTTGTAGATAGAAGTCCTATGTGTTGTCCTTGTACTCTCAGGTCATTGGGGGATAGTTTCAAATCCATTTTTGCAATCGATCTAAGTTTTTGGCTAAAAGGTTGTTATTGCTAATAGTTTGCTCATGTACATGTTTTTAGTAAAAGTAAACGAATATCAGATGAAATAGGGATGCTGCTAAGATGGCACATGTGTGACATATCATGTTGTATATGATAGTCTATGGGCCTTTCTATAATAAATTTCTTGGCAATGTATCTTTATGAAAAATGGTTTTAATTTTTAGTGATTTTTGGTAATCTTATGTCAACAGTTGTTTCTGTATGATTTTGTGTGATCTCGTTATCAGTTTGATAGTGGTCATCATAAGTTTTGGTATCATAGCTATAGGTTTGCTGAGTCTAAAAGGGCATAGGACTAAGGTTATTGAGTCTGTTCTAGTTTCCTCCAGTATATCTTATAGTGACTTCTTCTTATGTAGAAGAAAGGGTAAAGCATAAAGATTTCTGGAGAACATGATGAACAGTTGTTGATAGCAATGTTGCTGCACCAGGAGAAGGTGCAAGGGATCAGGAAATAGAAGAATAGGTGCCTAAGAATCCTCAGCCTGATCCAATCATGATAGAGAACCCTATTTTTCATGCTCTGGTTGGGTAGGTTATGACAATAGTGATGCATGTAGTGGACCGGTCACTAGCAATACAACCTAGGGCACAAGTCCCCAATGTAGAATTTTTGGGTTCTGGTAAGACCTTTGAATGGCTATGCCATGTAGGGGCTATAGAATATGCTGGAATAGCTGACCCAACAGATGTTCATCTGTGGCTCACTGAGTTAGAAAAGGCTTTCAAGATCCTTAGTATCCCATATGTTGACAAAGTCAAGTATGATGTGTACCTTTTGAAGGGTATTGTTGGCCATTGGTGGGCCATAGATGGGGTAAAACGTAATGACAAAGTGGTTGGTTGGGAGGAATTTTTTTGAGAATTCATCAATAAGTACTTTCCACATACACACTTAGACAAAAATATCTTGCATTTTGAGGGGATTCAACAAGGAATCATAATAATTAATGAGTATGAGTCTAGGTTTATGAAACTTTTGCAATTTTGTCCTCAAATGGCTACTACTGATGAGGAGAGGATCTGGTGTTTTTAGAAAGGATTGAATGGTGAGATGTCTACCTCAACATCTACTATGGAAAGTAGAGACAGATTTGCCACATTTTTGGAATATGTACGGAGAATAAAAAGGTATGTGATAGAGAAACATGAGGCAAACCTCAAAAAGAGGTCTACACAGTCACATGAATAGTTGTTTGGTGGTTCTAAACAGCCAAAGTTTTCAGTGCCACCAAAGCAGCAATAATTTAGTACACCAATGCAGTGGTCACCAAGTAGGGGTAGAGGTCAGAGTTCACCTCCACCAGGAGTTCCAAGTGTACCTTTAGTATCAATGAGGATCTTGCCTAGGTCACAACATGGGGCCTAAGCTTGCCACAAGTGTGGACAGATAGGACATCTGAGGTGGAAATGTCCAAGAAGAAATAATGAAGTAACCCAATAGTCAAGGTAGAATTTGTAGGGCTCAAAAGGACCACAGTTTAGTGGAGTAGAAGGACAGGGATGAGGATAAGCTTTGTAGGATGGTCCATCTACTTCAGGTAGTAGAGGATGAGGGCGACCGTAGGCAAGGGAACCTGAGACACCAGATAACCTATAATTGGTAACAGGTTAGATAGAACTTTTCCATTCTGACTTATCTCTCTTTACTTTTCATGTTAATCATAAGAAGGATAGTTTTTGTCAAGCTCCTTTGGTTAGTCCTTTGGGGACATGAGGAAGAGATGAAGAGGACTAGAATTTATATTCTATCCAGCATTCTCTAAAATGTTTTGTGATTTCTTCTGTTCATGTAAAAGAGGAAGAGGTGTAAAAGAGACACCTGGAGAGAACCATAGATACTAAGTTTTAGAACTTAAAAGAGATGTCTAAGGTAAGAAACATTATATAAAAAAGTGCATACTACCTAATATCAGTGCTTGATTGCCCTGGCCAGGTATTCAATTACAGAAGAAAAAGGGAAGTATGGAACTCTTAAATTTGTATCTTTATGATAACTCTAATCAAGTAGTCATTTTGAGAATCTAATAAGAATAATGTAATGGGAGATTTGGCATAGATATTCCTACCACATTCTAATTATAATAAGGTGGAACCTGAGTTAATCTCATACCAACCTATAAGGAAAAGAAGATGTTTAGCATAATAATCTTACTTGATAAGAAAAAATAGTTAAGGGAAGAGATTCTTATACAATGAAGAAATATGAAATATAATGATATACCTCCTACAAATAGGAAAAATTATGTAGTTATTGATGAAAATATGATTAAGAAATCCCCAATCCTTTTAAGTAAGATTCTAGGGACAAAATCCTTGTTGGGGTTTGATAACTTTTAACAACCCTGACTTGGTTTATGAGGTAACCCTAGATGTTTGGCCTAAGTAAGATAATTAGAACCTTGTCTTAATTTTTTGAGAAATAATTAAGACTTAACGAGAGCTCAAGTTTCAAGTTTGAGCTTGTTTGAAGGTTGTTTGTGTTGTATATGATGGTTTTGGTGCAAATTGCAATTTACCCAAAATATGGGGTTGATGTGAAAGTTACCACCTCTAGAGTGTCCCTTATCTCTCTTAGCATAATTTATAGGAAACATAAAGGAGGGGGCACCTTGTTTGAATCTTGGTTGACTGATAGCACTCTTGGTGGTGGAAGAACTAAGAGAATGTTGAGTATCTTGAACCCTAGATAAGGTTGTGTCGAGTTATGAAGAGAATATGGGAGTGCATATTGGTTTACAAACCATATAGGAGGTCCCATACTAGTTTAGAAACTTTTTGGACGTATTCATATCAAGCTAAGCACCTCAAGTAGGTGAAGCATATCAGTTTAGGACTTCCTTGGAAAAGTTGTATCGGTTTACATGAAATGTGATATTGGGTTGTGATATCTTGTCTAGCAAGATACCCAATGGGCGATATCTCATCCTTGAATGATCCACAAGAGTTTTGCATTTCGAGACAATTATGGTTGCATGGTGCCACCATTCATGGACACGTGTCATCTAGTTACATATGGTGATGACACTCTCATGTAACCTCTCTCATGATCCCCAACTATATAAGCCTCTCTTTTCACCTACTAGTGAACATTTTGACTCTCATATCATCCCTACCTTACTGGACGACCCTAGGAGCTCAAGTATCAAGAGTAAGGTTGAGCATCTTGTCTAAGTTGATGCCATGACCATCTTCAACCTTGGATAATTATGTATCTCGGATCATAAATATTTCTTTCTTTCCTTCTTCACCAAGTTTCTAACAATGATACCTTCTTCTTAATGGAGGTGAAGTTATACCCAAATCTTGGACCTTTGAATAGGTCATATTCAACCTTGGGAACGTTGATCTTTGAATCTTTAAGCTCTAGTGATGACCTTGAGGCGGGTTATATAACTTGAACTCAACTCTGTTGCTATTCACCTTCAATCATACAATACTTGATTATTCCTTTTCAATTTCAACTATCCTTGGTTGAATGATGATTCTATGAGATTTAATGGATATATGGGGTTGTTTTCCATGAACTAGATTGTTACTAGATGAGGGGTTGAAGCTTGAAGATGATGAAATCTCCCATGCACAAAGAGATATTGGTTTAAGAAACTCTAACCTGATAATAGGTTATGTTAGGGGAAAACTGATACACATGAGGTCCTAACCCATTACTAGTTTGCTACATGTGACGGACAATCTTCCTTACAGTTGTCTATCCTGTTACCTAAGACTAAGGATGGGGCAGGCCAATATTTTGAAAGTTGAGTGAAGACATGAAGTCAATAGGCCTAACCCAACATGCCCTAACCCTAGCAACCCGACACCCCTCTAACCCGAGACCAATGTGAAGGGAGACACACTTCTTAGTGTCTAAGGCCAACACACCATGTGAATGTGTGGGTGACACACTCCTTGAAGTCATGGCCGATACACCATGTGAAGGTCTGGACGACACACTCCTTGAAGTCATGGTTGACACACCAAGTAGTGGTGAGGTCTTACCATGATAGGTGAAAATATATATGGGTGTTGATGATGGCTAACTCGATACTATCAAAACCCTAGAACCCGATATGTATCAAAACCCTAGAGGCCAATATCACTTGGTAATATCTAGGGTGACACAATAGATGGTGCTATGGTCGATACACTAGATGAAAGTGTGGCCAATACCCTAGATTATATAATGACTGACACATAAAGTGATAGGTTGGCTGATACCCTAAAGTGAGGTCAAGATGTTATGCTTAAGTGAGGTGAAAATATTATGCTAAAGTATGAAGAAGGTGATGCACCAAGGTATGGTAAAGGTCATACACCAAGATATGAATCATGCCCGATATCACTTGAAGCACCTCAAGGACGATATCACCTTAAGAACCTCAACACCAATATCACCCTAAGAACCTCTAAACCAATATCACTTTTATGTTCCATGGGCAACACTGGTGATAGTGTCTTTGGCAACACAAAGTGATAATGGTGTCTAAATTGATACACCCCTAACCTGATATCAATTGATAGTGTGAGACCCCTAACCTTTCTTAAAGTGTTGAACAAGATTAATTATCATAATTGAATTCTTATAACCCTAATATAACCTTGTCATATGCTTTGAAATCATAATACAAGCTAAATTTTCAAATTTGGTCCAATTTGGCCATTGTTTGAGTAAGTTGTGCAATTTTAAGCACATTTTGGACTTTTCTACAATTTACCTAATTAAGAGGTTTTCTTTGCAATTTATCACTTGCATTATGTTCCTTTATATTCTCTCATCATTCTTTATCTTGTTGATCCATGGGTCACCTATTTAATCCTTGGTTTGAAGGTGTTTTATTCAAGGGTATTTTAGGGTTTACCCCTTCATGGATGAGCTACCTTTAGTAGCTCTCAACTAATGAATTATTTGTTTTTCTTGGAAATTCAAGAAATGAGGGATTAGAATGTCTCTATGGACTTTGGGGGAGCTTCTTGTGTGTTCTTGTATATTCTTACTAATTTAAGGACATGGACACTTGGAAAGATACTAGAACTTCAACTTTTTCTTTTTCTTTATCTTAAAGTTTCATATACGTATCCCTAAGCACCAAAACGAGCCATTTTCTCTCCACCAATTCCCTCCTTCTAAAAACCTCATTCTCCCTCTGTGCTTCTACAAATTTCCTATTCAAGGAAGAACAAATAGTGGATCTTCACAGAAAAGGAACTAGGGTTGCAATTGACTTCCTTTTAGGGTTTAAAAAGCTTCCTTCTAGTGATCTTGACCTAAAAGAGTAAGAATCCCCTTCTTTTCTCTGTTTATTTCGTTGTTATCCTTCCTCCTACCTTTCTCCAGGTCGGAACCTTGATGTTCCATGGTAGAAATTTCTCTAAATCTCTAAAGCTCTACCTTTCTTGCTCCTTATGCTTAGGGTTTGCTCATTTGATGAAGAAAAGTGCTAGATGGACGAGTTCATAGCTTATGCTTGGATTTTCTACCCTACCTTCTCATGTTTTATTATTTTTGGGAGTTTATATTATAATTAGAGGCAAGTTTTATAACTTTCTCCACGTTTATTTCTTACCATAAGCTTGCTAGCTCATGTTCTTGCTTTTAAATGATGATCCATGCACTAAAAAGCTATGCTTGACTTGGATTTTGATTTTTATAATGTTTCTTGTTCTGATTTCAGTTCTAGATGAACCTGTGATCATGTGTACGTTATTCCTAAGGTATAATATGACTTTTATCAGGTTTGTTTGACAACCTATGGTGCTAAGCACCTATCAACCAATGATCAATTTTAGGGATTTAAGTTGATTTCTTCTATAAACCCATGACCCGATGATGGTACAATTGCAACAACCCTATGGTGTTGTCTTCATGACAACTGATAGTGGCGACCAAGGGTGTCAACTGATTTTCACCCCCTTAGGTCATGTTTTGGCCTAATTAGAAGCTTAGTGATTAACAACTAAGTACCCTAATGATGCTATCAATCAATGGTGATATTAGTTTGATATTTGATGTTGATTAATGCATATAGTTCTGATCTAACAACCTATGGTGACTTAATGGTCACTAATTATGGTGGATCCAGTCTCCACAACCTATGGTTAGTTAATCATATAGTTGTATCATCAATTAAGCCTTAGACTAATGGTTTCTTGGGTCACTTGATGCAATGGTTGGGCCTATACTGTAATTTATGGTTTTAACATATGAACTTAACCCAATGGTCAAGATATAATGTTTATTCCTCCAATAAAGTAGAATGATGGATAATGTAATATGTTGGTCCTAATAATGTGATTTATATGGTTTCCTTTATATGATCAACTTAAGGAGCTTACTTGTTGATAATGGATGGCTTGTTTTAAATGAACAGTCGATTGTGGGTTTTACCCTACTCTCAACAGAACCCTTATTGTTGTTAATCAAAGGATGTCTAGGGTTAAATAGTGACTTTTATAGATCACAACTTAATAACATTATATATTATTCATTCAAGGTGTTTACTTATGTAAACGACCAATGTCTTTACCTTTTCAACATTTCATGGTTAGAAGTTGATGCCTCAATATTCCCATTGTTTTAGGTGAAGCATGTAGTGTAATGTTATGATTCAAATGATGATAATTTGATGGTTCAATGCCTTAAACTTGTAGTCTTACCCTTGTCCTCATATGATTATGATTTATAATCACCATAATGAATTAATGGGTAACCCTAATGAGGTATAGCTTGTTATACCTAGGTTTAATATAACTAAATGATGGTAATTGGGTATGAATAGTCCTTGAATGACTAATACAATCATGGAGTACTCTGATACTATTTTTGAAACCCTAGTATTCTATAACTCGATTGTTACACCTTGATTTATGTGTGGGTCCATACTTGAGAATAGTATGGAATGTGATGGTGATGCTTCACCTTATGCATCCATGATCCAATGGGGATGTCTTAAGTTAGGGTTTGGGTTTAAGTGATGATTAGTAACATTAATATAATTTATCTTGTTGAACCTAACTCTAATGAAAATAGGTAAAGATGAGTATTCATGTTTAACATTCTTATATGATGGAATGATGGTGGAATAACCTCCTTAATATGATCATAACCTTAATATGTTGATTGATGGTTATCATAGCCACATGGTTGATACTTTCTTATGATAAACATGTGCATTATGAATATGATGAGGGTTAATCACATCTAGATTCCTTGCATTTTGATGTAATAAAGGAATGTTCTTAATGTTAATATAACCCTATTATGATTGTTTATGAATATCTCCTAGCTCATTAATGCAATATTGTGTTGATCTGGTGTATTATATGTAAGTGATGTTGTTGAGCCTTATTATAAGGCATTCAAAGATAATGATGATCTTGTAGGGAATAGTATGATGGTCTTAATGACCTTTGGGCATGGCTGAGCCCTGAATGAGGTGTAATCCTCTTGTGTTGATAAGGGTTGATACCCTGTGATATTGTGAAAAGGATTTATATCTTGTGATAGTATGATGGTCTTAATGACCTTTGGGCAGGGTTGAGCCCTGTATGAGGTATAATCCTCTTGTGTTGATAAGGGTTGATACCCTGAGATATTGTGAAAAGGATTTATATCTTGTAATAGAATGATGACTAGTGTGGTCTCATGAATGGCAAGTGAATAGTACCATGTGATGGTGAGATGAGAAATTATGTTGCACACATTTTATATCTTTTAAAAGTTGTGATATTTATATGCTTGCTAGAGGTGAATTAGGGTTTGTATGTCCACTTGTTTGATGCAACCTTAATTCACCCAATTGGTATAACTAATCAAGTGAAACTCTAATCATGTAGTGCCCTATGCTATAGATCCATCTGAGTGTCAGAACTTGCCAGATGGTGAAACGAGTACTCCTAAGGGAAACTCAGAGAGCATACTGTTGAGTATGTGGGGGTGGCAAGTTGAGAATATATCCTTGTCATCCACAATGCAGGTAGTGGAGGATGGATATGGTCATGCCTCATACATATGATGTGATTATATATGTGATGAGATTGGAGGACAATTGTGATTATACCTCGGATGGTAGGGTATGCGTACCCACCTGCTTCCACTAGTGTCGTGACCTATACCAAGGACGGACTAGGCTGTTAGTAGCTTGACCTTATGTGTCATTGTGGTGGACTCGTACTGACCGGGAGCAAAGAAGATCTTAGGAGTCCGGCTCTTCCTATATCTTGTATGGAACTGATTTTGACTTAGCAGTGGTCAGTTGGATTTTGAGTGGTATCCTCAAATTCCTCAGGGCTTAATAAAAAATGTAAGACATCTGTGTAGCATATCTGTTTAGGGTTATACACAATGCTTCATATTGGATGATAACCCTTGTTTGCTTTCTTTTCACTAAGATCATGTCTAGTACAATAAGAGATAATAGATATGCTTATGTTGTAAACATTCTTATGTTGTCAAAGATACTGACACAGATGGTTAAGATGCTACTGCTAGCTATATTTAATATTGCTAGCCATTCCTATGTAATTAGAAATGCTTAAAATGCTAATCATGTCTATGTAGTTCATTGTGTTATGATGTTAGTTCTACTTATGGTAGATTTGTTCCCTTTATTTGAGATGCCAATATTAATAGACATGTTATGTTACTAGACACATTCATGATGTCAGGGATGCTTATGCTACTAGATTGCTTGTACTGTTAGCAAGGAATATGATGATAGTCAGATTAATGATAATGATTGTTATTAGATGCAATTTGATGATATTTGAATAGATATCTATCCAGAGAAATGGATTTATTTGTTATCTATATACGCATTGATGATCATACTTATTGCTAAGATTATTTTCTTAATCTATTTAGTATACTTGAATTGTTCAATCTATTCAATTGATTATTAAATACTCCAACTGCTTAGTTATCTACTATTTAAAATGTTGTAATCAATAAGCATTGTTGGAGATTATATCTCTTACTGAAACATGGGTCTCATCCTTGTGGTTTGCCACATATTTTTAGGTAATCAGAAGTGACAAAAACAAACATGTGGTGGCAAAGGGGATCTATAGTAATTAATCTTTGAGAAAGTTGATTAGATGTCTAGTGTGTCCTAGAGTCATCCCTGTACTCTCAGGTCCGGGCAGGAAAAGTTTGTATATGGTGTTTTAGATGAATTGAAATTTTGTTAGCATGTTAATGTTTGTTATGTGGCATATACAAATATTGTTCTCCTGTGTGTATATGTTGTAGCTAAGGATAGAGAACAATTTGTATCAAATTCTTGGCATAGTATGGATATAAGAAAGATGTTGGGTTCTTATGCAAACGTTTCTAAGTGGATGCTGATGTTGAAATTGGTTTTAATTTACCCATATTTTTGGGTATGTGATTAATTAGTGATCGATTGTGCTTAACGTTTTGAGTAATCTCGTTTAGTGTAATGGGTTCTCAAAAGTTGGTATCAGAGCTGTAGGTTCACTGAGTCTATAGGGACACTAGGACTTAGGACTAGGATGATGTCAAAATTAGGAATATGACATAAAAATATGGTGCATACTGCCAAATCTCAGTACTTGGATGCCCTGGCCATGTATTCAATTATTGAAGAAAAGGTAAGTATGGAACTCTTAGATTGTTATCTTTCTGATTACTCTGATCAAGTAGTCATTTTGAAACAATCTAAAGAGCATAATGAAGCAGAAATCATGGTGTAGATAACTTAATATTACCTCGAGAGAAGATGAGGATTACATCATAATCTATCAAAACTTGAATGTTTGGTAGCTAAAGAGAAAGACACAACACCAAGAAATCTAAATCTAAATACAAATAAGAAAAAGAGGAGTTCTTGAAGATGTGATTCATGAAGAGAATAAAGTAAAAGACAGATAAGTCTATGCTTATAAAGTGATTCAAGGTATGAAATCCACATAAGATGGAGAGAACTCCAATAATAAGTATAAAATGAGAAGATAAATGGGAACAATGACAAAGGAATAAGGTGGAACATGAGTTAATCTCAGACCAGCCTACATGTGTAAGAAAGTGTTAATGTAAAATCAGCATAGCATGTGAAAGAAATTAAAGCAGATGATCCATGCTTAATAAAGAAAATGTGGAACATGATGATTTACCTATTAATAAGTGGTTGAAAAACATAATAAAATAAGAGAACATACCCAAGTGTGATAAATAGTCATCAAAGAAGGAGTAATTAGATATGTTAATCATGATGATTCCTATGCTAACGGCAAGGAACCCAAAATAAAAAGGGTAAAATGATACATAAGAAGTTGTAACTCGCATAATGAAAATAGAATTGGTTACCTTTTTGCTAGTGACCCTTGAACAATATTTCTATGGTATGGGAAGTGTGTTTCCCTTTGTGTCTTTCCTTCCTAGGTCACAACTTTCAAGTAGATCATTGCCACTTGATATGTGTGGATTCGCTGCAAACATGAGGGTGGATAGGTTATTATAGCATAAGGTTGCTTGGACTATGGTTCTAAGATCATAAAGCTTGTGAAGATTTTTCTTTTGAGCCTTCCAATAACTTGGGAGACTTCTATTATATGTTTTGAAATTTATTATGTTGGTAAAAGTAGATGAGATAAGGATGTGAGTTCCTTACAGCACATGAGGTGGATACCAAGGTAATGAATCCTAGTATCCAAGATGTATCAACAGTATGGGAAGTATGTGAAGGTTGGAGATGTTTACTAAATGAACATATCAAGTATTACTCCCCCTTAAAGAGAGGTAGAGAGAGTTGATGATGACCCTATAAATGTTGTTTGGAAGGAAAAACAAAAGTGATTCTATAATGTTGTGTATCGTTCAGTGATAGCTGGGCAAGACCACTATCAAGGATAGATAGTTTGTTGGTCAATAGATATGTGATACCGTGTTCCTTTAAGATAAACCTATGATCAAATATCAATGCATAAGAGTTAGATTGGATGACATAATTCACATGACCATGATAAGTTTACAGTTATGTCCTTTGGACTAACCAATGTACAAATAGAATTTATGAATAGGAGGAACAGAGTGTTCCAGTCATGTCATACAAGTTGTATCAAGCTTTGAATGATGACATGTCAAAATATTTCAAATATGGTCAAAAATATGATCAATATTTATTCAAAAACCTTAGGGTTGCCGAAGCAGCAATAGCTATGAGACAAGTCGAACAAGAGTGAGATGGGGTTGATTAAAATGTCTTTCTGGGATCATGATATGTCTTCTAAGTAGGTTATGTAAATCCTAGTAAGGTGAAGATAGTGTTGTTGTTTCACCCCTAATAAGGTTGACTAGGAATGATGTTTCCTTGTATGGAGTGATAGGTTCCAGCATCAGCATTTCTTTTGATGCTGAAAAAGAACTGACAAGTGTTCCAGTGTTAATGTATCTAGAAGAAAAAAAAAGGATGGTTACATCACCTTTTTTTATGCTTCAAGGAATGGTATGGGACACATGCCATGATTGGTAAAAAGCTAGAAAGTATGAATTTTTAGTAATGTGTTGATACAATAGATATAATTTTAGGATGATAGCTAGAATTTAAAGTTGAACATTACTACTAGAGTTGTACAATGACACAACAAGTTTCTATATTCCATATTGAAAATGTCTTCTTAGGTGGGAGTTTTGTGCTGACCCAAGATGATATATGTATGAATGATGTGACATCACTATATATATGCAAGTAACCATGTGAGGCAATAGGATGAGGTGCAAAGTAAGTACCCATATTTGTTTACCTTTGGATTTTGGGGGTGAAATCCCTGTTAGGGATTTATGGTTGTGAGACCCCTAACCCTTCTTAAAGTGTTTAACTAGATTAATTACCATAATTGAATTCTTATAACCCTAATATAACCTTTTTATATGCTTTGAAATCATAAGACAAACTTAAGTTTCAAATTTGGTCCAATTTGGACATTGTTTCAGCAAGTTGTGCAATTGTATGCACATTTTGGACTTTTCTGTAATTTACCCAATTGAGAGGTTTTCTTTGCAATTTATCACTTGAATTATGTTCCTTGGATATTATCTCATCATTCTTGATCTTTTTTATCCATGGGGCACCTATTTAATCCTTTGTTTGAAGGTGTTTTATTCAAGGGTATTTTAGGGTTTACCCCTTCATGGATGAGCTACCTTTAGTAGCCATCAACTAATGAATTATTTGTTTTGCTTGCAAATTCAAGAAACAAGGGATAACCATGTCTCTATGGATGGTGGGGGATCTTATTTTGTGTGTTCTTGTATATTCTTAATATTTTAAGGCCATGGACACTTGGAAAGATACTAGAACTTCAACTTTTTCTTTTTCTTTATCTTAAAGTTTCATATACTTATCCATAAGAACCAAAATGAGCCATTTGCTTTCCACCACTTCCCTCCTTATACAAACCTCGTTCTCCCTCTAAGCTGCTGCGAATTTCCTATCCAAGGAAGAAGAAAGAGGGGATCTTCATGGAAAAAGATTCTAGGGTTGCAATTGACTTCCTTTTAGGGTTTAAAAAGCTTCCTTCTAGTGATCTTAACCTAAATGAGTAAGAATCCCCTTCTTTCCTCCATTTATTTCTTTTTTTTCCTTCCTCCTACCTTTCTCCAGGTCAGAACCTTGATGTTCCATTGTAGAAATTGCTCTAAATCTCTAAAACCCTACCTTTCTTACTCCTTATGCTTAGGGTTTGCTCATTTGGTGAAGAAAAATACTAGATGGACGAGTTCACAGCTGATGATTAATATGTTGTTTCTAACTATATTTAATATTTCTAGCCATGCCTATGTAATTAGAAATGCTTAAACTTCTAATCATGCCTATGTAGTTCATTGTTATGATGTTAGTTCTACTTATGATATAGATTTGTTCCCTTTATTTGAGATGTCAATATTGATGGACATGTTATGTTACTAGACACATTCATGATGTCAGGGATGCTTATGCTACTAGATTTCTTGTATTGTTAGCAAGGAATATGATGATAGTCATATTAATGATAATGATTGTTATTAGATGCAATTTGATAATATTTGAGTAGATATCTATCCAGAGAAATGGATTTATTTATTATCTATATATGCATTGATGATCATACTTGTTGCTAAGATGGTTTTCTTAATCTGTTTAGTATACTTGAACTATTCAATTGATTATTAAATACTCCAAATACTTAGTTATCTATTATTTAAAATGTTGTAATCAATAAGCATTGTTAGAGGTTATATCTCTTACTGGGACATGGGTCTCACCCTTGTGGTTCGCCACATCTTTTTAGGTAATCAAAAGTGACGAAAACAAACATGTGGCAGCAAAAAGGAGATCTAGTAATGAATCTTTGAGAAAGTTGATTAGATGTTTAGTATGTCCTAGAGTCATCCCTGTACTCTCAGGTCCGGGCAGGAAAAGTTTGTATATGGTGTTTCAGATGAATTGAAATTTTGTTAGCATGTTAATGTTTGTTATGTGGCATATACAAATATTGTTCTCTTGTATATATATGTTATGGCTAAGGTGATAGAACAATTTGCATCAAATTCTTGGCATAGTATGGATATAAGAAAGATGTTGGGCTCTTATGCAAATGTTTCTGAGCGGGTGCTGAAGTTGAAATTGGTTTTAATTTACCCATATTTTTGGGTATCTAATTAATTAGTGATTGATTGTTCTTTATGTTTTGAGTAATCTCGTTTAGTGTAACGGGTTCTCACAGATGGTTTCTAGGGTGACACATCCTTTGATGCCTTGACTTACACACAAGTTGAGATGCATGGGATGATACGCATAGGATGACATATGATACATAAGGAGACACAAGTGTATATACATATGGTTATATAAGTATGATGCCTTATAGAGACACAAAGAAAGATGCTTAGGCTGACACAAGTGAAGAGTGTCATGGCTAATACATGTGTCAACCCCAACAAAAAGTGAGGAGCTAAAGTCATCACAAGTGAATGTGTCTAGGCCGACACAAGAGTTAGCGTGCAGGTCGTTACACTTTGATGAGTGTAGGCCGACACATGAGGAGTACAATCAAGTCGATACTTGATTATGTAACAAGTTGGATACACTTTGATAAGTGTAGGCCAATACACTCTAAAGAGGGTCAAGTCAATACAACAAGTTAAGTTGAAACTAGTATTCTAGTAAGGATGAGGGAGGAATTTGTATCACTCATGTTGATAATCAATTAGTGATAAATGATGAGAGTAATCAAGTATGTTTGAATATTTATGGCAAGGAAATAAGCTCCTATATGAGAGGAGTTATGAATTAAGGTTTGGTGGTTGAATATAACCTTGGAAACCCTAATCGGTTACAATAGAAACCCTAACCCTAATCATGAGAAGGTTGTAACTTGATTGCGTGATTATATATGATACAATTGAATGTAAAGATAATATATAAGCTTCTAGACAGGAGAAGTTATGGTTTGGGGTTGGTTATTGAATATAACCCTAGAAACCCTAATCAGTTGAAAAGAGAACCCTAACCCTAATCACAAGAGGAAGTGTTACTTGAAATGGCTGATGATAATAATCGATGGTTACAATAATGAAATCTTAACCATGAAGGCATTATTTATATAGCCAAATGAGGGCTATAGTGGTTATAATCTAGTATAGCTTGATTATGCCTTATGAGGCCTATGGAATAATTCTATCACAAGAAGGATGTGAATAGGTCTGATGACCTGGCAGAGGCATATTGCCTAGTAAGATGATATGGTACTCAATGATGAGTTTTTGGGATTGATATCCCATTATGAAAGTAATAGGGTAACACAAAGGTGTCCTAACTATTAAAGAATCCTTGGCAATATGATATACCTTTCATACTTGTAACTTGATTGATGCTATAAGATGTTGTAATGCATTTAACCCATCACTTGGAAGTATAATCACATGATTGATAAAGATCGATACCTGGTTGTTACAACCCCAATTCTTGGACTTATATGGTTTAAAATGCAATTTTTCCAATAAAATGTATGATTATGAAATTGTATGATGTATGTGTAATGAATGGATTTATTTGATGATATTTCCTTTAAATGAGTGATTTCGTGGATCTTAATGAGTTAGTGAGTCCAATGTGATAAAAAGGTAAGAAAAGACAAAAGAAATCCCATAATATTGAAAAGGTAAAATAAATAAGGCTAATGGTGAGAATTAGGTAAAATTCTCTAGAAAGATGTATAAAACACCATTATGGATTGGGTTTTGAATCCACATGGTTTCTAATGGTAAAAGGAATCCAAATGAAGTAAATACAAGAGAAAAAGAGAGAAAATATGAGTCAAATATGCCTTATAAAGTGATAACTTGCATATAAATAAACACTCCCATACTTTCAGATTTTAGTCTCAATTCTTGCACACATATAGATAAAGTCATTAAAGACTTCCCTTCAAAATATGGGAGATAAAGGAGTTCCAATGTGTAGAGAGTAATTAATTAAAGTTTTTGCTAAAAACAAAGCAAGATTCGACCAATTAAGTTATTCTAATGGTTCCCAAAAATTAGATGTATGTTGGTAAACTTCATAATAACATATCCTCCAATTTTGGTTGTGAAAACTTAATTCTAGAAACCTAGAGAAATTCAAGAAGGAAAACGGTTTCAATTGCAATTAATGCATAAATTTATAAAAAGGGAATCATTTTAATGCCTCCACTTTATCCTTGGATATGGGCAGCATGGTGATGTGTCACACAGACTGCGACCCTCGTATTAGGGATTAACGGTCCACCGATCATCACCTAGCCCATGACGATCTGGGAAACTATCAATGTTCTCACAGCATCCCCTATCCCTCATTCTCTCCACACCCTTCATCGTTTTCCACAAAACTAGGTACTACAAGTTCGGTAGAGAAAATTGAGGCTTCCCATCCCAAACTTACCCTAGATTCACAAAGGATTGGAATTTCCCCAAATCCATATATCCTTGGTCTCATGGAGAAACACCAAACCTGCCAATTCCCTACCCATGTACATATATAAAGGGTCAGATAGTTCCCTGTGAAGGAGGGTGCCTCGACTTGGTAGTTTTCACCAAGTCTTGTAATCCTTTCCACACCCTTGTCCTTCCCACTCCTCCGACCTCTGTTCCCAGCCACGAGCAGGTCCATGCCTTCCAAATTCCCATTGCCTCCGACAAAGCCAAAGTCATCAGTAGGTCTGGTGGGACTTCTCAGAGAGGAGGGCATATTTTGCCAGCCATTGGATGCATGGAATCATGAGGTCAATGACTTGGTTGACCTGCTTGGAAACTTGTATGTGAGATAATGGGGGGGATGAAGCGAATATGGAAGACAAGACCCATACAAATGTCTGTCTTACCCCGGGCACAAATCAACTCAGACCCACCGATGTGAGGGCAAAACCACCTTTTGCCAGGCTCAGCATTTTTCTCAGGTGGAGTGAACCACTCGCATGGCCAGATCACATTCGCTAGCCTAAATCCGCATGGAAAAGGAAAAAGGAGCCAAAAGGATGACAGGGCTCTTTGCTATTGGTCTGAAGGTATTTTATCTTACAAAATTCATAACTAATTCTTGGTAGCTCAGATCAAAACAAATTATATATGAGAATTGATCAAGAGAATGCAACGAATCCATTAAAAATAGAAATGAATCCTAAATCTTCTTCCAATTTGAAAAGTATATACAGTTTTCACCTTTAATGCATTTATGAATGGAAAACCCTAATTTTGATAATAATGAGATTTAGTAAAGTTCTCTTGATGATTTAAGTTGATATTAACTTGTTGTTAATAAAAAGGAAGTATCCTTTTTTAAAAGGGTTTTTCTCCGGTCTAGGGCTCCAGGCGATTGTCGTGTGCATGCATGGAGGAGGTGTCGGCAGCCAGGGAGTTTGCGTTGCAGGTCGTGGATTCTTCAACAGCCCTCACCTGCACGCGAGCCAAGGGTGGGTGAGCTCTGTGATCGACAACCTACCACCATTGGATGGTGCAGAAGATCTGGACGCCTTCAATGCCATGGATGAAGGCGGCAACATTCTTGAAGATAACCCTACTACTGTCTCCTTTCGGGACATCATCACCGGGGGCAAAGCTAGCAATGATCAAATCCATATCCCCCGACACACTGACAGCGTCAGACATCCATCTTGACCGCATCGGCGCCCTTCCAAGTTTCCGCATTGATCCAAGTGCATTGTCGCCTCTCCTGGAACCTTAGAGGTTTGCAGTGGTGGTGAAGGTAGTCGGCCTCAACGTCGGCTTCACCACGCTTGTCAACCACATCATGTCCATGTGGAAGCTTACGAGCAATTTTGGGTGATCGACTTGGAGATGGGCTACTTCATCATCCAACTCAGTAATAAGGAGGACTTCGAGCACGCCATGACTGAAGGGCCCTGGACAATCTTTAGAAACTACCTGTCAGTCCAATCTTGGTCGGCAGAGTTCTGACCAGTCAATCACATTCCCAGAAAACTTGTGGTTTGGATCTGAATCCCCGAGTTGTCAGTCTATCTATACCAGTATCAACTCCTAACTAGTATGGGTTATGTTGTGGGAAAAACTATCAAGGTTGACACCACCACACTATTTGGGCATTGTGGCAAGTTTGCACGGCTTGCTATAGAAGTCGACACCCTGAAACCCCTTCTCCCGGCCATCTACCTTAATGGCGAACACTATAGACTGGAGTACGAGAATCTCCCATCTGTCTGTATGAAGTGCGGTAGAGTTGGACATGATGACAAAGAGTGCACCTTTGTCACTCCCTTCTCTCCCAATGATCCTTCATCATTGGCAGGCCCCTCTCTTCTGATGGAGGTCCAATACACATCTCAAATCCATGTGAAGAAGCCAGAGAAACGTGCACCTACCAAGAACAAGGGAACGACATCGCAGATGGGTACCAAGGATGGAGAGGAGGCTCCCTCTCATGTGCAGGATAACACAACTAAGAAACAACCCCCGCCAAACACACAAGACATCCAAGAAACATTTGAAGATGATTGGAAGACTGTCCAATCCTAGAAGCAGAAGAGAATGGTGAAAGCCAAGTCCCAAACACAACCGGGTGCAAGGAATACCGTACCACCCAAGAAAGCTGCAACGGATGGAACTGGCACCAACCCCAACAACACAAGCGTCACACTGTTGAATGATGACACTTGTGTGGGAAGGTCAAAGGAGATGGATGTTGACCCTCTCTTCCGCTTTACAGCCATAGAGACCAACCATGCCGAATCCCAACGCCTATTCCAATGGGATGAGAAAGGAGGAGGCAGTGTTGTCCTTCTCAGGAACAGGAGAGTTGTCTACCAAACTGTCAGTCCTAGTAGAGAATGGAAGAAAGGAAGGCTTGCTCAACTCGTTGGCAACCTTAATCAAGGCTCAGATGCTAAACATGCCATTGATTTCAGCAACGAATCAGTGACACCACAAGATGAGGCCATGGTCGGCGATGATCAAATTGTCGGCCTATGTGTGGCAATTGCCTAGTTGCCCACACCCTTACCCCCTCTAGTTGTTTTAATGTTGAACATCCTCTGTTGGAATATATAAGGTGCTTGTTTCAAAAAAAAAGATTTGTCTTCTCAAAGATCTCAAAAGAAGGCATAAGCATCATATCATGGCCATTGTTGAGCCACGTATTAGTGGGTCCAAGGCGGATAATGTCATCAAACAACTGGGTTTCCCTTCATCCCACTGTGTCGAGGCTATTGGTTTTTCTGGAGGCATTTGGGTGTTGTGGGATGATGCTCGCTGCTCCATTAACTTCGTCCTTAACCACCGACAACTCATTCACTATTGCATTGGCGATACTTGGCACCTAACCTTCGTCTATGGTGCTCCTAATCCTTGTAGACGTGACCTTCTTTGGAATCGCCTACTAGACATATCTACTTCTATCTCTAGCGCATGCGCAGTTCTTGGGGATTTCAACACCATGCTGGATATTTCAGAAAAGCATAATGGGCACTCCTTTGATTGCAGATCTAGTAGAAAATTCAACTCTCTTCTAATGCACACTGGCCTCGTGGACATTAAGGCTAATGGTCCATTCTTCACTTTAAAATGGCTACAACTTATGGAAAGGCTTGACAGGGTCATTGCTAATGACAACTGGCTTGATATTGCCAGCAATACTTCCGTCACTATGCTTCCTCACCTCTATAGTGACCACAACCCTATCCTAATTCATGATTCCTTGCATCAGTGCAGTGGTCCCAAGTCCTTTCGTACTAAGGACAGCTGGTCACTAACTCCAACCTTCAAAGAAGACATCCTTACTTCCTAGGATTCTGGATGCTCTTCCGGCCTTACGCGCTACCACTATCGCTTGGGATTCCAAGCGCCAATCATCCAACAGCAGACACAAGAATAAGATCTTGCGTCATTTAGGTATCTGCTTGTAATTCACCTAATGTTAATTCTGACCTCACCTATGAACGTTGGAAAGATGAGTATACCATCATTCTCCTACAAGAAGAGGTTGACTGGCGATAGAGGGCTAACATCAATTGGCTTAGCCTTAGTGACGCAAACACAAATTTCTTTCACACCTATGTCAAAGCTCGTCGCCTATTCAATAAGATCACTCGTCTCAAGAATGAGGCCGGAGTTTGGGTGGAGGACCCAACATCACTGAAGTTGCTAGTTAGGAGCTTCTTCTTCAACCAGATGTCTGGCCAGCGCCACAGCACACGTACCAGAGCTTCCATCGCAGGTTTCAGCAATACTTTCAATCACCCAACCGATGATATTCTTTTTGCTATCAATGCGGTCCCGTCTGCTGAAGAAGTCAGGTGCACCATGTTCATGATGGCACCCAACAAAGCACCTGGGCTTGACGGCATATGCAACTCTTTTTTCCATAAGAATTGGGTCAAGGTTGGCCCTTCCTTTATCCGTACTGTTCAAGACACCTTCTTATCTGGAGTCATTGATGCGCGCATTGCTGATTCCTATATGTGCTTGATTCAGAAGACGAGGCAACCTCAAACCTACAGTGACCTTCGTCCTATCTCCCTTAATAATATGTGCTTCAAGATGATATTTATGGTCATTGTGGAGTGCATCAAACCTCTCTTACATGGTTGGATTTCTAAAACACAATCCAGTTTCCTTCCGGGCAGGCGTATCTCAGATAATATCATCCTTGTACAGGAGGTCATTCACACCATGCGCATGAAGCAAAATGGCAAGGCGCTAGCTTGTATTAAGTTAGACCTTGCTAAGGCTTTTGACAAGATGAGTTGGGCATTTATCTAGGACACCATCCAAAGAACTGGCATTCTAGAGATACTGGTTAGATTGATCATGCAAATTATTACCAAGGGGCGCACCTCCATCCTCTGGGAGGGTTGCCCCCTAGAGTCCTTTAAAACCTCACAAGGTGTACGTCAAGGCGATCCTATCAGCCCTTACATCTTCGTTTGATGCATGGAATGCCTCAGCCAAGCCATATTGCTCTCCATAGACCAAGGGGATTGGAAACCTATAAGACTCTCGCGGCATGGACCTCCCCTCTCTCATGTCTTCTTTGCGGATGACATTTTTCTTTTGGTTGAGGCCTCATTTGGACATGCTCACACTATTAACAGCGTCCTCCAAGCTTTCGCATGTGCATCTGGTCAACAGATTTCCACAGCAAATTCTCATTGTTTCTTCTCGCCCAACACCTCACATCAGGTCCAGAATGCTTTTTGTAGGCGCCTAGGCAACCAATATACCATGGACTTGGGCCGCTACTTGGGTGTCCCGATTCTCCATCACTGGGTTAACAGGTCTACTCATTCTACAATTATTGACACTATGAAGGATCGTATGACGAGTTGGTCAGCCCAGCAGTTGTCCCTTGTAGGGAGGATCACTCTTGCAAAATCCACTCTTCAGGCTATTCCCAGTTATGCAATGCAGTCAGTGCAACTTTCTCCTGTTTTATGCAATGATATTAACAAACATCTAAAGAACTTTCTCTGGTCTAGAAGCCGATCACACCATAGTATCTCCTTGGTATCGTGGAAGATAGTCACTATGCCCAAAGAAAACGGTGGCTTGGGGATCAAATATGTACGATCACAAAATCAAGCTCTCATGCTAAAAAATGTCTGGTGTTTTATGAACAACAAACATGTTCTATGGGCCCATGTTATGCATGACAAATACATGCACAATGATACACAAATAAAGAAACCTTGCTCCTCGGTGTGGCCCTTTATTAGGAAGAACATAAACTCCATTCAACAAGCCTAAGCAATTACCATTAACAATGGCGAGTCCACAAATGTATGGACTGATAGATGGTTACATGGTCTATCCATCAAGGATCTTGATCCTAGTTTTCTGCCGCTTGCGGACCTTATAGATCTCAAAGTATCATCCATGGGCATGGATGATAATGGATGGGACTGGGCTTTTATACACAGCTACTTACTGAGCACTTCTTGGCTGCATATCCAACATATCTACCTGTCAAACTCTTCATCCGGGAAGGATACTTGGCAATGGCCCTTGTCACCACATGGCCACCTCACTGTTAAATCTGCCTACCAATGGCTTCACAAGGGCACTGCTCCCTCAATGCTTGGTAACTGGACTCCTATCTGGAAGTTACCCATCCCTCAAAGACTTTGCATGTTCCTATGGTTGCTTCAGCATAGAGCGCTTCTCACCAATGTAGAGAAGGCTTACCGCCATATTCCTGTAGATGAAACCTGCCCAGTGTGCGCTAATGCAAGGAACACACTGTTACAATCTCTTGGGGACTGTATTGCAAGCAAGGAGATGTGGGTTGCATGTCACATGGACCCTTCTTTATTCCTCCTTTCTGAAAATGACTGGATAAATGTCATCTTATCCTCCACATGCACTGACATGGCATCCATCTTGCCCGTGGTCACGTGATGGGCACTCTGGTCACAAAGAAATGAGTTCATCCACAACCGGAAGTAGTTACCTCTCACCATGCAGGTATCCTTCATCAAGGAAAGAGCCTGAGCCATCCTAGCACTTCCAATGGAGCCCACTAGGACTCCCGGCCTGCACACTCCCACTAGGAGCATTCTTGTACTAAGGAATTCCATCATGTTTGTTGATGCGTCCTACAAGGCCAACTCCTCCCCTACCGGGATTGGCATTCATGTTGTTGATGACCACCATAGGTTTTTCCTGGGCCACAGTTCACCCAGCCATGCCAGCTCGGGATATGAAGAAGAGATCCAAGGCATCATTTGTGCGCTGGAGCTTTGCAAAATCACAGGATGGCGTGCTCCCGCCATTCTGTCCGATTATACATCAACAGTATACATCACCACTGAGCATGCATCCCAAACAACCATGTTCCTTCCTCATCTGCGTCGACTTCGGAAGCTTTATGATGATGTTGGCCAACCTTCTATTTAGCACATTCCTAGATTGCACAATAGTGTAGTTGATTGCATTGCTCGTTTTTCTATTCATGCTAGTTCTGTATTTACTTTTCAAACTGATGTGCCTCCTTGGCTTACCATCGAACTAGATGTTAGCTTTTCAAATGTTTGGCCCACAGTAGAGAGCGAGATGAATACAAACTAATCTATGTGTTGCTCAAAAAAAATAAAAAGGAAGTTTTAGATCTAAAAAGGTGATCTTGTGCTTAATTGGCTAATCTAGGGTTTCATATGTATAAAGTGCATTGGTGGGCTTAGAAACCATAATCTAGGTGTTTATGACTTTTTATGAGTTATATTTAGAAATCCTATGTATGAGACAGAGTTAGGTTGATCCTAAGCCTAATTGGTAAAAAAGGCTTTAATGTGAATAATTGAGTAATTAGGGTTTTGAACATAGAAATTGTTGTTTTAAGGTTTAGTTGACCTAAAAAGTCAAAGTTAAGAAATAGATCTAAAGAACCCTAAGGAAACCCTAATTCAACCTAGAAAACCCTAGGAGCGATTCCTAAGTCAATAAAGTGAGTTCATGATGAGTATGTAGTACTTAGGTTATACATGATTTTTAGGATTTTGTTGCGCTTGTGTGATTGGCTTGATTGGTTGCTTCGATTACCTGATTGGATTGGACTTTTCTTATTTCCTTTGAGATCTCCAAATCAGGTATGTGTTTATTTTATGATTAGTCTCTTTAGTTTTACGGTGATTTCTGAGGATTTATCAATTGCTTGAAAATAACTGTTTGGATGACTTTATTTTCTACAATCTATAAAGTGACTATGATTATCACAATGTAATTATATATGACTTGCTTGAGCCTACATACCATCTCTAGATGTAACATTTAAGAGGACCAAGCCCTGGAGGGAATGTCAAAGGTGGTCAAGCCCCATAAGGAAGACCACAAGGCACCCAGAGAGGTGACTTATAAGGTACCAAGCTCAGGATGGAGAAGGTAGCCTAAAGTCCCTTGCAAGGACTAAACACTAAGAGAGGGTATCCCAGAGGATGAGTAAAAGTGGTTGGGAAGTTATATTGAAAACATAATCTTGGATTGTTAATAATTATTTCATGTAATTAGGTTGTTATGAAATATGTGCATGTTATTGGTTGCCACCACATACCTGTATATTCTTTATACTGATTGACATTTTGTTTGTCAACATTTTGGAAATAATAGAAAAAGGACAAATAGTAAAGTGATATTTGAAGAATAAATATAATTAAAGAAAGAAGGATTTAGTTAGATAGAACTCTACATTGGTAAAATTCCTATTCCTATTTTCGAAAGGTATGTGAAAAGTAAATGTTTGTCATGCCTTAAGCTTAGTCTTTGGTAGAATTTATTAATTATTTGGGAATATTTGCAAAACCATTGATCCTATTGTTGGTATGTATGCCCTGAGAGCCAATCATGGGATGATTGGTAGGATACATTAAGATTGATTTGATAAACATCAAAGGCAAGCTTCTAATTCTTTCTGGTTCAGTCATATGATATAGTGATAGAACAGATTGAATGTCTAGAGAATGACAGTACTCAATGACGTATGCTTTCAGGTTAAGGACATGAACGATGAGATCATACAGATGCTAAGAGTTTGTACATTCTTGTTATGTCCCTAGTCGGATGTCATTGTGGAAGGTCTATAGACAGCAATGACACATAAGACTAGATTGTGGTGTTGGTTGATGACAGAATCTCATTAGTCATGATATAGAGATATCAAACCAAACACATAGGTACTTGTTAGAGAACAAGTGTACCGGACAGACCCACCGTGAGTTTGACACATGGAACCATGACATGGTAGTCACAGTCAGTACTCACAGTGATGGTGGTGAGTGTGATTCTTTGACATGAAATCACTGCACTCAACACATGTCATTGGGCACACTTTGACATCATCAAACACAGTCTTGAAACATGGGTTGTTATAAAGGTGATGATTGGGTGGCTTTGACACATGGGGCTTTTGAGGGGTGAGTGATAGATATGGGATTTGTCCCTCCTGAGGGAGTTTGATATCCAAGGCCACTTGATGAGTAGGATTGAGATAGGCGTGCGCACGCATGTGTGAATCATTATGTGATATTGATGTCATACATATCTCATTCAATCTACTCTGAGATCAAGAAAGTGAATGAACGTTGACAGGATGACTGTTCCATGCCTCGAGTTCATTCGGGATATCAGCGACAAAGGAATTATACATTCACTGTAACACCATTCACGGATTGTAGGATTGAAAGTTGTTCTCCAACTTTCTACTTTCACTTGGGTAGCACTGATGTGTGACTAGGCACTGCTCTTTGCTTGTGAAGTCATAAGTGTTATGGACTTTCACTGCCAATGTGAAATGGACCTGCAGGGTCACACACATAGGATTTAACCTGGAAGAGGAATTTTTTCCACAAGCAATGTTTAGATTGATTACTAAAGGAGTTTAGTAGTTCAATTAAACACTCAATCAATTGATAGCTCAATATCATGTTGTTCAAGGTGTTGGACACATTGATTGGAGTATCAGATTGATTGAAATTGCATTTGACTGTTTCTGCACAATCTACACTCCCAACCGATCGGCTCATGAGATGAACCGATCGACTGAGCTTGGTGAACCGGTCGGCTCAAGTGTTGAGCCGATCGGCTCAAGATCAGGGTGAACTGATTGCTTCAAGCATTGAAACGATCGATTCAACTGGTGCAACCGAGCAAGTTGGGAAAGTAAGATTGGCGAGAATTTTCCTTTCGTTTCAATTGCCCAATTTGATTGGGAAATAGGATTGGTATTTGATACCAATTAGAAACAAAAGAAGGAAAGTCAATCCGGAACCGACCAAGACCACCAACCGACCGGTTGAGGTGTCCCAACCGATCGGTTGAGGTGTCAAACGATCGGTTCAGGTCCCCAACCGACCATTTCACTTGTGAAACAATCGGTTTAGGTTGCGAGTTGGTTGCTTTTGTGGAAAATCTTGAACCCTTCTACTCCTACTTTTAGTCCCGCATTGCCCGGGATAGAAAATCATGTCCCATGACCCTCCTATATATAGGGGTATTGGGGGCTTCTCAAAGAACAACTCAGTGCAACCAGTTGTTCTGGAAAGTTGTCATTCTCTCTGTTTTTTGTAACTGAGAGAGAGCCCAAGCAAGTGCTACCCGCAAAGGGAGGCGCAGCAAGGGAAAGACAACTGTAGTTGCAACTGGCAATAGGAGAGTGTGTTGGCTACTAGTACGTCAACAGGAGGGTGCGACTCCTTCCAATTCCTTGTGGGAAAAGGAGATTGGAGTTCCAGGTGGTCCATGTGGACTACTTCAGAGGCGGGAGGTTACTGCCGCTCAGGAGGACAACTGTCAATCCTGACAGTCCCGGTGAGACTAGGAGTCGTCAGTCCCGGTGCGACCAGGAGCTGCACAGACACCGTCAAAGATCGGAGTTGAAGACCGCACAAAGTGCGAGGTATTGTCGTCGAGCAAGCCTCGGGACAAGGTATGATTCCACAAACCATCCTTTCCTATTGTATAGACGTTGACGCGTTTACTTGTTCTGGGTTTTGGGGAGAAAATTTTTGTTTCCGCTGCCTTCTCTGCCTCCCCTAAAACCCAATAGTGGTATCAGAGCCACGTCAACTGCTCTATATTTTAGGAATATCGATATGATCGATTTTGGTTTGTCGCCTTTATTTATTGCATACGATGCGAATAAAATTGGCTTTATGCATGTCCAATCCTAAATCCACAAATCCCAATTACATATATGATATGTATTATTAATGCACTTGATACGCGTCGCCCTTAAACGAGTTTTGTGGTGGATGTATAGTGTGGTTATGGCCAATAAACCCTATCTATATATGGTTGTATGTGGTTTCTTGCATCTCGGTCTACGCAACGATCTTCCTTCTCCTATTCCTGATGTAACTCGAAATAATTTGAGATTTCATTCCTACCTTTGCTCCCCTCAAATGTAACTCGAGGTTTCTCTTTTAAAATGTAAAATAGGATAGATTTTATTTCCTGTTATGTCGAAGAATGGAGGACATCCTGACGACAGCTGAGACGATCGGTTCAAGGTGTGAATCGATCAGTTGACGTTTGAGACGATTGATTCAAGGGGTGAACAGATCGGTTGATGACCGATTCGAGGAGCAAGACGAGCGGGTGGCATCCATGAAGAGATGTACGATGACCAGGTGAACCGATCTGTTGGAGGAGCCAACCGATCGGCTGGTGGCACCCAGACAACCGGGCCAGAACGAGCAAGTCATTCATGTGATGAGTTGATCTACTCGGAAGGCAAAGCACAGAGTTCATCTTGTACATGTTGCATGTGATGTAGACCTAGATGACCGTTATTCCTCTTGGCTCGAGGAATCACATTAGGATGGCCATAATCATCGCTTTTATCGTTTTGCATGTTTTCTGTGGGATATAGCATGTATATGATACGTACTATGTATTGTGGTGATTGGATATGTATATGTATATAAAAACCAAATCCCTCATTAAAATATTAAGTCTTACATGCCTTCCATTAGCGGCACACATGAAAAACTCGATCGACCAAGCGTAGGTTACGCCAAAGCATGGTGCGTCGTCTATCTTGTGGAAGTGTGAAGGGTAGACATGTAGGTTCTGCCAAAGCAGGGTGCATGTTTACCATGTCGGCTTTTGGGTTAGACTTAACTGGTGATTCTTAGAGCGTCTAAGCCCAGAGGCAAGGAATGTTCATGGCAAGGTGTTGCGCATGTTCATTCATCAAGAGTTGCATATGATGCAATTGGCATGATGGCCTACCTAAATAGTCAAGATTGTGGGCGATCAGCCAAAGCTGACTCATGACTTGATGAAATATGGATCTTGCCCACTAGAAGGTTGTACGCTGCAATCTTCTGAATTGATGGTGAGGGCTATCAATTTGAAGTAAAATAGTGGGAGCGATAATTAATTAAAGGCCTAATTTTTATCGTTAACTTTTCAAATCAATCAAATAAGTCAAAAGAGTTTTGGACTGAAATTGCATATTTCCTTTTGTAGTACAAATGGCAACAAACAACAATCACTTTTCTTTGCGATCAGTCCTTGACAAGGATAAGCTAAATGGGACAAACTTCCATGACTGGTATAGGACATTGAGAATTGTTCTCACTCAAGAGCGAAAGCTCTATGTCCTGAATACTCCAATTCCAGAGGAACCCGCTCCTAATGCACCAAAGGCAGAAAGGGATGCTTACAAGAAGCATTTTGATGATGTCATTGATGCAAAGTGCTTGATGTTGTGTTCTATGAACCATGAGTTGCAGAGACAGCATGAGAACATGGGTATCATTGAGATGATTCAGCATCTCAGGAACATGTATGAAGATCAGGCACGGCAAGAGAGATACAATGTTTCTAGGGCGTTGTTTAAGTGTGTCATGACAGAAGGAGATCCAGTTGGTCCTCACACACTCAAGATGATTGGGTATGTGGAGAACCTACAGAGACTAGGATTTCCACTGAGCCAAGAGTTGGCTACTGACGTGATACTGCAATCGTTGCCAGAATCTTATAGTCAGTTTGTGATGAACTACAACATGAACAACTTTGATAGGCCACTGTCAGAGTTGTTGGGCATGTTGAGGACAGCCGAGATACTGATGAAGAAGGACAAGCCTAAGTCTGTGATGGTGATCACGGGCAAGAAAGGCAAGTCCAAGCGCAAGGGCAAGGGCAAAGCTAAGAAAGGTTATGATGCTAGCCAGGAGCCCAAGACGTCTTCAGCTCTCAAGGCCAAGGGAGGCGTGACCAAGAAAGGAAATTGCCACCATTGTCAAAAGCCAGGACATTGGAAAAGGAATTGTCCTCTCTATCTAGAAGAACAGAAGAAGAAGGAGGTGACTGATGTCTCTACGTAAAGGTGTCATGAAAGTAAACTTGTAACACTTTTTGAGGTGTATGATACCAAGATGTAAAGTGTAAAGCACTCATAATTGGGGCAAGTGTTTCCGCCATAGATAGGAGTACTTTAGTTTATTTTCAGCCTATAAGGCATGTAATACAGTTATGAATTGTTATTTCATATTTGCCAATAGATAGAAACACTTTATTTTGCATATTGTATGACAATGTTTGCAATCAATAAAGAGATGTTTCAATTTATAAAGATGTGATCTTTGTGGCAATGCCTTATTTATCTTGTGGTATTTGATATGCATATGATAAAATGATACCTAAAAGTTATAGATAACTCAAACAATCAAATTAGCATCAATCATGAGAAATTAATTTCTAGTTTCCATGTGATGGATAAATCTAGGCTCTTTTGGTTAGAGAACCAGTAAGAGACATGAATATCTTGGACATGATTAATCAATCTTCACTAATGTAGTGGGAGAGTGATTATCCTATTAGGTATAATACATGTGATGTATTTATATACCTATTGGAATAAATGCTAATACTTCAAATGGTGTTTAGAGAAATACCTATATGAATATCTTGAAGTGTTCAAGATTATCATAGATGAAGCGCAATTTTGGTGAAGTGTTAATAGTTGATGAGATCAATGAATGAAATACTTGGACCAAATGTTTGAGATCCTTATGAGTGAGTGTGCTACTATCAATGAATGAAATACTTGGACCAAATCTATTGTTGCTTTCATTGCACGATCTCATCAAGGGCGTTGGCTTTATGGAGGATCAAAACGGCTTTACACTTTGTCTATTTTAGAAACTGAGTGTGCTACTATCAATTTTTCATTATCATCAGCTTGACAACTACAATGGACATCTACTGTAATAGAGACATATTCAACCACTGTTGTGGCAGTAGTTAATGATCAAGGTATTCATCATCTTGCACTGTATAGATGGACTTCGTCTATTGCAGCATCACTTCAAAACAACTAGTCAGTTGTTATACGGAAAGTACCAAGGATTCAAAATGCATAGGTTGACCTGTTGGAAAAGTTACATAATGCAGACATTTGCAAAAGCATTTACGAAGCACCTCCAAGTATTTTTTCTCTAGTCATTCCCAACTTATATTGTATTGGGTCCCACTCTCAATCTTCAAAGATTGATTTCTGTAATCCATATGTTAATTGCATCTCTGATGCATCTTAATAATTGAAAGTAAATATTTCCCAAAAAAAATATTTATTGCAAAATAAATAGACTAATCCAAGGTTAATTCAGTGGGTCTTTCTCTTGAAATATTTTGATATAGAAGTTAGATATAAGTATGGCACAATGAATGTTTTGGAAGACCACCTCTCTAATCTTGAGAGAGTGGAGGATACTAGGCTGGATATCCCCATCTAGAATACTTCCCCTGATGAAAGATTATTAGTTATGAAGACACTTGACTCATGGTATGCTATCATTGTTTACTATTATCTAGTAGGGTAACGCGTGGGGGCAGTAATTATCATGAGAGAAATAAAATTCTCCATTCATTGGGATACTATATTTGGGATGATCATATTCTACTGAAGCAATGTAGGGATGGGGTTTTGAGATGATGTGTTCCCAAATGGTAAGTTGAGAGCATCTTGGCTCACTACTACTCCCTACTCACAAGAGGTCACCACACTAGTGCTAGTACTATTTCAAAGATGTTAAATAGTGGATTTTACTAGACATCCTTATTCAGCATGCAAACAATTTTGTGTGGAGGTGTGATGCATGTCAACACACTGGCAACATTTCTCAAAGACAAGAAATTACCATTAATATGTTTCAGGAAGTACAGGTTTCTGATGTTTGGGGCATTGATTATATGGGCCCATTCGTCTCCTCTAATCTTATTTATATATATTTCTAGAAGATGATTATGTGTTCAAATGGGTGGAATAAATTCCAACCCAGACCAATGAAGCTAAAATAGTATGTAGATTTGTTAAGGATAAATATTTTGTAGTTTGGGTTACCCTACTTGATCACTAGTGCTCGTGGATCTCACTTCTCTAATAAATAATTTGGGGTCCTCTTTAGGACATATGGAATAGATCATCATGTACCCCACATCATCTACACACACAAGGTCTGGTGGGTGTCCAAATCAAGAATTAAAGATGATCTTGGAAAAAACTATTTCTAAAGCATGTACCAATTGGAGTATGAAATTGATTTATGCCTTGCAGGCATATAGAACCGCCTTGAAACTCCAATTGGTATGACACCCTAAAGACTAGTTTATGGTATGGCATGCCACCTCCAAGTAGAGATAGAACACAAAGCCTTTGGTCTTTTACATATGTCAATCTTTTATTCAAATCTTGTAGGTGCAAAAATAAAAGTGGAACTCAATGAACTTGATTAGATATGCATTGATGCCTATGAGAATGTTGAACTTTACAAAAAAGGAACCAAGCACTTTCATGATAAACATATTCTTCACAGGGAGTCCACTCAGGGAAGCAGGTGCTAGGATGAAGATACACCTGGGTAAACTCAAGTCAAGATGGAGCATCCCATGCTAGGTATTGAATGTTTATCCACATGGAACCATTGACACTAGTGATGGTTCTATTATGTTTAAAACTAATGGCCAGAGAATAAAACATTAATCTGAGGTAGATATAACACACCTTAGAATTTTGATGTCCCTTGAATGATTCACCTTGAGTCTATCCTACTACATTAAATGAGGGTACATGTGGGAGGCAACCCACATTTTATGTTTTTCTCTTTGAATATTAAAGTAGTTTGATAGGTTTTCTTCATTTTTATTAGGTTCAATGTTAAGTTCCTTGATGAAAGATAAGGGTGCATAGATGCATTGATTGGATGTGCAAAAATTTTTAGGAAAATGTCAGTACTACCGAAAATGATGTTGATAGTATTGAGCACTAGTGATGGCTATCATAGAACTAATAGGAAAAAGTTTGTATCACTGAAATATGTGTCGATACCACCAACTAATTCATGAGTAAATTCATAATTTTGTTTATAATAAATCTGCAACAACAAGTTTGTACCATGGAATATTAGTTAGTTCCATTATATAACAGTCAGTACCACCATATATTAGTCGGTAGCACTGACATGCAAAAGAAATCTCCCCATAAATTTAGTCACTCAAACTCAATACTATCGAGTCCACTCTTGCTGTCACTAACATGTTTTATGACAAAATTTGAATTCTATAGGAAAAGTATAATAACATCAAGACTGTTATTGATAGATCTGAGTTGGATCAAGACAATGTTTTTCTAAGTGTCAAAATTCATCTTTGTACTACCGACTAACAACTCAGTGGCACCGAGTCAGGGGGTCAAGAACCCATCAAAAGCACTTCACTAGCACTGAGTTCACTCTCAATGCCATCAAAAATGGTCGTAATTTAATTAGTGGGGACGGATTCAATGGTTGGGTGTGCTTATATTAGATGAACATGGTGCACTATATGTGGATTTCCTGCCCAATGTCAGTACCATGGACACTAATTCATTAGAAACCAGTTAGCAATATTCATCTCATTACATCAATGACTCAAGCATCCTGGTATCAAAGACAACCATCGACAATCATATGGATCCTACCTCAATTGCTACCACTAACTTTCAAGTTGGTGGAATAGATCATGCTCGATTAGTCCACATTTTTTCTATAAAATAGAAGGAGAGTAGGGATGAAATCCCACACCCAAGCACTCCCTCTTATTGTATTCCTTCACTGATGTTTTGAGTAGAACCAAATAGAACAATGAGAAAAACTATCCACCAAGGTCTCTCTCTCATGGTGATTCAGTAACCCCAAGAAAAAAGATCCATCACAGTCGTTTTGAATCATCATGTACCCAATCTGATGTGGATCAACTTCCTCTCAATGAGAAAAATAAGAGTCATGTGGTGCTATAAAAGTAGATCTTATATCAACACAATATGGAGGTTTCACCTTCCTCTCCATCATAGGCTTCATTGATGACATGAGATGATGTGAGAAGGACAAGGTATGGTGGATGATCACCCATTTTTGGTGATAGACCCACCTACTCAGAGATCATTCTCAAATCCCTATATTACTTGGAGACTTTCTACCTTCCCAAACAATACGAAATTGAGTGTATGGAGGGGTGGATCAAGCTAAAACTCTACAACACCTAGAACCACCTCGCATTGAAGGATTTTAATGCCATCTATGGGTGACCCATGAGGGGTCGATGATGTGATCCTAGTGATTTTGACCACAATATTTCATGATGATAGATGACGGATCTTCCTTAAAGTTTCTGCATTAACTGGCATTTATCGCTGGTCACCAAAATCAAGCACCCATTTTCTCAGATCATGCATTGCAATATGAATAACACCATCTTTGTCAGATCAAATTGGGGGAAAGGAAAGGTTCAAAGGGAAGATTTTGTATGTCCTTTGGTCTTTGTTGATGTTGAGTAGGAGTGTATCAACCTTGACACCATATTTCTCTCCCGCATGCTCCACATAACAAAGGATGGGGAGATAAATTTGCACATCCATTTTGAAGGC
This sequence comes from Alisma plantago-aquatica, assembly GCA_963693085.1. Taxonomy (NCBI): domain Eukaryota; kingdom Viridiplantae; phylum Streptophyta; class Magnoliopsida; order Alismatales; family Alismataceae; genus Alisma; species Alisma plantago-aquatica. The sequence goes on from OY856413.1 coordinate 1,096,707,723, forward strand.
ATCATCAAGCTGGTAGAAACGTACCTCTTCCTTGATCTCTCAAAGATGCAACCACTGAAATTCAAAACTTTTCTCAACTTTAGGCATTTGAATAAGGCTCCGCCATTCACTAATCATGATTCGAGGGTATATACACTTTTGACATAAGTATATGAGTTCCCCTTAACCCTATCTTCAAGCTCCATCTTATTAAGCATATTTTTTGGAATGCACAATGAGAGGCTAAGAAACCACCAAAGAGGAGGCTGAAGAGGAAGTAGTTGAGCCAGAAAATAAATGAAGAGGAGGAGGAGGAGGCAATGACATATGTGCCATGTCGGCACACACACAACCCACTTTGATATGGGGCATCTTCATTGACATCAACCCCAGCAACACTGGGTTATTCCTTATCCATGGAAGTAATGTATGACTTGTTGACTTCCATCCAGTAGGGGAATAAACAACATCAGGTATTCATATCCCAATTTCATGGAAGCAAGGAGCACGTTCTTAAAAACCAATTCACCTGCCACCAAGCCATGCTTGACAATTATCATTTATCTCTTGATAAAAAACTAGGAGAACAATCGAAATAGGTTGAGGTGAGTGGAATGTCATGTGCATCCAATCTACAACCATTATTGGATCCAAGGAAACTTAGGCAATCACCCATAGCCTTCACTATAGTTGGCATACCCACCACAGTTTGTTGGCATGTTATACCTACATGATCGTAACCTCTTATTGGACTTTTTCCCACCACAACAATGAGGAGGGTGGAGAAAATACTTATCTTTCATCTTAATTAGTTTTTCTTTCCTACAATTTTACTTTGTAATTTTGATTTTGTTTGTTTCTTGTACTCTACAATCTATATAGTATAATCATGAAAGGAAGTTATCTTACTTGAGTCTAGTTGCAAATCAATGTTATGAAGTTTCATGCAATTCCACAAGGTACCCTAACGTCTTTATTCAGTTTGTAGAATTTCATTGGGTTGGTACCATTAGAATCTTGTTGTTAGCACCAACTGTGACCTTATGAATCTACAGTAACCCCATAATTCATGTTGGTGCCTCAAGGCGATACCACCAAGTCGGGTGTAATTTTCAACAAGAAGGAGCGTAATACAACTTATTACCAAAATTCACCAATATATGGAACCAATAAGAACATACAAAGAATGGTCTTTTATATCTCCATGTACTAAGTTCATCACCAAAATATCCACTAAGACTCAAGTTGGTACTCCTGACTATATCTCGATGGCATTGACGTAATCTAAAATATGTAGATCTTTATTGCCATGGAGGGAGAATTTGAGGAGGAATTTCTTAACATTGTAGACTACACTCCTCAACCACATACACATAGATGATACTAGTGATGTCGACTATCATTATCACATATATCAAGATTTTTTATGGTGGACATTCATTAGAATGAGCACGACGATCGAGTCTAGTTAGAACTTTGTTTCTAACCCAGTTAGAGGCTTCCCTTCATTGAAGCATATCGATCTCTCTGTTCCATTTTTCTTCATTTTTTATAACATTAAGGACAATGCCAAATCCAAGCTTAGAGGGAGGAATTAAATGGTGCTTCTAAGCCCATTTCTTCATTAATTTTCATCATCTATTAGTTATGTTTTTGTTTCAAAAAATTTCATTATTTTTTGTAGGGTCCACTCCCCTGAAGTAATCATGGAAATTAGAGAGATAACTTAGTTAGGATATCCATTATTTGATGACATTCTATCAATGTAAAACAAAATTGACTCTTATGTTTTCTCACAAGTATCCTATAAGCATTTTTCTTGGTTTTCGAGTGTAGAAAATTAGGAATTATTTCGACCAATCATCTTGAAGAGGTCTCTAATAAATGAGTTTTCATAACTTAACCATATGTAATGTGATATGATGATGATGTTTGAGTCTGATTCAATAAATCAATATCATGACCACTTATGTGATTTTAGGAATAATTTTAGATTTCCTTGATCGATTAGTTAATAAGAGAGAGACAAATCATGGTTAGGAAGATAATGCATCCTAGTCACATGAACTCATCCATCCTCTTCGCAATCATCACCACCGTAGGATGAATAAATGATCCCAATTATTTTCCTTTCTATTGCATTACACAACATGATGAAAGCATCGAGCTAGTTTTTTTTATCTTTGCATTAGAAATAAGAAAAAGTGATATGCATAAGAAATTTCATATAGATTGTAATTACTCTGCACATTGCATAAGGTGTTATTTTATTCTCCAATTTATTTTTTTCTTCAATCAAGAGAGTAGAATGTGTATCCTTACTTCTTCTCCATGAAATAAAAACCTCTAACATGAAAAATTCATCTTGATAAATAAAGGGGCATGATAAAAAGTGTTTGAAAAAAAATTAAAAGAGCAAAAATGGGAGGAAAAGGATTTCAAAGTTCAATATCATATTCTCTCTAAGAAATAAAGAAGGAGACAGTGGAAACATCCTTAATTTACACACCTATCCATGTATATTCATCTTTAGGATGAGCCATCTTTTGCATACATAATACTACCAAAAAGAAGAAGGTATGCATTTTATTCATCATTTAGATGCATCATATATTTTATTTACATAAATGATTAGTATTATTTTTGTGAATCCTATATTCAAACCACTCATCTTTTTTGTCCATCACTCTATATAGTAGGCTACCAAAAATAATATTTCCCTCATTCTTGTATTTTTGGGGAACTGTGCTCATTGTAGATTAATTATTTTATTGGATTGGTGTAGATAGGGAGATCACGTGGTGGGCCCAGCTTGTATCCAACTTTTCATGATATTTATCTACTTTGACCTATTTATGATTTCATTAATTTTATGTTCATATCTTGTTATTTTTATTACTAGTCTCTCTCTGAGTATCTATTTTCTCTTTGATTGGAAAGGGTCAGTTTAGGACCAAATTGTGGAGGGTGGTTGGAGAGTATGTTTTATTAATTATGTCTTTTTGCTTACTCTTTCAACCAAATATGGAGTATTGTTTCCCAAAGACAAGCAATATTCAATCTTAGGGTGTTTTAATGCACACAAAATATATCATGAAATTCATATGACTAGATGATTTATTGAGCATTCATTATCAATTACACATGGGTTTTTCTCACATTATGATGAATTGGCCTAAGAAGCCTTTGACAACAATTCTATCTATTTTCCTTCATTTTGTACAAATCATTATAATTATTCTTTTGTCATTACTTCTCTCTTGGAATCGCATGTTTAGTGTGTATTTGAACGCATCGTTGGTGCTACTGAGATGCATCTCAGTGTTACTGACAATGTTTCCACCAAAAAATCAGCAAAGTTACATGGAAATTTTGGTACTATCAAAGCAGTTTTGGTCTTTCAAGATGACAACTCAGTGCCATCAAGACATCTCTTGACTAACCTTCATTGTTACCCAAAAATGACTAGAATGCTATCTTGACATCTCAGTCTACCAAAATGCAACTCAGTGGTATCGACACATGGTTCAAGAATGCTCCATCAACATGTTGCTACTACCAACACTCAACTCAGTAATTTCGACCTAGATCCAATCATACTAGAAAAGATATAAGTCAATGGTATGTACTTAATTTGGAGGTAATGAGTCCTAAAATATGGACATGATGTATTATTTTAAAAAATCCAATTGTCCAAATCATTTAATGGGATAATTTCCCACTTATGACCTGAGGGGTGAAGGCCATGTGAGAGACAAGCATTATGTCCATGCTTACAAATTGAGATGAGAGGGAGGACACAATAGAGAGAAGGAGACAAACAAAACTAGTGATCATGATACTTTTGAAGGGTGTTTTGATAGCCAAAATGTTGCTTGTTCGCACTCAACTTTATAGGCAATCTCCATTAATGACAAATCTAGTGGTTCATCTATTTAGATTCATATTTTCTCTCTTTTCTCACTTTTTTGTAATACCAAATCAATAATGTGGAGCTAATCCCCTATTTTCTAGGAGATGGGAGTAGCATGGTATTAATTTGTACATGGCAGTCTTTATTTAAGAATCAACTTTTTTTTCAAATCATGATGATATCGATTACTTGAATTTACCATGCTCATGCCTGATCAGCAAGAAATTATGCTATAGACTTTTAATCGTAACAAATGTGGGGTTAATAATTGTAAAAATCATCATCAACATAACTAATAAAACACTGTGAAAGTGGGATAAAAATTATGAAGTTCAATATTCATAGTGGGATCTGATTTGTTTGATCTTCTATATGAGCACTACAAAACCAGGATTGTAACTAGATTTAATAGTACATTACATTGTGAAAGTGGGTCATGTTGGATACATATGACTATTTCTATAAGGGAAAAATAGTTTATTTTTAAATAAATAGAAATAATGTATAGATAGATATCATGGTGGAAAAAAACCTTAGAGAATCCATTTTTCTATTAACAAACTAATTTAATTCTTTATCATATTATTTTAAGTCTTAGTTTAAACAAGCAAATCAAATTTTTCTTAGGTGTAGATGATTGGTGTCTAGTTGTTATTTTTCTAGCTTCATAATTCCATGTGTTCGATAACTCATTACTCTTAGTTCAATATTATTCGACATGTGCATGTGCTTTTTATGCACACAGTTTTAGCATTTAGAAACTCCACTTAAGAAGAGGATGAAAGGAAGGGAAAGAATGCTTGGAGATATATTTCTCTCTCTCTCTTTAGACCTTGTAAGCTTCCATACCAGATCTATTGTATATGTAATGCCTATGCAGTTGTTGAGCCTCATTTTCCTTCTCAAACTCTATTTTTTCAAGCTTCTCATTGGATATCGTTAGTTTTGGTCACCACCATTCATAATGGAGTAATCCCTTTTGTATTTGTTGCCTAATTTGCACCTATTAGTCATGTAATGAATGGTAGTCCTTAATATTACTATTTTTCTATGTCCCCTAATATATAACTTGGGAGGGGTATAGGTCTAGCAAAGGGCGCTTATGGATCTAATCTCTATTACATGAAAGTAGTAGAGAATCATGCATGTTATAGTCTCCTTGTTTGTTCACTAAAGGTGGATTTATGATTTTCTTCTTTGAAGACTTACAGTATAGATTAATATCTAGAGATAGAATTCTTACCTGATAGAAAATTAACTAGACACATAGGCAATTAATAGGTGAGAATCATTAATCATGTTATAGTGTGAAATGTGGACAATAGAGATAATGAAATATGTTTTGTGTAATTGTTCATCTTGTGTAAATAGGTTCATAGGTAGAAAATGTAATCCTTGAATTGATCATTTTAAAGATACTAGTGACAACTTGAAAATTAATTTAGGACTTTAATAATCTATCTACCTTTCTTAATCAAATTGTGTGCTTGATTTGAACTATTATGTGTTGAAATGATTTGTCTCTATGTGGAGCCGACCAAACGCTATACTACTTGTGACCCAAACTATTTTGGGTGGCAAGGAGTTGTTTTGGTTTTAGTATTGATATCACACTATATTTTACAGATCAACTAGCTTTATGTCAAGTTTTCTAGAGTGAGCTATGTCTAAAAAAAGTTACACTTCTAGGCCAGATGATCTTTGAGGGACATGTTGTCTTCATTCTCGCCAAGATTGGAGCAATGATGATGTCGCAATCCCCAAAGAACCCTTATGAGATCTTCACTTTTCTTGTCTTTGTGGGCTATTCCCTAAGGTTCATTTAGAATTTTTCAGAGTTATCTCTTGGCATGAATAATTTCAAACACAAAGAGGTAAAGTTTTGTTGGCTAAATTGGACATTTCATCTTATCTTTTGATGATGACAAACATTTCTTATTTGTGGACTTAACATGCTATCTAAGTGTTTCAGGTATCAAGCACATATTTGAAAAGATTAATCAAGATCAAAGCATCAAATGATTAATTTATTGCTTATATGTGCTCATTTCTAATGCAAATGTACAAGTATTTAGGACTCGTGTAAAATCAAGATGTGGACTAACTCCACCTATCTCAAACCTATTCATATGACAAGACTAAGTCTCTAGTATCGATAGGTCACATTGGAAAAATCATTAGATAGGCTTCTTAAATTTTGCACAACTATTTATAGGGAAATTTTCAATTGAGAAACTTGTCAACCGAGACACCCTCAGTTGAGAAAATTGTCAACTAAGACTGCCCTTAGTCAAAGACTCACTACACCAAAAGAATGTTTATAATATAGTTGCTTTGAGTCATTCTCGATCGAATAGTTGGTCGACCGAGACACATCTGGTTGTATATATTTTCGATTGAAAGTAGGCCATTAAACCAATTGAATAAGAAGTTGAAACACCAACTATATGTTAGAAACAAACATGCGCACTCGAACTACACTCGGTCGAACAAATTGTCGATAAGGACACGTTCGATTGAGAAAGTTATCAAGTGAATTGGGTTCTGGATTGATATTTTTAGAAACAACTAAATTAGCCATTGCACCTCACTTAACTCAACTATAACAACTATTTCTCTTCCAAGAACCCTCTAGACACTTCCCAAAGGTACCCTGGCCACTTGCAATCAATTACTATAAATATTAGTGGTCCTAGGACACCCAATACACAACTTGCACACTTAATATACAAGAGTTGAGAAATAGTCGAGAAATCTTGAGCTATACCAATCCACTTGCAATCTACTATAGTTTCCACATTTGTGTCCTACTCATATATTTCCAACACCATCATCATCATTGCCTAATATATAGTGGTATTGGTCCATAAGCTTGATTTAGGACATTGTTGAGCTACATTGGTGTTCTCTTTTCTCCAATATTCATTCTTTGTTTGTGAACCGCAGTGGGACTACATCAAGTAGAGGAGGTTGTCTAGGATTTCATTGGTGAAGAAGGAGTCTTCACATAGGTGTTCTTCTTCCATGGACATCAAAGAAGAGGATATTGGTGTTCTTCCATCGTCTGTTAAAGAACAGTTTTGCATGATGCTCTTCCATTCTCTTTTAAAGAAGAGGTTTTTGTGGTGCTCTTTCATGGTTGGTAAATAAGAGTATTTAGTTTCAACAAGTAGTTTTATAATTTGGCCTAACCGATAAGTTAATAAAATTTTTTGTTGCAAAATCCTAGTTGGAAACAACTAGGTAGTGGTATGGCGCATTAGGTTGAACCACTCTAAATCCTATCTCCATTTTGGTTGCTTGCCCTTTTCATTCCATTTTTGCTTTAAAATTTATAAGAATCTATTCACCCCCTCTAGATCCTTTTCAAGTTTCTCTAGACCCTAGAGTGCGAGAAGATCCTTTTGAATTTTAATATATTCTGAACTTATTTTCCTATGCTTGACCTCCCCATTGAGGGTAAATCATATGTCATCTTTATTTTTTCTTGTAAGAGTTGGGTTATGTCCTTACGCAAAAAGGATGAGTGATCGCCTATGCCTCATGCCAGCTAAAACCAAATGAGGAGAAGTGGCCTACCTTTGGTCAAGAGATGGCAGCCATATTTCATGCTCAAAAGATGTGAAGACACTACCTGTAAGTAGTCAATTTGAGGTTTTTTCTAACCATAAAATCTTGTGATACCTAATGGCACAAAAAGATATGAAGATGTGATAGAGGATATGTATGGATTATCTCAATAACTTTGACTTCAAATCACATAACATTTTGTCAAAAATATGTTGTCATTAATGATGATGTAGGAAGAAAGACAATGTTTGTGCTTATGTCTATTGTTTCTTATGGAAGTGCATGCAATATGTCTTGAGCTACAGACTTGAGTTTCCAGAGGTATTTAATGATATAGTTGTATAAAATTTAACGATGCACATGGTGAGTTTGTTTATTAACCCCTTTTGGATTTCTAATATTGTTGCTGCATAATTAGCTACTCCTAATCTTGATGAGATGAAGTTGTTGACCAAGAAGCAATAGTCTAATTTTCTTGTTGGAGTGGATGGTATTGTTCATTTTCATCATAGGTTTGTTGATCCATGATGTAGACTACCTGAGTCGAAAAGTTCTAAGTAAAGTCCAATGGGTCTAAGTACACTATTTATCTTGGAACAACAAAGATGTATGAGGACCTACAATGGGGTTTTCGGTGGACAAATATGAAGAGAGACATTGCCATGTTTGTAGCAAAATGATTGACATGCCAGTAGGTGAAGATAGAACATTAGCAACCTATTGATCTTCTCCATCCACTTGAGATACCACGTGTAAGTGGGAGAAATTCACCATAGATTTAGTGACAGGCTTCCCATTGTCAATTTGTTCATATAATGTGGCATGGGTTGTCATTTTTGCCCTTCAACAGCACATCAAAGGTTTCTGATATGGAAAAATTGTACATGGATAGGATTTTTCTCCTACATTGGGTTCCTAAGGTGATATTTTATAATCATGATCTGAATTTAACATCTCGCTTGTAGAAGAAGACATAGGACAAGATGGAATCTGCCATATGTTTCAGCACAACTTACCACCCTCATACATATGCACATCCAAAGAAAATAGTGTAGATTATGGAGGACATGTTGTATGCTTGAGTAATGAATTTTAGAGGTTCTTGGAATAAGTATCTTCTATTAATTGGGGTTTCTTACATAAATATCCATCAAACTAGTAATGTTTTACTACCTTTTGAAGCACTCTATGGTTGACCTCGGCATTCCCTAGTGTACTAGGATGATCTGGAAGAATGTACGTTAAGGAATAATGATGGCATGAAGGTGATGACTGATAAGATAATTCTAATTAAGAAATGGATGAATGCTTCCCAAGATTGATAAACGATGTCTGTTGATAACAAAAGATCTTATGTAAATTTTTCAGTGGGTTATTATGTGTTCTAAAGATAAACTCACTTTGATCTATTGCAAGGTCCAACGTCAAGTGAAATCTTAACCCTCGATGTGTGGAACCATTTCACATTATGGATAAGGTTGGGGAGTGTGTTCATCATTTATCTCTTCCTCCCACCTATGAAAAGATTCATAATGGGTTTCATGTGTTATTCAGGAGAAGTATGTGAAGGACTACTTCCATGTGCTTTCTATAGAGCCCTTGGAGTTATAAGAGTATCTGGCATATGATGAGTTCCTAATGAATATTTTGGAATCCATAGTGAAGCAGTTGAAGACTATAGGATTGAGCTAGTGAAGGTCTTCCATAAAATCATGGGCTTGATGAAACCACTTAGGATCTCAAAGACAATATGTTGTAGGCACCCCACTCCCTCATTTCTTGGGATTTCAAGGATGAAATCATTTTTAAGGGGTGGAGTTTTGTAACATACCCAATTTTCCCTTTTGGTTATAGTGGTATTAGGTTCTCCTTTTTCCTTATTTTATATTATAGGTGTAAATGGTATTAGAAAAATAAGTTATTAATCAAATTTCTTCTTATGAATTCTTAGGATGAATTAATTGATTACTTTCACTATTACCCCATTTAATAGGTTTTTTTCTTTAATTTGACTCTCTAGAAGCTTCTTAGGATAGTGGATGAGAGAAATTTAAGAAACACGAAATAATATATCATACTTGATTAATATATATAATAAATGCACTAGTTATATATTTAACATACAAATAATAAAGTTATATACCAAACATTCTTTTAAGGTGAAATTGATTTTAAATACAGATTCTACGCCTTAGTTATCCTACCTGAAAATTTTCAAGTAGTTTGAACATGATATACACCCACCAATTTTAATTAAACGAGAAATATGTTAATTCATCTAGGTCAACTTGATTGAAATCATTAATATCTTTAATGTAACTATAGTTCTAAAGATTTTTTTGTCATGTATCTAGTTTTGCCGGCATGGATGATACAATACCATATGGCTCGTAATCCACATCCATCATATTGGATGATTTTGTCATCATCTTCTACCTCATGTTTCTTCTCCTCTTTGCAAGTGTTACGTCTTCTTAGTCTTCCTCTCTCCTTAGCGTGTCTCATCCCAAGGTATTTCATCTTTTTTATTCCTCTTCACCTTATGTGTCATTTTAGCCAATACTTGAAAATTTGGTGGTTTTTGTGCAAAACATCCAATCACCTTTTAGGTCTTCAACTTTCATAGCCATCTGAGGTTTCACTTCCCCTCTATCCTAAATATCGCTATGTTTTAACCACCTAGAAACATTTTCCAACTCCACTTTTATCTCCTGGAACCTTCAATTGCTCATGTCTCCCCTATGATGGTCATCCACACTTAGTTTTCTTCTTCAGCCATCAAAGCTCCATTGTGATAGCAAATACCACCATCAAAAAATTCATTGCATGGTAAGCTTCTCTAACATTACTTTTTCATGTAGTGCCCTTGAGATTCTCTTCTAGCCAATCCTTGAGATTGTTGTTAGAAAAAAAATCATTGCCCAATGATGTATAGATTCCCTTCCTGACATCCTTGCTCTCCGAACAATCATGTATGCCAGTTTCCTCTACTGCTCCACATCTCTCACATGTGGGTGTGTCTGTCATCTTCCTCACCCAGTGTAGGGAGTTTGCCATCAGTTTGTCTTGTTTGAAACACCAGAAGAAGCTTTCCATCCATTGGGGTAGGTAAATGTTCCATATGCACGGCCACTCCCCCTTAGTGTGTTATTCTTTCTGGGTATTAGAAGTTGGTATGCTGACTTAGTAGCGAACAACCCATGATTATGAAACCTCCATCGAAATCCATCCTCCCCATATGTCGGGTCGAGTGGCACCATGTTGGTGATCTCCTGTATTGTCTATTCTTTAAAACAAAGTTTGAGGAAATCTCTATCCCAATTTCCTTCATCCAGGATTGTTAAAGCTACCTTTAAGTCATTGAGATTAGTGGCTATGGTTTTGCCTTGTTTCAACACCAATTTATTTCTAGTTCCAACCCAATAATCATACCACATGCTAGTGAGGTTGCCCCTAGTCACCACCATAGCTGAGTTCCCTCTTACTACCTGCAACTCCCTGTAGATACGCCTCAAAACGCTAGATACTCCCTTAAAATTACTTGTCTACTTCACATATTTAGAATTCATAAGTGTTTGCCACCCAACCTTCCTTTTATTAAAAATCCCATGTGATCTCCATTAAGAGGGCCTCATTGTATTCCTTTGCAGACAACACATCCAGACCTCCTTTCACCTCAGTTGCAATAATTTTCTCCCAATCTAGTAGGTTGGTTTTGGTCTTTCTCTCATTTCCACTGCATATAAAGTTCATATGTTCTACTCTATCTTATCACAAATTGAGCTTGGTATCTTCGTAGATTGCATATAATATGTTGTAGAAGTATCAGGACTGATTTAGCAAGAGTGGTTCTACTTGCTAGCGAAAGCATGAGATTGGACCAGTTACTCACCTTCCTGCTTAAATTGGTGACCAAACATTTGTAGTTAATCTACCTTGTAAAAAATTGCTTCCCTGAACAAAATGATGTCATCAGCAAAACATATATGTGAATAAGTCACTTTATTCCTAGTGAACACAGCCAGTTTCCACTTTCCATTGTTGACCTCATTCTCAACATATTGGCTCAATCTCTCGACGTACATCGCAAAAATATAATGCGACAAAGGGTCACCTTATTTCACCCCTCTAGAATGTTTGAAGTTCTCCAATGTCTCACCATTCCATAAGATTAAAGACTTTCCTACTGTTATCACCTGCATAATAACAGAAAATATGTTAGAGAGTAAAGCTTTATATTTAGAGTGTTGCATATGAACTCCCAGCTCATCATGTTGTATTCCTTAGATCCATTTTAACTGCCACTATGGGAGAGTGTGTTCTTGATATCTCCATGGAATGAATGATCTCCTCAACCAATAGCATGAATGAAACTCATTCGGTTGGGAGATATTCACTCATCCAAATAATGCTTGATCATGGTTGCCAATATTTTGGATAATAATCTAACATAGACATTGTTCAGAGATATCGAGTACAAGTCACTGCACATCTTTGGTTGCTGGCACTTTGGGATCAGGATAATAGTCAAGTCTATAGCCCCCTCTTCTAATAGACCACCCTTAAAAAGGCCTTGAACAAAATCAATGATGGACTCCTTGATAGTGCTCCAGTTTAGCTACAACAATTTTGCATCAATGCCATCTAGTGATGGAGCTTTCGATGGTGCCATCTCCATGATACACTTCCTAATATCCTCCTCCTATGGATTCCTTTCCATGAGGTACTGGTTCCTGCTATCCATCCCTAGAAATCTCTCAATGTATATTCTAATGGGTTGAGATCTTGCACCTGGTGTGTCTTCAGTGAATAGGCCCTTATAGAACTCCTTGACATGGTCCTTTAGTTTGTTTGTGTTCTTGATCCACCTCCCATATATGTTTCTCAATCTACAGACTTTGTTTTGGTGTCTTCTTAACTTGACATAAGCATAGAAGGAAGTCATGTTTCCATCCCCCAATTTACGCCATCCGCAATGGGATTTCTATTTCCAATAGATTGCTTACATGTGTAAACTCTCCATAAGCTTGTTCTATAGGTAAATAGTTTTATTTTCTAGTAAAGGATTGTAATTGTGGGCCAGTAGATCTTGTGCCATTAACAATTTGATTTGGATGAATCACTTCTTCTTATTCATCTTCCTTCTTTTTGTTCTATCCCACTTAATCACCTTTTATGGGAAAACCTAAGCGGGCTGACTAAAGCCCATCCCTTTCTTCCATTCCTTCTTATCTAACCTACCAAATGAGTCCCTTTTCTTCTAGTGTGCTCCATCTAAATATCCTCCTATCCATACCTTGTTCACATGGTGATCAAGATCAGTGCATGGTCAGACATGTCCCTTTCCACCACCTCAATTTTATAAGTGTCATTCTAGTTAAGCCACTATTGATTGCCCAAATCACTATCCAATTTAATTTTTAGCATACCCCACTTAAAGGTTAAAGTAGGACCACCCGTAGTTAATTCCATCAACCCTAGTCTAAAATCGCTTCAGAGAAGTCCTTGTAGCTGCCCAGATTGAACCTTTTCCCACCTATCTTCTCCTTCAGGTGAAGGTAAGCATTGAAGTCTCCTACCAATATCGAGGGGAGATCAATGTCTTAAGCTAGCATGCCCAATTAGTTCCATAAAAGTCTCCTTTGGTTCCATAATAGTCTCCTCCCATATCTTCCAGGTCTCCCATACACCATTATGAGCAATCTGTGGTTGCTGACCCTACAATGTATATACTGCCTATGATTGAGCAAAATCTCAACATGACGTGCACTTAGCTACCAATTCCTTCACCATGCTTTGGGTATCTGAGTAGCAGATACCCTGTGTATTTTAGGAAAGGACGATCATTAAGCAACTGATTCAGATGGTACCTTTTTTTCAGCCACTTCCTCTTCTAGATCTTATGTCTCTACTCATTTCCCACTTTTCCTTGAAAAAGGTCTGCCATTATCATTACCATTGATAACGTTTGGATTGCGCAAATGAATTACCACACTATTGTTGCCTAAGAAAACACCTACTTGAAACATTACATGCTACATGTTCCTCCTTGAACTCTCTCAAAGTCTAAAGGATTGTATTGTGTCAACCTCTCCTGTGTGGTTTCATCACATGTAAGTACGACCACTGAATGAGTTGTCCCTGAATTCCTCCTCATACTACTGGTTCCATCAGCATTTGTCTACCCCCTCCTATCACCTCCTATTGCCCCCGCCTCCTAATATGCCTTAGTAGTCATGTTACCATCATCCTTTTGTCCCCTATTTTTCCTCATCCTCCTTTTCCTCTCACTCCAGTTGATTCCCCCACCTGGAGTTCCTCTCTCTTCTTACATCTCTTCACTATTTGTTATTTCATGGACTTCATTCCCCGTGTCATCTAGACCTTGGGACCTATTCTGAGTGTGGACTTGGCTATTGTCTCTTGCCCTAGCCTGCTTTCTTCTCTTCCTTGGCATCGATTGCACTTGAATTCCCTCAGTGAATCCTTCCCTCCTTTGTGCTTGGTTTTGGTGGCCTTCTGTTTGACCTTCTGTACTGGTTTGAGATTAGCACATTCCTGTGAGTTTCATCTTACAATCCTACTTGATGTGGCCTGCCAGCCCGCACTCATGCATATGAAAGGTATGTCTTCATACTAGATTACATACCTATTTCCTAGGATCGACACCACAGGTACTAGGGGTTTTCTATCTCTATTTCCACCGCAATTATTGCAAAATGGCCTTGCCTCTGCATAATGGTATTCAAATCGACTTTGATTATTCTGCCTACACTATTTCCAACTGCCTGCAAAAATTGATCATGGTAGAGGTGGATTAACATATTAAGGATTCTTATCCACACCACCATCTTCTCCTGTTGTGCCTTATCCGGTGAAAACTAGGGGTTCCATCTCTACACATACAAATAGGCCCCAAACAAAGGACAAGGTCCTCCTATGAGCGCCTGTAAATAATCATTTTCCATTTATAATTGAACAGTGTAGTATTCATTTCCTAGGTCTATTAGGTTGAAGCCCCCGTTTGGTTTCCATAGTAGCCAGATCTTATCTCTCGTAGTCAAGAAACCAATCTCCTTTGAAAGTAGCTTGATAACAACAACATATTTCCATGGTTTGATAAGGTTATCAAGTTCTTCTTGACTAATGTCGAAGGAGGGTGTCCCATCCACCACTGTTGATGAGATGTCTTCTAGTTTTAGTTGAATTCATAGGTTCTCCACATCTATGTGAATGTAACCGCATGATTTTGCCTCTGGACCTTCGACAACATCCTTGTGGGATACCTTCTCTCTTCCATCCCCATACTCAATCACCTCCTCTTCCTTCTCTTAGTTTGTAGCTTTCCCCAAATTTTTAAAGTTTGCATTTGTGTTCCGGGTTCCTTCCACTTCCATGTCGTTAGGGCTCTAGTTTTTGCAGGCATCAAGGAACTCATTAGAACTACCAAAATAGGATTTGTGCTCCATGTATACCAAATGTATACATGAGTCCCCTAACATGATAGATCCCTCTCTTGGCCACCTTGTATTGTCGTCATTGGTTGTCGCAAACCCTACCTTCCATGCAAGTTGATGTTCACTTCAGAGAGACTTATGTCGCCTGATATTTGAAAATTGATTTCATTTCTAAAGCTCATAATTGATTATCAATTTATTAGAAACAATATGAAGCTATTTGTATTTAAAAAAATATTGACTTATTTGTGAGATTTTAGAGTCTAGATTCAATTTTCTTAATAAGGTCATTTTTACGGGTTCACGACTTGATTAGAATAACTAATAACCCTTATTAATATATGTATTGTAGTTAGGTATTGAAAAGCCATGATCTCTAAACCTTAAGAGTATTTGTGGTTATTTAGACCTTCATGAGGTATATGTAATCATTTATTTTAATGTGGTCATTCATATGAATACAATTCTCATTTTCTAAAATGAGGCACTTTCTTGAATAATATTCCTTTCTCAAAACCTTCATTGAAATTCCTTGATTCATAACTTGTATACTAATGATTTCTTGTTTATTTTATTGGGTTTGCCCACCTTCCATGTTTATTATATGTTCCCCATAAATCATTTTATGTGTTTACCATTGAATTTTCATATCTTGCCATACTATTATGCATGTTGATTATAAGACTAGTTGTTCTCAAGTAGTGGTAATTTTGTACTACCATATACATGTTTGGCATGTCTCCCATTTTGTATGTTTGGGTATCACAGTTTTTTCCCCCTTGCACTTGGGTATCAGGGTTTTTTTCCCTTTCTTGTGGCCCTCGATTCTTTGGTATATCGACCCTATGATTAATTACTTAGTTACTATTATACTTGCGTGTAACCTTATAATTGTTATTGATTGTGGAAAAAAAATACTTTTGGAAAATATTTACAATCATGTATGGCCCTCATAAATTAAATTTATCATTCTTTTGGCTAGTCATTTCTTTCAAACTATGTTCTCCTAAACTTGCCTAAATTCATTTGCCCCTCCCTAAATGGGAACACCCTTTTGTGTACTTAAATTCTTTGTAATGGACAAATAAATCTATTTATGCTCATATATAGTATTTAATGATGCATATCCTTTTTGTATCTATTTTGGGTAATATTCCTCATCCACCTAGAGATTCAGCATCCTATTGATCATGAGTTTATGGAGTAGGGATTTGAGAATCCTACCTAAGAGTAGTTTGTGAAGATAGTTTATAATATGCCTAGGTTGCCCTCTACAGCTGGCCTATCTAGCTACATTACTAGTTTCTTTCTCTTTATCCCTTTTCAGAAAAAGTTGTTGTATAACACTTAAAACTTGTAAAATCTTAGTTTATTTTCATCTTCTATAACATTGTCTTCTTGATGTCTATACTATTTTGAGAATTAATATGCATCCCTTTTTCCTTTAAGGTGTTGGTGTATGATTGGATGGGGTTTCTTGGTTTATTTTTCAAAATAAAAGTAGGGAGTGGATCTCATGTTGGGTCCCACTCTTATAGCATCTCATTGAGCCCAAAATGTCCTCATATGATAACCAAGTCATCAACCCAAGCGAGCGGCAATGACACATACATCGTCGTGTAAAGAAAACCAATGTCGACTTGCACATTATTCATATTCATCAATAGAACAAGATTGCAACTCACAAGTTCCCAATGTATCCCAAGATAAGGAACTTATACCAATTTGGCCACCTTCCATGTTTATTATATGTTCCCCATAAATCATTTTATGTGTTTACCATTGAATTTTCATATCTTGCCATACTATTATGCATGTTGATTATAAGACTAGTTGTTCTCAAGTAGTGGTAATTTTGTACTACCATATACATGTTTGGCATGTCTCCCATTTTGTATGTTTGGGTATCACAGTTTTTTCCCCCTTGCACTTGGGTATCAGGGTTTTTTTCCCTTTCTTGTGGCCCTCGATTCTTTGGTATATCGACCCTATGATTAATTACTTAGTTACTATTATACTTGCGTGTAACCTTATAATTGTTATTGATTGTGGAAAAAAAATACTTTTGGAAAATATTTACAATCATGTATGGCCCTCATAAATTAAATTTATCATTCTTTTGGCTAGTCATTTCTTTCAAACTATGTTCTCCTAAACTTGCCTAAATTCATTTGCCCCTCCCTAAATGGGAACACCCTTTTGTGTACTTAAATTCTTTGTAATGGACAAATAAATCTATTTATGCTCATATATAGTATTTAATGATGCATATCCTTTTTGTATCTATTTTGGGTAATATTCCTCATCCACCTAGAGATTCAGCATCCTATTGATCATGAGTTTATGGAGTAGGGATTTGAGCATCCTACCTAAGAGTAGTTTGTGAAGATAGTTTATAATATGCCTAGGTTGCCCTCTACAGCTGGCCTATCTAGCTACATTACTAGTTTCTTTCTCTTTATCCCTTTTCAGAAAAAGTTGTTGTATAACACTTAAAACTTGTAAAATCTTAGTTTATTTTCATCTTCTATAACACTGTCTTCTTGATGTCTATACTATTTTGAGAATTAATATGCATCCCTTTTTCCTTTAAGGTGTTGGTGTATGATTGGATGGGGTTTCTTGGTTTATTTTTCAAAATAAAAGTAGGGAGTGGATCTCATGTTGGGTCCCACTCTTATAGCATCTCATTGAGCCCAAAATGTCCTCATATGATAACCAAGTCATCAACCCAAGCGAGCGGCAATGACACATACATCGTCGTGTAAAGAAAACCAATGTCGACTTGCACATTATTCATATTCATCAATAGAACAAGATTGCAACTCACAAGTTCCCAATGTATCCCAAGATAAGGAACTTATACCAATTTGGCCTTTGAGCATTTCTCCATTAAAATATTATATAATAATTGGATGTTATCTATAGTAAATTAGTTTTAAAGTGTGGAAATAACCTATTTTGTATTATTTCACCTAGTTTTAACCATTAAGGTTTATTTAGGCTAGACTATACTCAAATACTAAGTATGGAAAGATTTTATCATAAGATTGAGTTTAATACTTAACATTTCAACGTATGGGTTTTTACGTAGGATCTTATTTCTAGGATATAAAATAAACTAATTATAGGAAACCCTTACAGCTAAGTGTGACATGTCAAAATGAATAAGATATGAAATAAAGATAAGAATAGTTAACATTTCTTTCCTTTTCTGTAAGACTACACAATCATTAATTGACAACTTTGAATTACTAATATTAAGATTTTGATATCTTGTAACAATTACAAGCTAAGACTGTTAAAGAATCAACATTTAATGGTATAAAGGACATAATGTACTTACCACTTAGAAATGGGTGTAATGTGTTCAAAACCATGGGGGTATCTAATGCTAATGGTAGGATGAGATTGTTGTATAAACTCTCTATCTGTGATGACAATACTTCAAGTTTTACTATTTAACCTAAGAAATATGTCATCTCCCACATCCATTCGTCATTTTCATCTTCACAAGAAAATAAACAGCATGGGTTGATTTAGTTTGATGGAATAGGGTGAACTTTCATAGTGACATGGACAGATGGAAAGAATGGTATAGAGTGCTAGTTCAACAGATTGGAAATGGAAAAGATTTTTATGTAGGTAGTTTGGGGTTGATGGTTGAAAAGAGAATTCTTCTTTCTTTTTTTTTCATTATAGAGGAAGAAGTAGAAGGAGAGGACGAGGTCATGTGTCTTGGGGGGTGTTGGCCTCTAGCTGCTAATGTAATGTTCAGATTGCTACTTGCTTGGCATAGTGCCTACTACTATGAGAATTTTTGTTGATTCTAGAAGCATTGGATACTTCTTATGGTATCAATAAAGGTTGGAATTGTACTAGTGGAGGCACTATGGTAAGTGTAGTGGTGTCTGGACTAGTGAGGGTTGACAAAATAGTGGTTGACATGGTTGTGCACTATAACTCTGGCAGTACTTATGGCTCCAGCTACAACTAGGCCTCCTTTCACTTTGACGCTAGAGCTTCTTGGGAAATGAAATCAAAATGAAGGGAAAGGAAAGGAGAGAAAACTTATGTGGGATATTTGGTGTATATACTTTGATGGTTACAAGACCAATAACTATAGTGTAATATAGTTCTATTTAGTAAAACTAAGTCAATATTTTAGAAAACCCATCACATAATGGTTGTTTTCATAAGAATTTTTTTCCTAAATTTTGATAGAAAAATCAAATTTTATTGTAGTATATTACCTAACATCATCTGAGTATTTGCATGTCATTTATTATTTATAGTCAAAACATAGATGTAAATCCTGATTTGTCATTGGATGGTGAAACATTACATAAGTAATTCATAAAATTTTCATTCAACTTCACTGGACAACATCACTTATCACTTTCAAATCATAAAAGAGTATGAACATATGATACAATAGGGGTTGGACATGTATATATCATGAATAGGAAAAGAAACTATTTTATTAGATATCCATCTAAAATATGACACCCCTATGTAAATTCATCTATATAGATCTCTCTTGATATCGTTCATGTAGGTGTTGATCAACCAGGTAAGGTTTTTCTATATATGCATCTTAGCCTACAGACATCACATCCATAGACATGCACAAATAGATAAAGCCATGTTATAATGTTATGATAGAAGACTAAGACTTGAGTAAAGTTTACAAATCTTGTCATTTCACTTAAATTGCCAAAATAATTAACTGTACATCATTTTATTATTCTCTACCTACATCATGAAGAAAAATTCTTCTATATAGGTACCAAAGTACTCTCTTTGGTACTAAAGTACCCTCTATTGTAGCAAAGTACCCTTTGCGGTATTGAAGTACCTACTATGGTGTTGAAACACCCTCTATGCATTGTCATTGCTTTATGGCACAAAAATTGTGTATGCATCAAAGCGCATTTATGGTACTAAACTACATATTTCCATTACATTGTAGTTTGTGAACTTACCCTAACACAAATTAATACCTACATCAACCATTTATTCATCCATTGTCTCTTTATGCATAAACATTATCAGTCTACCTATTTGTCACATGTTTGAGCATAAATGTGAGCACTCCCCAAGGCTAGGTACGCCACTGCCAGAGAATCAAAACTAAAAACCAAATCCAATTTTGACTAGATCATGCAAACAAGAAGGAAACGAAATGATCAACATGAATATCCACAAGATTCATATATGCCAACATAAATAAAGGCCCACATTTCATATTTTATTGGGAAACTATACATCATTCTTGTATGTGACTAAGTCATAAATTTTAGGACAAAAGTTAGGCATATCAACATTTACAACATGGCATCACATGCATGGAACACTTCTGAAAATTGAGTCATTTATACATCAAAATATACACCCTTCTTGGGATCTGGGTGTACATGAACGACTCTAGAAACCACAAAAGGTTAGACGTCCACCTTTTTTTCATGACTTCGATGAAGAAGGTATCTCCTCATCACCCTTTTAGGTCCTCAGGACCTAAAAGGGTGAGAAAATGTGGGAGTGATATCAAAGTACTAGGGATAGATGAATCATATATAGAGTAAACATAGTATGAAAATTGTACTATATATGCTAGTTAGGGAGTCGATTGTTAAAGAGAAAGTTTTGCAAAATATATTTGAGTAGTAAAAGCACTATATAGTTAATGTAGTGAAACAATTACAAAATTTATAATATAAAAGTTATTTAAATATTTTACCAGTTAATCTTTGATCATTTGAGATGTACCAGATAAACTAGTGGGTAATGATTCCAAAGTCCATAGCCCACCATAGAGGATCCTAGGATTATCTAGTATTCATAAGCTCCGACAAGCCTAAGCCAATGAGAGTGAAAAAAATTAGGGGCTCATCAACCCGTGACTACATAAAAAATAAGTCACATCATCTATACTCAAGTCACGACATCTATCATAGCACATCATCAATATTGCATATAACATCATATTACATCATTTCAAATGCTTTGGAAGAACTACCTTATAACAACATGAGATATAGCCTCA
This sequence comes from Alisma plantago-aquatica, assembly GCA_963693085.1. NCBI lineage: Eukaryota > Viridiplantae > Streptophyta > Magnoliopsida > Alismatales > Alismataceae > Alisma > Alisma plantago-aquatica. The sequence goes on from OY856413.1 coordinate 1,096,728,688, forward strand.
ACCAAAGTCATATGAATTAGTGAATTAGGGAGATGAGAGAGACATGCCTCAAATTATTTCTCCATAATTCATATAGATTCAACAATATATGACTCATAGTACCTTATTGGAATCCCTAGATTGCTAGAGGGAAGCCCATTCAGTTTCACAACTTGAAGTTATATTTTCACAAGGTAGCTATATGTACTAGTGTTTCATTGAATAATATAAAGCATATACTCATCTTTACAAGAAGGTAGTGTTCAGAACATTGTGCTAAGTTATGAATGATTAATGTATTAGTTATCACAGAACCTTAATTCTTGTCCAACATGTACTGCATAGCTAGCAATTTCCAATTTTGGGCATACATAGGTGAAACCAAAAAAAGTCTCAAACCCCGTCATATATTATTGCACTATCATCCAATAATCATAAGAAATAATTCTAAAAAATATCACAAAAAAAATCCATGTATGAGCTCAATATAGCAAAAGTAATGAAAATAGTTTAAATTGACAATTTAGGGAAAGTTACATGTAAAGTTCATATCTTTCAACTATATTATAGTAAAAACCCATTATTTTCATTCTATAATAGTAAGATAAAATCAGGAAAGTGATAATACGGTATGTTCATACTATTTTAGCCAAAAAAAACCTAAATGAATTTATGTTTAACACGTATTTCATCCATTTAGCGAAGTTTGGTTATTATATGTAGGAATAACATCCAAAACATTACTAAAAATGGAAAATCACTTACCTTATGTGAAGGTCACATTTCCTGAAAGTGCAGCCACAAACCCTAGCTCCAAAGTCCCACCAAACATCCCAAGAACGTCCATTGTTGCAAGCTTTAGCTCCAACTAGGACAAAGATGGTGAAAAGAAGACAATTTAGGTGGAGAAGAGGGATTCCTATCAAAGAGCATGGAGAAAACTCCATCAAAACGGGTGGAGAGGAGATAAAATAGAAGAGCATATGAGAAGAAGGAAAGCAAAGAAACATGGATTAATTGTCCACTAGGTTAGCAAGGTGATTCTAGGTCATGATCATCATAATCTTGAAGAATCACCAGTATACAAAGGCTTCTCCAAACAAATTTCCCTTTTCTAGCTCTAGAACATCTCCTCAAGCTCCAAAATGAATTAATAGTGATTATTAGGTCAAAAGGAACATATATATACAACCATATCCATGATTATTTTGAATAATAGCCTAAAAGGCCATTTTCCGACCATGGAACACCCTTCTTCAACCTCCTATAGGTCGCATAGGTGCAAAAATGCACCAAATTTGACACAAAAATATAGCTAAAGCACTCAAAAACTAGATGTGTTGACCCCCTCTCAGCATTTGTCGACCTACCTTGCAACGCATAGACCTCAAAACTAGGTTGATGCAGCCAAAAAACACATGCTTTGACCACGTTTTACATTCTTCAACCTAGTTGCATCTGCATCAACCCAGCTCAAACATATTGATCGCCCAAAGGAGTTGAAGTGCCCAACCAAGTCCACTTTGACCCAACCACATAGTTTGAAGTGACTTGAACACACATTGACCTCCCAAAGGGGTTAAAGCACCCAACCCAGTCCACTTTAACCCACCCAAAGGGGTTGAATATGGCCGATCTAAGCTTCATCTAGGCCCAACCACTCGCTCATAGTGCATCGATTGGTCCAATAAATCAATGCAACCAATAAGGTATGTTTTAAATTCCACAACTTTCACATTTTCCTTAAATCACTTTTAGCCATAGATTTCCTGCATTGCATAAAACATAGAACTGATCAACTAAACAATGTGGTTTTTAAATTTTAAATTATTTTTCAATAAATCTACAACAAATCACACAAATCATGCAATTAGAGAAAATAAAACACAATTACACCAAGGCAAGGATCAAGGTCTTACAACTCATCCCTTCTAATATGATGCCCCTAAAATCATGAAAATTTTAGATATAACTGAAAGATATTCTCCTCTAACTCCCAAGTTCCCTCCTCAGCATTATGGTTATGCCACAATAACATCTACTTAGGGTATAATCATAGATATTTTCCTACCCTAATCCCAAACTGAATTTCTAGGTAGACGGTGTCAAGGTAATTAGAGCATTCCTCTAGGTAGTCCAAATATTATACACCATATCTCACTTTTAATGAGTCAAAGATAAAATTTTAGAAAGGGGGCCCAAAGGAAACTAGGAAAGATAAGTAACCGGGAAGGCAATTATATTCTAGATAATTGGTACATGCCAATCTACATTAGTATCCAATTTGGTGTAGAATTTTTCAGTGGAGCAAAAAAGGCAGATAATAAAACCATCAAGTAGCAGAAGCATATAGAAGTAATAAAATCATCAAGTAGCAGAAGCAGTAAAGTCATGTCATCATCAAACATCTTCTTGTACCTAATAGGCAAACATTAGGACGTGGTAAATGCAAATGCATTGGTACATTGGAGTTAAAATAATATGAAAGGCATAATGAATTTTTTTTTTGGAAGTAGAACATATAGAAAGATAAAAGCAAATGATCAACTTATTCTTTTAATACAAAACATATTTTATTCATGCATTTCCACTATGGATTTCAGTATGTGCTTTGTACCCTCTCTACACATGTTGTATGGATCTCTTTTCCAACATTCTATATTCATTTGACCCTTCCGACACACTTAGGTATGATATATGTGCGTTAATTATCTAGTTATTAGACCATCTTTGCACCCAAGTGTGTGGATCTCTTTGCATTGATTATTTACGCAATTTTTACCCTCTCCAGACCAAAGATATGGATCTCTTTGCATTCAAAGTAATATAATTTTTTTTATAATTGTTCAAGATTGTATGATACATACAGTACACACACACACACACACACACACACACATATATATATATATATATATATGTGTGGGGGGGGGATGAAAAACTCAAAAAATGTATTATAAGGGATCACTTATTTTAAGAAGATATCATATGCCAAGCTTGGGACACATATATATGATTTGAACACATCATAGGCATGGCCAATAATAGGATAATTTTTACCTTTTGGATGACCAAATATTATATCTTGGGAACCTAAGTCAAGATTAGATTGAGGATCATGCACATATAAACATGCATACATGGATTGATATTTGAGGTATGATTCCAAAATACATCTTAAAGGTTATGTCTAGGATGATTAGATCTAGTGTGACCCTATGTTATAGCCATACCTCATATTTTACAGTATCGAAATTATCAATGTTTTAATTCAATAGTTCTTGGCATCAATATCAATACCATATAATTTACTATAACATCACTCACATCGAAAACATCAAATTAAGTTTCAACCTTATCATATTCCATGTTAAAATTATCACCATCATATTCAAGAGTTTTCCATGTTTGAACTAAGGCACTTTCGTGATCAAAATTATTGATATAGCTAGATCTTGGCCTTCAAAGTCATAATAATCAAGATCAGAGCATTAAATTATTTGGATAAGTAACTAAGAGAGGGCTTAAGATAATCATGGATATAGGATAAGAAATTTCCCCAAGAAAAAAATTGGGCTCTGCTTATTTTTCTAATAAAAATACTATTTATACTTAATATTTGGAACTAGATATCAATTCATATGATTTGTGGAAGGTTTGAGAAATTATTGGACATTTCATCAAGATGAATTGAGAATTACCTAGTTGGGAATATTGTTGGCCATAGGACTGGAGGTCAACTATTGACTGGATAAGGGATTGGGTGGGAAAGGTTGATCCATTCCACTCATTGTGTTCATGAAAGAGGGGGACGTGACTTGTGGCTTGAAGTTGTTGGTTCCGGGTCAATGTAGACCAGGTGAGGAACAGATAATGGTGGGATCATCTCTTCAGCCAAACTAACCTATGATAGAGTTTGGCCAGTCACAATAGAGCAACCACTTGAGGAAAGAGGGGAAGGAAGATTAGGGATCGGGGAACCTCTAAAGTTGGCTCTTATGCGTGTTTACCACATGTATATAATGCAAGTGCATGTATCGAAGTAATATAGGACAAAAGAGGCCCCAATATCAAACTCGAGGAAACGTGAGTCTAGAGACTACTACTAACTATGACTTAATCAGCTAGACCTAGTTAAAAGGTGGTCTATTGATTAAATGAATAATTGCAAGAATTAAAACTAAATTACTAAGGTTTTCATCAAAAATGGAATGGATTCCCTAGGAATACGGTTTCACCATGATTTATACTACAACTAAAATCCTTTATCAATATTTAGTTCTCCTAACCTTGGACCAAGGAACCTATAGAAAGAATTACCCACTCTCGCAGTGTAATTCACTACCTAATCTAATACAAAAGCACACTCTCATAGTAATTTAATTATTAGTTAGGTGATTTAATGAATCCTATAGGCTATACCATTCACAGTCGTAAGCCCTTGTTCAAGGCACAATCTAGGCTATGTAAATATACAACTTATACAACCCTTAATCCCTCTCTCAAAGCAATTAATTGTCTAAGAAATCAACTATGGTGATCAAGCATAGATAAGTCATGAAGAAATCATAGAGTTATGTCCAGAAATTAGGAAAAGCATATATATCAACTCATAATGTCAAGTACAACACATAACTAGACTACACCTGGGTCATAAGGAATCAGGGGATTAGCCATGCATGATTTCATTTACCATATACATAGTCTAAGATGGGTAAGGTGAGGAAATCATTACAGAATTCATGAAAACCCCTAGAGAAGATGATATGAATGACTCCCTCTAACGAACGTGGTGATTGTTGTCTTTTGACTGTAAATCTGTCCATCAAAGGTGCTTGAATCATCCGAGATGTATCTTTCTCCTCTCCTTTATCTTCTCACAGCTCTCTCATGTTGTGTAATGAGCTCCGGTGTGATAATTAGGTTTGGTCGCAATCCTCCCGTGTGACACATCGTCACGCTAAATGAGATTACTCAAAACACAAAACACAATCAACTACTAATTAATCACATGGTCAAAATGCGGAATAATTAAAACCAATTCCAACAATGTAAATAAACTCTAGAACATTTACAAAAGGTCCATCATTCCATTCTAAAATATTGTAACAAGTATTTACATATGGGTCCAAAGACCTCAGTCACATCCTGCATACAAAAGATATTTCACATGTACATGCCATATATTTACAAACATTGGCATACTACCAAAATCTCATATTGATACGAGTATATCATCTAATAAACACATCCCATACCCGGACTTTAGAGTATAGGGATGACACTAGGACTCTACTACTAACATCTACAACTAGCCAACCTTCTGAATCTATTGATCACCAGGTTGGTTCTCTTCCACAGTGCGACCTCGGCTTCGCTGCCCGCGACCACCTAAAAAAATGTGGTGACCCACGGGTGAGACCCAATCCCAGTGAGAGATATAACTCTCTCCAACATATATTGATTATAACATATTAATTAATAGTAAATACATTGAGCAGTTAGGATATTGAATAAGCAATATGAACAGATTGAACAGTTTAAGCATACTAAGCAGTTAAGCAAATAAGTTGTAACATCAAGTAGAATTACCCAATTTTCATAAGTTTGCATCATGTAAGAACTATGTAGTGTAAAGACAAGACAAGGGTTAATCAACCAATGTGATACGTATTAAACCCTAGCAATTATACTACATAGGCGGTATTATATATTTTATTATTATGCCATGGGGAGTTTGAGTCGTACCACTCAAAGTCCAACTGACCACTGCAAAGTGCTATTTAGTTCCGTATAAGATCTAGGAGTGTCGGTATCCTAAGATCTCTTCCCCTCGATCAGTATGAGTAAACTGCAGTGACATACCATCCAAACTTCCCACACTGACATGTAGTTAACTGATAACAACTAGTCTGTACTTGGTACAAGTTACGACACTAGAAAACATGGTATACAAAACCCTCTAATCCAGGGTACAACCACAGTTGTACTCAATCACATCAAATTTCAGAGGCATGGCCATAGCCATCCTCCATAACCTGCAATTGTGGATGACAAGGATATATCCTCAACTTTCCACCCCCACATACTCAACAGTATGTGCTCCAAGTTTCCCTTTGGAATACTCATTTCACCATCCAATAAGTTCTGACACTGAAGATGGCTCTACGGCACAGGGCTCTACATGATTAAGGTTACACTTGATTAATTACTGCCAATTGAATGCATTAAGGCTTTATCATACAAGTGGACATTAAAACCCTAATTCTTTTCTAACAATGGTATATGTATAACAACTTCAAAAGATATAAAACATTTGAGATATAAGTCTTAATCACATTACCACATGCTATCATTCATTGCAAATTAATGGACCACACTTATCATCATACGATTACAAGATATCAATATCTTATCACAAGTTCCATGGTTTTAATCCTTATTGGAACATGAAGAGGATTTCACCTCAATCATGGCTTCAAACATGCCCAAAGGTCGTCAAGACCATCAAATTATTCATAGTAAGGTTATCATCATCATTCCATGCCTTAAACAAGGCTCAAAAGATCATTAGCACATAAAAGTCCATAGATATTAACATGGCAAGGCACTATGATATTCAAATAGTACTACATTGTGGTTTCAACACAAGAAGAGTGTAATTCATTATCACATTAATCATTCAAGAGGTATGATTATAAACAATCAACATCATATAATTACATTAAGGTTAGGTATAACAAGCTAGATCACATGGGAGTTACGCATCCACTTATTATAGTGATTTATCCAATATAACTATATAATGGCAAAGGTAAGACTACAAATTAATGGTATTGAACCATCGAATTATCATCACTAGGACCCATGTATAATACCATGTGATTTATTATAATCCATTGGATGTTAAATCATCCAATATTATTCATTGCATTAGGTTCATTGTTCAAGGTTATCAATTGAAGTATAGGTCTAACCATTAGATCAATTGAACCAAGGAACCATTGGTTCAAGGTTTAGTCAAATATACAATTACATTCTTAACTCATCATACATGGTGATGACCTGATCCACCATTAATTGTGATCATTAGGTCACCATTGGTTGTTAGATCGGTAATACATTCAGTTAACACCATCAAATATTAAGCTGATGTAATCATTGATTGATAACATCGTTAGAATACTTAGTGGATGATAATTAAACATCTAATCGAGCCAAAAATTGACCTAAGGGGTGACCATAGGTTGTCACCATAAATTTTACACCCTTATCACGAACATCAGTTTCCAAGATAGCAACACCATTGGTTGTTGAATGGTATGACCATCGGTTGTGTGATAGGGAAGGAAATAGCTTGAAAACTCTAATTTGAGCCATCAATTGTTTTGTACATATAACCATAGGTTGTTGCTATCAACCTGTCCCAGATCATGTTACACCTTAGAAAGGTCAGACACATGTTTACAAGTTCATATAGAACTGGAACAGAACAGGGAACACCACAAAAATTCGAAATTGTAAACAAGCATAGTTTCTTTATGCTTAGATCATCACATTCAAGCTTAAACATGAACTAACAAGCGTCTAGTAAGCAATATAAGTGAATAATGTTATATAACTCGCCTCTATAGAGTAGGTAAGATCCCAAACAGCAAGAATCATGAGCAAATAAGGAAAGAAATCTCTAGATTCAGATCTGAACTTAGCCAAATAGGCACTTCTCTCTACAAAGAAGCAAAACCCTAGAAAAAGAAACAAGAAGGATAGATTTTTTAGTTCTACGGCCACTTTCAACATGGAAAAGTAGGGTTCCAACCTGGAGAGATATAGTAGGAATAAGAGAAAAGAAATAAATGGAGGAAATAAGGTAAAACTTACACTTTTAGGTCAAGATCACTAGGAGGAAGCTTTTTAGATCCAAAAAGAAAATCAATTGCAACCCTAGAATTTTTTTTCAAGAAGATCCCCACTTTCTTCTTCCTTGGGAAGGGAATTCGCAGAAGCACAGAGGGACAATGAAGGTCAAAGAAGGAGGCATGTGGTGGAGAGAAAATGGCTCGTTTTGGTGCTTGGGGATAAGTATATGAACTTTAAGATAAAGCAAAAAGAAAAAGTTGAAGTTCTAGTATTTATCCAAGTTTCCATGGCCTTAAATTATTAAGAATATACAAGAACACACACAAGAAGCTCTCCCACTATCAGACCTTATTAGCTTTCCTTTGTCGAATTTCCCATCCAATCACATAATTCATTAGTTGATTGCTACTAAAGGTAGCTCATCCATGAAGGGGTAAACCCTAAAATACCCTTGAGGAAAACACCTTCAAACCATGGCACAACTAGGAGCCCCATGGATAAAAACACTCAATAATGATAATATAACATCTAATGAACATAATGTATGTGACAAATTTCAAAGAAAATCCCTCAGTTGGGTATATTGCAGAAAAGTCCAAAATGTACAGAAAATTGCATAACTTGCTCAAACAATGTCCAAATTGGACCAAATTTGAAAATTAAGCTTGTCTTATGATTTCAAAACATATAAAAAGGTTATATTAGGGTTATAAGAATTCAATTATGGAAATTAAGCTCATTCAACTCATTAAGCAAGTTCAGGGGCCTTACATCCTTAGCCATAAGATTGACTTAGGGTGTTGTTAAGTTGTGGTTATTGGATTAATCACAATCTTTAATTTTGTTTGATTGAGATAATTTGGTACCACCAATAGGATATGTGTGACACTGAGTCCTTTCATGGGTTGCAATTCTGTGCGAGTGGCGATACTACCTACTGAGGCATTGAAAGCACTGAGTTGCTCCCTCACATCTCCTAACAATTTTTCTGGTTACAAGTTAGTACCACTGAATGGAGGTCAGTGGCACTGAACGGATTTGGTTGTGTTACTGTTCATCAAATCAGTAGTACCAAATCTTATTTCGGTACCAATGAGCGTCTTCAACTCATGTCTAACTTTTTCTTCCACTATCGGTACCACCGACAATGATGTTGGTAGCATCGAGCTGATCCAAGACTTGTCAATTTAATCTGAAATTTAAGATAAGGAACACAAATCCCATAAATTGTGATAAATCAATATGGAACTAATAGAAATAGCTAATAATTGATGCACATTTATGTCACATGCCAATAATTATATACCATGCACAAATGTTATCAAAATGAGCAAATGTGCATGAAATACATATTAAGATAACTTATGAAAATAGAATTAAGCAAGAACGATGGGTTGTGTGAGCACCGGCCCTAGAGAAACTCCCCTTCTTCAGTGCCTTGGGGAGGGGCGACTGCCGCCTCTCGGCGCTGGCCTTCTCCCCCTAGCCCTCTTGCCGGAGCTGGTAGTTCTCACGGGGTGGTACGCTTTCAATCCTTATTTTCTGCTTCTCAGCGTGACGGTTGGTTTGCTCGATCAGTTCCTCTATGACGATTTGTGGGGTTGGTGCATCAGCGGTTGTGTAGTGGCGATGGCTTCTTCCATTGGCGTGGTCCTGTCGGTGCTTCATCTTTGGACGGATCTAGCTTGTCATTTCCTTTTGGGTTCCTTTGGCTCTGGTTTTCCTTCTTCCTTTCTTTTCATCTTGTTGTTTCTATTTTGTGTCGTTCGTAGGTCTAGGTTGTTTGGGTCTTCCTTTTTATGTGTGTTGTATGTGTATGTTCTTCCATCTGAGGTTTGATGGGTGTGCCCTCGGTTTCTCTATTGGCTTGCTGGGGTAGGGGATAATCAGGGGTCTTGGGTTTGGAGGTGTTGCTTCCGTTCCTCTCTCGATTGTGATTGAGTTAGGATTCTTGGTGAGTGGTGGTGGGGTTCTACTATGTTTTCTGTCCCCCATCCTTGTTCTTCCTCCGATCTTTTCTGCTCCTTTGCTTGTCCTTGAAAGGGATCCATAATGGCTTTTTCTGTTGGTGTCGTAGTGTGCCTATTATTTGTTATCTTTCTCTCTGTTTGCATTTTTCTTTAGTGAGTTATAGGTTCTATGTTGTCATGTGGTTTTTGTCCTCCTTTCATGTTAGGTCTTCTTTTGTTTCTTTGTTATATGGAAGCAAGTGCAAAGGTGATCCCTTCTTTGGTCACTGGTTTGGATCATATACTTTATATCAAATATAATCTCAGGTTGAAGGAATCTCTCATAAAAATATATTTTGGTTAGCAATATAGAAGAGAGATCAATACATCATTGTACTTATCACGTTCCAATAGGAGTTTCTAGTTATTATATCTTTTGTTTACTTTTTTGTGTTCGGTTGGTGTATCTCCCTTTACATGTAGATGTCGTATGGCTTTAATGTAATGAATGTGGTGTCTTTCACAAAAAAAATAACTTGTAAAATTGAATAATATTCAATGCATCAAAATCCCCTAAGCTTAAATGTTGCTCGCCCTCGATCAACACTACCCTCATATTTGTTTGATACAAGTCAGTAAAAGGAAAAATAATATGAACTTCAGTTCTCAACTACCCCACATGGTGGTCCCAAACAGGCCCTTACCAACCATTGAACAAATATTCACTCTCGAGTGACTAAAAATTTTTATTAAAGATTTCAACCCCTGGATCAATGAAACCTTGTCAATAGATCTATTAATATCATAGCCAATAGGGCATTCGCTTGGTGCTTCATGTGATTCCCTAAATACATTGCTCTTTTCTACCTTCCAAACTAATTGGAAGTAGTTCTCCTTATGAGAATGAATGAGGAGATCAATCATATTTGTGGCCTACCATAAAGAGCAATGGATGGAATGAGTACGTGGCTTATGAAGAACCACAAGTAAATTTTGAATCATTTATCCAAAAATAAACATGATGAACCTATAAAATGAAGGAAGTAAGAAATGCATGACTCCTAATGCCTACTATTTTGGGTGGAATGATGCATGCATTGAAAGTCTCATCTGATTGATGAGAGTGGAAAAAAAGAATACATCATGTAGTTGTTTTCATCTCTTCTTGAAGAAAACTTCATAACTGAGATCAAGGCATCCTTTTCTCCCCCTTGATTTCATAATAGTTTTTTTTCTTTTCCCTACTATTTTAGCATGGCGAAAAATTATGCTCGGGATTCACTATAACAACTCATTATTTTTTTTCATTTTAAAGGGTATGGTTGTGTATCCTTTCACTTTATTTTCAAAGGAAAACAACATGGGTACATGATGAAAGAATGAATGATTCATAGGATATACAATCTACATGAATTTTGTTATGCACCTAGTTGATATGCAAAAAAAATCATTTTGCAACTAATGCAATAATGAAAACTAGCTATCTTATCACCTATTATGCTATGCAATGCAATTAAGAGGAAACAACTCAGGTTACTTGATCATCTTAAGGTGGTGGATCAAATGTATGAAAAGCGGATGGAATCATAATATTAAGAGAGAATTTCTTTCTTAAAGCATGATATGTCCCTCTCCTATTATCCTATGTACATGGTAACCTTAGGATTTCTTTCTAAAGATATCATTTAAGGTCTGGTTAATTGTTTGGTTAGTTCAGGATCAAACCCCATCGCCATACTCAATTCATGGATAGTTAAAGATTTTTTATTTACATCAAATGTCCTCAAGCAGACTAACCCATACACTTCCTGTAGGTGATGTTTCTTTTAGAATTTTCAACTAAGCTTCCAAAGATATGACATTTTTTGACTTTTATTGCATAAGCTCAAAAGAAAAATTCTATAATGAAGGCAGAAATCATGATAATTATGCTCCATGATTACACTAGATAGTTTGGATCCTATAGAATTAAAAAGAAATTAAAACATGAACATAAAGCTAAAATCATGAACTAAGCAAAGGAACACCCAAAAGGAACGTCTCACCAGGAACATCTCCATGTTGCAAAACGCAATGGCGGAAAACTACGATATTGTTTCAGACAATATGTGTATCAAAATAGAGGAGGAACTTCTATCGCTTCTTGTAAAGACCAAGTCTCTATTAAAAACATGATAAAGAAAAACATCAATTGGATAGCAGCGGAAGAATTAAATCTTGACATTATTCAAAATGTATAAAGAGTACATTATAAAATTTCCCCAAATGGGAGTACAACTTTATACAAGCAACTACAAGGATCTAGGTAGAGGAAGACTTAACTAATACAACATTTTCTCCAAACTAAACAACTATATAACATAAAAGCAAACATGATCACTCAAGCTATATATTCCTTTCTTCTTATCCTAGCCTTAGGGTCACCAAGCTTCCATGCGCACTCTGATCCCTAACCTGGATGGTTGGGGTCATCCAGCAAGAGAGAGATAAAAGGTATGTGTCAAAAAGAAAGTGTAGGACAAATAATAATAAAAAGCTTTACAATATAAAAGATTCTCCACAATAAGAGATTTCAAAAGAAATGAAGCAAATCTATGAATATGAGAGAGAGAAACTGCCACATTTAAATATCAACCATTATCACATTTGCATGAATATAAATTATGACTCAACATCCTCTCAATGTAGGGTGAGGCACCTACCGGACCTCACCAATGGCAGGGGGACTAAAACCCCAGTGCCTAAAAAGTGGCAGGGGGAATAAAACCCCAGTGCCTAATATATAAAATGGCAGGGGGACTAAAACCCCAGTGCCCGGCAGGAGGACTAAAACCTCAGTGCCCTGTGGGTGGTTTGTACTCATGTACACTACATTGTCAATTGGCCAATAACTATATCATGCATAAACATTCACTTGGCAATAGAGTGAAAAGTATAACAAGGTGCAACATAAACATTGGGAATAAAACCCAAATAAATAATCTCAATCAACAAGCCATCATAGGCAACATCATTATACAAGTACTTCAAGAGATGAGCCAACATAGGAAACAACAAGATTCAAGAGTTACAATTAAATGAGTCACAAAGACATCCACAATATATAACATTTCCAAGTATTTCAAAAGATGAGCCACATAGTCAATAACAAGATTAAATCATTTCCAAGTAAAGGAGGCAACATATGAAGAAGAATGATTCACATGATTCCAATGATTAAGCCACAATGGAATAAACTAAGTAAAGAGCCAATAAATGCAATTAGAAGGATTACTAGGCTAGCACAATAATGAGTGGGGTTGGATAAAAGCCCAACTGAGAGTAGGTGTATTGCACATTTATCATCACATATATGAATAGAGTCCACATACTAGAATAGGATGCACATACCCAAAAATAGGCATCACATACAAAATAGGGCTCACATACTTAAATAGGTTTTCACATACTGAAATAGGTCTCACATACCTTAGATATATACATTACCATCATATCCACCAAACAGATAGCAAACCATCCATATATCCTAGTTACATCATAACACGTGTATTAATATATATATAAATACATAAGCATAGGAAAAATCCTAATTTTACAAAACTACGATTAAGGGTTCAAAACCAAGTCCAAACGATTACTCATAATCTCCTGATTAAGAAAACATATTTTATTATATAAAACAGAGTTAAAATGAATTAATTATGTATTTTAAAACATTTACATACTAAAAATGCCAAACAAAGCAAACTTCAGAAAAGGAATCCAAATCATGCCTCAAAAATCCTAAAATCAGATTCTACATTAAAAATCCTTTCTATCGACTATTTATTCATATTTTTCTGATAAAGGATCGATTTACTATGAATTAAGTAAATCTGACCAATCAGAAATTAGGAAAAAGCCACATAGGCAAAAATTAAAACAATCGCGCGCCACAGTGGCCGGACCCACGCTGACATGGGCCAATCAGATTTGGCCCAGTCACTGGTCCGCGCCTGGGTGGTCTAGGTCAAAGGCGAGTGGAGAGGGGGAAAAAGACTAAAATACCCTGACGCGCCAAATCAATCCAACTAAAACGATGAGGGCAGTATTGTCATTTGGGATCACCGTTTTCTTGCGCAAGAGAGGAAGAACGAGGGGCAGAATGACGATACTGCCCCAGGCACTGTAAATCGTTACACTGGATGTGCCTGACCACTTTGGTCATTCCCCGACCTGGATTCTTCCAGCCATGGTCATGGCGGAAGCGCGACAAGTAGGGAACTAGGCCGTGAGCTAAACTCGGCTCTGAAGGTGAACAGCACCGGGAAGCCAACCGAATGCCTCCGCTGACTCAAGGCAAAAACAAAGAGCCAAGAAAAGCAGTGGCCCGGAGAAGAGAGCATCAACAGCCATGGATAAACACCGGAGAACAGGGGAGCAAAACACGCCATCGAAAACCTCAAAAATTGCGATAAAAGACCATGTTAGAGACCATGAAACATTCACGGAGGCACGACGCCCCGAATGCATCATTCACGGCGGCCGGGGAAGCACCAGAGCACAAACAAGCAGGTGGCGGCGGCTTCTCTACGGTAGCTCTATAGGACAGAGCGATCGGGGCCATCGCGAGATAAAACAAAGAGGCGAAAAAGTAGAAGGGAGGTCGAGGTTGCTCACCCAGGAAGCAATTGAAAGGAGGTGGTCGGAGAAGGGAGCAGCAAGCCGCCATAGCCGGGGAAGAAGGGCGGCTAGGTCCAGGTGACTGAGGGTAGCTTAGGGTAAATTGAGTGTGTAGGAGCGATGAGCGGGGGCTGAGGATTGTTTTATAGGTCTCAGGTAGGCAAGGGGGTATAGCAACCCCACTCTGTAACTCCTCCGCGAAGAGGAGGCGGAGAGCCTAGTTGGGCGTTTCGTCAAGTCAGCGAGGTAGATGATGTGCTAGGGCTCATTCAATTCGTCGTCGAGAGCCGAATTCAACGGAAAAGGAATCGTGTGAAACGATCCATCATAGAGGAAAAACGGTCTCATGGATCCGAGGGGCGTAACTGTTGCTCGGACACGCGAGTAACTGGAGGAAGAAGACGCATCTTCGGCCATCCGATCACGCGGATGATCAACTCTGAGCCGTCATATGGATCGCAGACCAAAAAGGGGGCGTGTGACAGTAAAATAACCGAACATTAGCGTTACATTTTGATGTAAATGAAATCGATGCAATAACTATATACACACCATATTAAAAGCTAATAAAATGGATTTGAAAGGTCAAATCAACTCCAAACAACACCAAATTTGAACCATAGGCGTATAACGACGAGTATTACAATGCTATGTAATTAGAATCTCGTTTAATGCATAATAAGGCCCTTAATAAATATATGGCTCATAAAAGAGTATAATAATATATTAAAATCAAGGAATTATATGAAAAAGCTACATTAATGAGAAACATGATACTCATTACTCAACAAAATAACATATTAATGTGAACGAAAATCATATTTCGAGGAGAGAGAAACAATAAAGGTTAATATACACATATATGAACTCAAATACATATTATTAATAATATATTTATCCAAAAAGCTCCAAATAAATATTATCTAATATATTATCCCATAAATGACCAAATTACATAATTAACCCTAACTTATCTCCTAATGTGGGTTATTTGTGCAAACACCCCTCAATTTACATAAATGAGGGTAAATAGTGATTTCAACCTCAGATTGTGCTCAAATTGCACAAGGAGTCCAAGAATGATCCAAAAGGACGGGAAATTTATGGAAAAGGTCCAAATGGACTAAAAGGCAAAGAAAAGCTCAAGAATGGGTAAATTGCAGGGAAGACCCTGAGATTCAGTATGTTACAGCACACCACCCCTTAAAGAGGATTTCGTCCCCGAAATCACAACAAGAGGAAAGAGAGGGTGAGTGTGTAACATCCCAACCATAAACAACTAGGTTATAACCCTTACTCTAGGGCACATCACAAAATCTACATAAGTCAGGTGTTACTAAGGTTTTCACAAAACCTATAGCCTTTTATCAAACCCAACATAACATCTTGTTGCATAAACTCTATCATGAAAAGGCAGCATATCTATTATACTATCACTTGTGCCACGTTTTATTACAAAACAATTATATCTCAACTATATATCAAGGGTATCTCCCTCATTAAGTGTTTTAAGCATATTTAGGGTTTACTAAGCCATTACAACATATATTAAACCAATCCCAACAACAATTAATGTATTAGGTCAAAACCTAAATAACTCAATATTATTACCCAATAACTACATCATGTGGGATTATGCCATATAATATCATCCAACCAATTATTACCCTAATAACAGGTCTAAGGGTATATGGCTTATATCCAAGGAACATATTGGCACAACATCTAACATACCCGTATCCATGTCATCACTAATCATTTTCTCTCACAACTCTAATTACTATGAATTAACCTCACGTTATATGAATCTAATTACTCATCATCTCATTACTGATTTTATCCATAAACCAATAAGATGATCAATGAGATGTATTTTAGTCAACAAGGTGCTATGCCTAACATGTGTTGATAATTAGGTCACAAATATAATTAAGTGATTATAATCCATTTACATGCATTAAGGTATATCATGAGATGACACCTAATGTCACTAGAGTATCAAGAAAGGCATTAAGGGTTTATATATACATATGTTGTCAAGGCTAGATGATTACATCTTAGGGTTTAGGTCAACATGACCATTACATATTAAAGCATCCTTAGGGTGTATTTTACCATACACATTTTACCATTAGGGTGACTAATCAAAACTATGTATATCCACATATGAATAATTAATGATTATGTGCATCAAGAGTATATTAAGGTTCAAGCATATGGATTATGTGACTTATCCATTTGTTTATTATCAAACAAGATGAATTACAAACATATTAGGTTTATTAAACTATAAACACATAAGCTCTCTATTCCCATGTCTAAGGAGTTATGGTTACTTGATTTCAAGGCATTGAGGGACTCCAACCCCCTAAAGAGGATTTCGTCCTCGAAATCAACAACCCAAAAATCTATCAAGGTACTAACACTACCTCTCCACTCAAAGGGTTGACTAAGTCAAACTATTCTAAGGGTATAAAGCCCAACATTAAAGGTCTTACTAAAATCTATCTTCCAACTCAAGGTATAGCATAGGGTTCACTAACCCCTAAACATGGAAATCTAAGGCTCATATAAGATACTTAGGGATTACTAGATGATTTTTGTTTGAGAAAAGAAATCAAATCATCATATAAGGGTTTCTAAGGCTATTCAACAATAAGGCAATATGTCTAAAGGTAGACTATTTCGAGCTGTCCATTTCAGATCAGGCCAGGCCAGGTCATATGAGCTCAGGAGTCCTCGTGACCAAGCTAGTGGGGCGGAGGAAAATATTGCCAGCCCCTAAGCTCTGACCCTTTCTAGACACCATCACTTCAACTTCTTGCTCTAATAGTTACTCAATTAGACAATTCACCAAAAAGTTGACAAATTTTATTTCTAATAAGAAATTATTATGATCCTAAATCAAACATTCTTTATTGGTCAACTCTAAGGTGAAAAACTAGTTAAAGGGAAACTAGATGAGATAAGGGTTCTAACTAGGAGACAATTTTGAACTAGTCAAGAATCTGACTACCTTGATGCTCTGATACCATGCTGTAAAGACCAAGTCTCTACTAAAAACATGATAAAGAAAAACATCAATTGGATAGCAGCGGAAGAATTAAATCTTGACATTATTCAAAATGTATAAAGAGTACATTATAAAATTTCCCCAAATGGGAGTACAACTTTATACAAGCAACTACAAGGATCTAGGTAGAGGAAGACTTAACTAATACAACATTGTCTCCAAACTAAACAACTATATAACATAAAAGCAAACATGATCACTCAAGCTATATATTCCTTTCTTCTTATCCTAGCCTTAGGGTCACCAAGCTTCCATGCGCACTCTGATCCCTAACCTGGATGGTTGGGGTCATCCAGCAAGAGAGAGATAAAAGGTATGTGTCAAAAAGAAAGTGTAGGACAAATAATAATAAAAAGCTTTACAATATAAAAGATTCTCCACAATAAGAGATTTCAAAAGAAATGAAGCAAATCTATGAATATGAGAGAGAGAAACTGCCACATTTAAATATCAACCATTATCACATTTGCATGAATATAAATTATGACTCAACATCCTCTCAATGTAGGGTGAGGCACCTACCGGACCTCACCAATGGCAGGGGGACTAAAACCCCAGTGCCTAAAAAGTGGCAGGGGGAATAAAACCCCAGTGCCTAATATATAAAATGGCAGGGGGACTAAAACCCCAGTGCCCGGCAGGAGGACTAAAACCTCAGTGCCTTGTGGGTGGTTTGTACTCATGTACACTACATTGTCAATTGGCCAATAACTATATCATGCACAAACATTCACTTGGCAGTAGAGTGAAAAGTATAACAAGGTGCAACATAAACATTGGGAATAAAACCCAAATAAATAATCTCAATCAACAAGCCATCATAGGAAACATCATTATACAAGTACTTCAAGAGATGAGCCAACATAGGCAACAACAAGATTCAAGAGTTACAATTAAATGAGTCACAAAGACATCCACAATATATAACATTTCCAAGTATTTCAAAAGATGAGCCACATAGTCAATAACAAGATTAAATCATTTCCAAGTAAAGGAGGCAACATATGAAGAAGAATGATTCACATGATTCCAATGATTAAGCCACAATGGAATAAACTAAGTAAAGAGCCAATAAATGCAATTAGAAGGATTACTAGGCTAGCACAATAATGAGTGGGGTTGGATAAAAGCCCAACTGAGAGTAGGTGTATTGCACATTTATCATCACATATATGAATAGAGTCCACATACTAGAATAGGATGCACATACCCAAAAATAGGCATCACATACAAAATAGGGCTCACATACTTAAATAGGTTTTCACATACTGAAATAGGTCTCACATACCTTAGATATATACATTACCATCATATCCACCAAACAGATAGCAAACCATCCATATATCCTAGTTACATCATAACACGTGTATTAATATATATATAAATACATAAGCATAGGAAAAATCCTAATTTTACAAAACTACGATTAAGGGTTCAAAACCAAGTCCAAACGATTACTCATAATCTCCTGATTAAGAAAACATATTTTATTATATAAAACAGAGTTAAAATGAATTAATTATGTATTTTAAAACATTTACATACTAAAAATGCCAAACAAAGCAAACTTCAGAAAAGGAATCCAAATCATGCCTCAAAAATCCTAAAATCAGATTCTACATTAAAAATCCTTTCTATCGACTATTTATTCATATTTTTCTGATAAAGGATCGATTTACTATGAATTAAGTAAATCTGACCAATCAGAAATTAGGAAAAAGCCACATAGGCAAAAATTAAAACAATCGCGCGCCACAGTGGCCGGACCCACGCTGACATGGGCCAATCAGATTTGGCCCAGTCACTGGTCCGCGCCTGGGTGGTCTAGGTCAAAGGCGAGTGGAGAGGGGGAAAAAGACTAAAATACCCTGACGCGCCAAATCAATCCAACTAAAACGATGAGGGCAGTATTGTCATTTGGGATCACCGTTTTCTTGCGCAAGAGAGGAAGAACGAGGGGCAGAATGACGATACTGCCCCAGGCACTGTAAATCGTTACACTGGATGTGCCTGACCACTTTGGTCATTCCCCGACCTGGATTCTTCCAGCCATGGTCATGGCGGAAGCGCGACAAGTAGGGAACTAGGCCGTGAGCTAAACTCGGCTCTGAAGGTGAACAGCACCGGGAAGCCAACTGAATGCCTCCGCTGACTCAAGGCAAAAACAAAGAGCCAAGAAAAGCAGTGGCCCAGAGAAGAGAGCATCAACAGCCATGGATAAACACCGGAGAACAGGGGAGCAAAACACGCCATCGAAAACCTCAAAAATTGCGATAAAAGACCCTGTTAGAGACCATGAAACATTCACGGAGGCACGACGCCCAGAATGCATCATTCACGGCGGCCGGGGAAGAACCAGAGCACAAACAAGTAGGTGGCGGCGGCTGCTCTACGGTAGCTCTATAGGACAGAGCGATCGGGGTCATCGCGAGATAAAACAAAGAGGCGAAAAAGTAGAGGGGAGGTCGAGGTTGCTCACCCAGTAAGCAATTGAAAGGAGGTGGTCGGAGAAGGGAGCAGCAAGCCGCCATAGCCGGGGAAGAAGGGCGGCTAGGTCCAGGTGACTGAGGGTAGCTTAGGGTAAATTGAGTGTGGAGGAGCGATGAGCGGGGGCTGAGGATTGTTTTATAGGTCTCAGGTAGGCAAGGGGGTATAGCAACCCCACTCTGTAACTCCTCCGCGAAGAGGAGGCGGAGAGCCCAGTTGGGCGTTTTGTCAACTCAGTGAGGTAGATCATGTGCTAGGGCTCATTCAATTCGTCGTCGAGAGCCGAATTCAACGGAAAAGGAATCGTGTGAAACGATCCATCATAGAGGAAAAACGGTCTCATGGATCCGAGGGGCGTAACTGTTGCTCGGACACGCGAGTAACTGGAGGAAGAAGACGCATCTTCGGCCATCCGATCACGCGGATGATCAACTCTGAGCCGTTAGATGGATCGCAGACCAAAAAGGGGGCGTGTGACAGTAAAATAACCGAACATTAGCGTTACATTTTTATGTAAATGAAATCGATGCAATAACTATATACACACCATATTAAAAGCTAATAAAATGGATTTGAAAGGTCAAATCAACTCCAAACAACACCAAATTTGAACCATAGGCTTATAACGATGAGTATTACAATGCTATATAATTAGAATCTCGTTTAATGCATAATAAGGCCCTTAATAAATATATGGCTCATAAAAGAGTATAATAATATATTAAAATCAAGGAATTATATGAAAAAGCTACATTAATGAGAAACATGTGAGTGAATTCGACATATAAAACACATTAGGGTACAAATACTCATTACTCAACCAAATAACATATTAATGTGAACTAAAATCATATTTCGAGGAGAGAGAAACAATAAAGGTTAATATACACATATGTGAACTCAAATACATATTATTAATAATATATTTATCCAAAAAGCTCCAAATAAATATTATCTAATATATTATCCCATAAATGACCAAATTACATAATTAACCCTAACTTATCTCCTAATGTGGGTTATTTGTGCAAACAATCCTCAATTTACATAAATGAGGGTAAATAGTGATTTCAACCTCAGATTGTGCTCAAATTGCACAAGGAGTCCAAGAATGATCCAAAAGGACGGGAAATTTATGGAAAAGGTCCAAATGGACTAAAAGGCAAAGAAAAGCTCAAGAATGGGTAAATTGCAGGGAAGACCCTGAGATTCAGTATGTTATAGCACACCACCCCTTAAAGAGGATTTCGTCCCCGAAATCACAACAAGAGGAAAGAGAGGGTGAGTGTGTAACATCCCAACCATAAACAACTAGGTTATAACCCTTACTCTAGGGCACATCACAAAATCTACATAAGTCAGGTGTTACTAAGGTTTTCACAAAACCTATAGCCTTTTATCAAACCCAACATAACATCTTGTTGCATAAACTCTATCATGAAAAGGCAGCATATCTATTATACTATCACTTGTGCCACGTTTTATTACAAAACAATTATATCTCAACTATATATCAAGGGTATCTCCCTCATTAAGTGTTTTAAGAATATTTAGGGTTTACTAAGCCATTACAACATATATTAAACCAATCCCAACAACAATTAATGTATTAGGTCAAAACCTAAATAACTCAATATTATTACCCAATAACTACATCATGTGGGATTATGCCATATAATATCATCCAACCAATTATTACCCTAATAACAGGTCTAAGGGTATATGGCTTATCTCCAAGGAACATATTGGCACAACATCTAACATACCCGTATCCATGTCATCACTAATCATTTTCTCTCACAACTCTAATTACTATGAATTAACCTCACATTATATGAATCTAATTACTCATCATCTCATTACTGATTTTGTCCATAAACCAATAAGATGATCAATGAGATGTATTTTAGTCAACAAGGTGCTATGCCTAACATGTGTTGATAATTAGGTCACAAATATGATTAAGTGATTATAATCCATTTACATGCATTAAGGTATATCATGAGATGACACCTAATGTCACTAGAGTATCAAGAAAGGCATTAAGGGTTTATATATACATATGTTGTCAAGGCTAGATGATTACATCTTAGGGTTCAGGTCAACATGACCATTACATATTAAAGCATCCTTAGGGTGTATTTTACAATACACATTTTACCATTAGGGTGACTAATCAAAACTATGTATATCCACATATGAATAATTAATGATTATGTGCATCAAGAGTATATTAAGGTTCAAGCATATGGATTATGTGACTTATCCATTTGTTTATTATCAAACAAGATGAATTACAAACATATTAGGTTTATTAAACTCTAAACACATAAGCTCTCTATTCCCATGTCTAAGGAGTTATGGTTACTTGATTTCAAGGCATTGAGGGACTAAGAAATTATTATGATCCTAAATCAAACATTCTCTATTGGTCAACTCTAAGGTGAAAAACTAGTTAAAGGGAAACTAGATGAGATAAGGGTTCAAACTAGGAGACAATTTTGAACTAGTCAAGAATCCGACTACCTTGATGCTCTGATACGATGTTGTAAAGACCAAGTCTCTACTAAAAACATGATAAAGAAAAACATCAATTGGATAGCAGCGAAAGAATTAAATCTTTGCATTATTCAAAATGTATAAATAGTACATTATAAAATTTCCCCAAATGGGAGTACAACTTTATACAAGCAACTACAAGGATCTAGGTAGAGGAAGACTTAACTAATACAACATTGTATCCAAACTAAAAAACTATATAACATCAAAGCAAACATGATCACTCAAGCTATATATTCCTTTCTTCTTATCCTAGCCTTAGGGTCACCAAGCTTCCATGCGCACTCTGATCCCTAACCTGGATGGTTGGGGTCATCCAGCAAGAGAGAGATAAAAGGTATGTGTCAAAAAGAAAGTGTAGGACAAATAATAATAAAAAGCTTTACAATATAAAAGATTCTCCACAATAAGAGATTTCAAAAGAAATGAAGCAAATCTATGAATATGAGAGAGAGAAACTGCCACATTTAAATATCAACCATTATCACATTTGCATGAATATAAATTATGACTCAACATCCTCTCAATGTAGGGTGAGGCACCTACCGGACCTCACCAATGGCAGGGGGACTAAAACCCCAGTGCCTAAAAAGTGGAAGGGGGAATAAAACCCCAATGCCTAATATATAAAATGGCAGGGGGACTAAAACCCCAGTGCCCGGCAGGAGGACTAAAACCTCAGTGCCCTGTGGGTGGTTTGTACTCATGTACACTACATTGTCAATTGGACAATAACGATATCATGCATAAACATTCACTTGGCAGTAGAGTGAAAAGTATAACAAGGTGCAACATAAACATTGGGAATAAAACCCAAATAAATAATCTCAATCAACAAGCCATCATAGGCAACATCATTATACAAGTACTTCAAGAGATGAGCCAACATAGGCAACAACAAGATTCAAGAGTTACAATTAAATGAGTCACAAAGACATCCACAATATATAACATTTCCAAGTATTTCAAAAGATGAGCCACATAGTCAATAACAAGATTAAATCATTTCCAAGTAAAGGAGGCAACATATGAAGAAGAATGATTCACATGATTCCAATGATTAAGCCACAATGGAATAAACTAAGTAAAGAGCCAATAAATGCAATTAGAAGGATTACTAGGCTAGCACAATAATGAGTGGGGTTGGATAAAAGCCCAACTGAGAGTAGGTGTATTGCACATTTATCATCACATATATGAATAGAGTCCACATACTAGAATAGGATGCACATACCCAAAAATAGGCATCACATACAAAATAGGGCTCACATACTTAAATAGGTTTTCACATACTGAAATAGGTCTCACATACCTTAGATATATACATTACCATCATATCCACCAAACAGATAGCAAACCATCCATATATCCTAGTTACATCATAACACGTGTATTAATATATATATATATATAAATACATAAGCATAGGAAAAATCCTAATTTTACAAAACTACGATTAAGGGTTCAAAACCAAGTCCAAATGATTACTCATAATCTCCTGATTAAGAAAACATATTTTATTATATAAAACAGAGTTAAAATGAATTAATTATGTATTTTAAAACATTTACATACTAAAAATGCCAAACAAAGCAAATTTCAGAAAAGGAATCCAAATCATGCCTCAAAAATCCTAAAATCAGATTCTACATTAAAAATCCTTTCTATCGACTATTTATTCATATTTTTCTGATAAAGGATCGATTTACTATGAATTAAGTAAATCTGACCAATCAGAAATTAGGAAAAAGCCACATAGGCAAAAATTAAAACAATTGCGCGCCACAGTGGCCGGACCCACGCTGACATGGGCCAATCAGATTTGGCCCAATCACTGGTCCGCGCCTGGGTGGTCTAGGTCAAAGGCGAGTGGAGAGGGGGAAAAAGACTAAAATACCCTGACGCGCCAAATCAATCCAACTAAAACGATGAGGGCAGTATTGTCATTTGGGATCACCGTTTTCTTGCGCAAGAGAGGAAGAACGAGGGGCAGAATGACGATACTGCCCCAGGCACTGTAAATCGTTACACTGGATGTGCCTGACCACTTTGGTCATTCCCCGACCTGGATTCTTCCAGCCATGGTCATGGCGGAAGCGCGACAAGTAGGGAACTAGGCCGTGAGCTAAACTCGGCTCTGAAGGTGAACAGCACCGGGAAGCCAACCGAATGCCTCCGCTGACTCAAGGCAAAAACAAAGAGCCAAGAAAAGCAGTGGCCCGGAGAAGAGAGCATCAACAGCCATGGATAAACACCAGAGAACAGGGGAGCAAAACACGCCATCGAAAACCTCAAAAATTGCGATAAAAGACCCTGTTAGAGACCATGAAACATTCACGGAGGCACGACGCCCCGAATGCATCATTCACGGCAGCCGGGGAAGCACCAGAGCACAAACAAGTAGGTGGCGGCGGCTGCTCTACGGTAGCTCTATAGGACAGAGCGATCGGGGCCATCGCGAGATAAAACAAAGAGGCGAAAAAGTAGAGGGGAGGTCGAGGTTGCTCACCCAGGAAGCAATTGAAAGGAGGTGGTCGGAGAAGGGAGCAGCAAGCCGCCATAGCCGGGGAAGAAGGACGGCTAGGTCCAGGTGAATGAGGGTAGCTTAGGGTAAATTGAGTGTGGAGGAGCGATGAGCGGGGGCTGAGGATTGTTTTATAGGTCTCAGGTAGGCAAGGGGTATAGCAACCCCACTCTGTAACTCCTCCGCGAAGAGGAGGCGGAGAGCCCAGTTGGGCGTTTCGTCAACTCAGCGAGGTAGATGATGTGCTAGGGCTCATTCAATTCGTCGTCGAGAGCCGAATTCAACGAAAAAGGAATCGTGTGAAACGATCCATCATAGAGGAAAAACGGTCTCATGGATCCGAGGGGCGTAACTGTTGCTCGGACACGTGAGTAACTGGAGGAAGAAGACGCATCTTCGGCCATCCGATCACGCGGATGATCAACTCTGAGCCGTCAGATGGATCGCAGACCAAAAAGGGGGTGCGTGACAGTAAAATAACCGAACATTAGCGTTACATTTTGATGTAAATGAAATCGATGCAATAACTATATACACACCATATTAAAAGCTAATAAAATGGATTTGAAAGGTCAAATCAACTCCAAACAACACCAAATTTGAACCATAGGCTTATAACGACGAGTATTACAATGCTATATAATTAGAATCTCGTTTAATGCATAATAAGGCCCTTAATAAATATATGGCTCATAAAAGAGTATAATAATATATTAAAATCAAGGAATTATATGAAAAAGCTACATTAATGAGAAACATGTGAGTGAATGCGACATATAAAACACATTAGGGTACAAATACTCATTACTCAACAAAATAACATATTAATGTGAACTAAAATCATATTTCGAGGAGAGAGAAACAATAAAGGTTAATATACACATATATGAACTCAAATACATATTATTAATAATATATTTATCCAAAAAGCTCCAAATAAATATTATCTAATATATTATCCCATAAATGACCAAATTACATAATTAACCCTAACTTATCTCCTAATGTGGGTTATTTGTGCATACACCCCTCAATTTACATAAATGAGGGTAAATAGTGATTTCAACCTCAGATTGTGCTCAAATTGCACAAGGAGTCCAAGAATGATCCAAAAGGACGGGAAATTTATGGAAAAGGTCCAAATGGACTAAAAGGCAAAGAAAAGCTCAAGAATGGGTAAATTGCAGGGAAGACCCTGAGATTCAGTATGTTACACTTCTACATAAAGAGGAGGCAGACATGAGGCAAACAACTCATATCAATTTCCTGAAGAATGGTGATTCATGCACCAAATTCTATCATACATGGGTCAATCAAAGAAAAAGGAAGAACACCATTATGACTCTCAAAAACAATGACAACGTTTGGATCACAGGCCCCAATGAACTGCAGACTATGATTTCAGATCATTTCAAGAAAATCTTATCTAAACCTGTTACCCAAGGGCACGATACTCACACTATTATGTCGGGCAGGTTCAGCAGGCCATCCACGAAGCATTCAAGGATTTTGGCCAGCATACCAACCAGTGAGGAGATCCAAGGCTCACTGAAAATGATGAATCCAACAAAGGCCGTTGGACCCGATGGCATCAACGTCGGGTTTGTCCAAAATAACGGGTCTGTACTCAAGAGTGCAGTCACTAAAATGATTTCACACGTTGTTGCTGGTCTACCTCTCAATGAAGATATGTGCAATGCTACAATCATTCTTATCCCGAAAATCCCTCACCCAGAAAGGTGTGAGCAATTTCGTCCTATTTCTTTGAACAACATCATGTTGAAACTCATGGCTGGAGTGGTGGTTAACAGAATAAAACCACTCATCATAGGATGGATATCACCCGAACAAAGTAGCTTTGTCCCTGGCCATCGAATCACAAATAGCATCGCTGTGGTACAAGAACTCATCAGAAGAATGAAGCCCAAAAACAGCAAACCGGCAATGGCTATCAAAATCGATCTCACTAAAGCCTTCGATCTAATGGATTGGTCCTTTATTGAAGAAACCATATAGAAAACCGGTGTTCCGTCCAACATAAGAAATTTCATAACGAATTCCATCACTGGAGGATCTAGCACCATCATTTGGAATGGTTGCAGCTCCGAACCTTTCAAGGCCAGCAGAGGTCTCAGACAAGGTGACCCTCTGTCGCCATATATTTCCGTCTTATGCCTCGAAAGACTAAGCCAGATGATACAAAATAGTGTCAACAATGGTGAATTGAAACCGCTCAAAATTAGCCACTCCGGTCCCAGGATCGCTCATGTCTACTTTGCAGACGATATCATTTTATTTGCTGAAGCCAAAGTAGACCCGATTAAAATTATTCTAAAATGCTTCGACGAATTCGGCACTACCTCTGGTCAATCGATTTTGTCTGCCAAAACTCACATCTTTTTCTCTGCCTCTATTGATCATCGGGTCAGAAGAAGCATCAGCAGGATCAGTAAGTTCCAAGTTACTTCCGACTTGGGGATTTATTTGGGTGTTCCCATCATCCACAATAAAATTAACAAGAACACCTATTCTTCTATACTTGAAAAGGTTAACAGTCGTGTTAACGCATGGTCATCTAAATGCCTATCCAGGGCTGGAAGGGTGTGCCGGGCCCAGACAACGCTTACCGCACTGCCCACCTATGTCATGTAAACAGTAAGATTGCCGCTCAAGCTATGTGATAATATCGATAGTAGCGTGAGAAAGTTCATTTGGGGAGGCGGACTCAAACGCAATCATGTTTCCCTAGTTGGCTGGAAGAAACTTACTAGCCCCAAGGATGCCGGCGGTCTAGGGGTTAAATCCATGAGAGAATGGAACACAGCGCTTACCCTCAAGAACACATGGGACTTAGCTAATAACAGAAAATCACAATGGTGCACTGGCTTGCAGAAATAGTACCACAACTTTGAGGATAAGCATACAACCAGTGCTTCTCGGATGGCTATTGACGCCTTCAGAATGAAAGACATCATCCTTAAGAATTCTAGAATGATACTTGTTAATGGAATGAGCATTAATTTTTGGGAGGACAAATGGACAAACCATGATTGCAGCCTAAGGGACTTAGCGATCAATGCGATCCCAACAGAACTGGCTGATCTGAAGGTTGGATGTGTAGTCAATTTAAATGGTGAATGGGACTGCAGCTTCCTTGAACACTGGTTACCCAACACTGTTGTCCAAGATATTCTGAAAATAAAAGCACCTCTCAACACCACCAAACATGATACTCGTGCTTGGTTACTCAATGACAATGGCCTATTCACCACTGCTTCTGCTTACGCATTGTGTCGCTCCAACCAAGCCCCACTGGTGCAGGGTAAATGGGATTCAATCTAGAAACTAAATGTCTCACCTTCTATCCAATTTCTGCTATGGACTATGGGGCATGATGCCATCCTTACTAATGCACGACGAAAGGAGAGACACATGACTACTGACAGCCTCTGCCCTAGGTGCCATCTTGAAACTAAAACTATTTTACATGCTCTTAGGGACTGCAGACAGAACAAATCAATCTGGAGAAAGGTTCTGGATAGCAACTTTAATGAAGATTTTTGGAATGACGAACAAGGTAGCAGTTGGATGTTCAAATGTATCAGCAAAAGCAACTACCAGGCCAGATTTTATGCTATCACATGCAATATGCTATGGCGCAATAGAAATGATGAAGTTTTCAACAATTCCAAAGGAACTGTGGAAGGGATCATAAACTGTATAACACACCAGTTTAAAATGAATGAGTTAGCCATTAAAAGTGCCCACATCAGCATAGGGACCTCAGACAATAAGCATTGGGTTCCGGCTAGCGCCAGGCAATTTACTATCAACACGGATGCTGCTATAGGTAATTCCAAATCTAAAGTTTCATGTGTTGTTAGAAACTAGCTTGGGCAATGGACTTGAGGTTATGGTGAAACCGTTCCAACTATTAATGTCCTCCATGCAGAACTTACCGGTATTCTCAAGGCCATGGAACATGCCAGCATCAATTTCCCAGGGAATATTGAGTTTCAGACAGACAGCCTTAGTGCTACCAAAATGATCTAGGAAGATGGTATGAACTGCCCATCCTTTGCTAATGAAGTTGCAAGAATAAATAAACTGATGGATGAGAAAGACTATTGTGTCAATTAGGTCAGAAGAAAATGCAATGCAGCTCCTGATCTGCTCGCTAAGCACCATCTCAAAAACAATGAGGGTACCTTCACTTACAGTAATCCTCCTGCTATGCTTAGTAGTATAATAAATAATGAGGCACAGTTATGTAATGGTAGTAGTACTACCAGGTTTAATTATGTTATTAGTGCATGTACTCCTTTTTCAAATTTTCTTGCAAGGGGAAGGCAAGATGAATAAATAGCTTCCCGACTTCCTTAAAAAAATCATGAAGATAAAGCTATTCTAATACCCCCCCTATTTGAACTTGACTATGTATGTATAGTCAAAATCCAATCAATGAGGTGGAACAATGGTGTCAAATCAGAATGGCGGTGGCTACATGTTTGTATCTAGGGGATAGAAGGTGTCAGTGAAGCTGGGTGGCTGCGTTGGCATCTCTAAAGGTTGCATGTAGTTGGAAAACTACCCCTGGCTCCAGTGATGATCATAGAGCGGCTCCTAGTAGTGCTCCATTTGTTGCAGGTGAGTTTGCATATTCCCCTGGTTAGCCAGGAGAAGACGTGCATTATCATAGATGGCATGGTGTTGTTGTAGAATTTATCCCTGAACATCGTGTATTTCTATCAGTGTTGTGGATTGATGTTGCTTCCCATGTTGAATTGTTTGTAGCATCCCATACATACCTGCCATAGAAAAAGAATCATCTTGCTGAGCAGGTTGTGGAGCGGTGAATCTTGATGCTCCATGTCTTCGTGAAGACCGATAGATAACCCACCATTGTGTGAATGGAATGGTTCCCTCCTTATTGGTGTCTCCACCCCCATACTAGCATGGGGTTGTCTAGCTCCTACTCTACCGCTTCTGCATCCTCTGTTGTCCACCTCAAGAAGCGCACCCCTCATAGATGGAAGATGGGGTCAAGAAGGGAACTTTCCCATAGTTAGTCATCTATTATGCAACAATCAAACTCATTTTCCTCATTCTTGTTGACAAGTTGAGCCCTTTTGAAGTGGTTGAAATCCATGTTGGAGTAGGTCCTCAAGGTTGGAGGTGGAGAGGTCGAGGTTGAGGTGCATTGCCACTGGTGTAATAAACCCTTCAAAGTGGATTAGGGGCTTCCTCTACACTTGACGCTTGACTACCAGCATGTGTTGAAAAAAGAAGGAGACGAGGTCGACCTTATCTTCCCCTTTAGACAAAAATTCCCAAAGGACATAAAGATCGGTTTGTTGCCCCTTCCGTTGCCCTTTTGTAGACCTGGCAAAGATGGTGTTGGTGAGATACCAGTGCAGAATTCAAGTGAAAAGATGCTTAATATCCATGACAAAAGATTGGTGACAATTGATGGTGAATCCTTGTAGTAGGTCCATCAGGATCCGCCATGCCCATGTGTAGTCGAAGTCACCCAGCGTGCAACGCATGTCCCCTACTGGACATTGATAGATGGCATTGAACTCCACCAACGTGAAGTGGTGGATGGTGTTGTAGAGGCCGAAGCAAACCTAGCCTTCCTCCCAGCCTTCCTTGTACTCGGGGATGCAGCAAACCTCTAAGTTCATAAAGAACTTGCAGACAAACTCCTGGTAGGTGGGCAATCACCAAAGTAGGGGTGATCTCCCACCATGTTCTGGCCAGAACAGACTTACTAAAGACTCTCAGTGAAGCCTACAACATTGTGGAAGGCATAGTCACCATACCATGTGGGAATCATCTCCCTCTTCATCAGGATGGTGTAAATCTTCCTTTGATCATCATTGACATGAGCCATGTGTGTCATCTTGGGCACCATCATGTTGTCTCCTACTGCCGATGAAGATGACCTCCTTGTTGCCATAGGTCCGAAAAGAGAAAAGAGATGAAGAAGAGAGCACAGGGAAGACTCTGATTGCCTTAGAGCTATTGTGTGTCTGTTATTGCAAGGGACATGTTTTGGGTGTGTTTCAATCACAACCCACATCTCTCCTTTTATATCCCATGAATTTCCCTAATGCGTTGCAGAGGTACCACTGAAAGGTGTGTCAGTGGAACCAACTCATCCATTTGATCTTTGTGAAAATGGTATTTGTTGTTGATACTGATGGCTCATGTCTATCAATGTAGCGACAAACGGATTGCTCCATGTCGGTAGTACTAACGCCATGTCAGTGGTACCAACTTTTGGAATGTGTTATCAGATCAGAACCACCGACCAATGGATGGAGAAGATCTTGTTTGTCGACTTGCACATCCACAAATTTTGTGTTTTTATGTGTCGGTACCACCGACTATTGTGTCTTTTGTATCGAGCTATGTTTTAGCCACCACTATTAAAGATGTTGGTGCCACTGACTTCATTGGTCGGTGGTACCGAGCTGTTAATTTCCTCGGTACTCTCAAGTGGTGCCTTGATATCTTGAACCTAGAGTGTCATCAGGTGCCGATGCTACTGATAGGGTGTCAGTAGTACCAAACCTACACTAGGGTGTCAGTAGTACCAAACCTACACAGAAAATCTAACTCTAGATCTGTAAGGAATCGGTGCCAATGACTATAGTGTCTATGATAATGAGTTATGGGCGTTCGTCCTTGTGACGTTTTTCAATTTTGGTGCCACTGACTAGCTTGTCAGTGGTACCGACTGGCTCTCAAAATTCTACTAGCGATTTTCACATCTGGTGTCAGTGCCACCAAAACTGGTGTTGGGGGTACCAACTTCTCTACTGCCTACACACCAAACATAAAGGATCAAAGTACCTGTTTATATCTAATAATATCTAATAACTATAATGTGAATTATAACAATGAAAACTCCTCAAAAGAATGTTAAAGACAAAAACTAAAGTATGATAAAATAAAATTGGGTTGACTCCCAACAAGCACCCTTATTTTATGTCACAGGCTTGATGATCAGATCAAGCAAGACATCAATTAATCTCAAAGAGCTTCAACTCCTCTCCCTCATGTATCAACTCTCCCCCATAGTAGTATTTCAACCGCTTCCCATTATTAAAAATGAATCAGCTCCATCACTAATCTCTGTTGCTCCATGAGGGAATGCCTTAACCACCACATATGGTCCACTCCATCTAGACCTTAATTTCCTCAAATGTAATTTCATCCTAGAATTGAACAGAAGCACCTTTTGTCCTGGAATGCAATATATAGCAGTCATGGACCTTCTTGGTTCTATCCTTATATATCCTCGGGCTTTCATAGGTATCTATCTTGAGCCCATATAATTCATTGAGCTCCAACATGTTTTTCTTTCCTACAACATCAAGATTGAACATCGGCTTCCTCAAAGCCCACTTTCTTTGTGTT
Source organism: Alisma plantago-aquatica (assembly GCA_963693085.1). NCBI lineage: Eukaryota > Viridiplantae > Streptophyta > Magnoliopsida > Alismatales > Alismataceae > Alisma > Alisma plantago-aquatica. The sequence continues at coordinate 1,096,761,206 of OY856413.1, forward strand.
CCAATTCTACAGGTAAATGACAAGCTCTCCCATAGACCTGCCTAAATGGATTTATTCCTATAGGTATTTTATAGGTTGTCATGTATGCCCAAAGAGTGTCACTTAGTTGCATGCTCCAATTGGTCCTATTTGTTGAGAGTGTTTTTTTAAGATCTTCTCAATCTCGCTATTAGACACCTCAACCTGACCTTGGGTCTGTAGATGGTATGGGGTTCCTACTCTATGCCTCACTTCATACTTATTCCATAAATCTACAAACTTCTTATTAGTGAAGTGAGGTCCCACATCACTTATCATCACTCTCGATGCCCCCAAACCTATAGAAAATATGGTCCTTTTACAAATTTGCAAACAACTCGTGCATCATTGATATGGGTTGGAATTGCTTCCACCCACTCAAACACATAGTCAAATGCAAGAAAAATATATGAAATAGAATTGGAAGACACAAAGGGTCCCATAAATTCTACTCCCCATAAATCAAAAACCTAAACTTCCTAAAAAATGTTTAGGGGCATTTCATGTCTTATAGATATATTCCCTGGTCGCTGAGATGCATCACAATTTCACACAAAATTATAAGTATATTTAAACAGTGATGGCCAATAAAAACCACTTTGTAACACCTTGGTCGATGTCTTGAGCTAGCCTTGTGTCCCCCAGTAGGTAGTGAGTGACAATGTGCCAAGATACTCTCAAACTCACATTCAGACACACACTTCCTCAAAATCCCATCCCTACATTATTTGGGTAAGATTGGGTCATCCTACACATAAAATCTCAAGCAGTGGAAAATTTTCTTCTTATCTTGATTCCCACTCTTATGGCAACTCGTCACATGCCAAATAGTTCACAATATATGTAAACCATGGGTCTTTGTTTTCCATGGCGAACAATTATTCATAAGGAAACTCCTCAACAATGGGTATTTCTAAGTCCTTCTCATCCACTCTCTCCAACCTAGAAAAATGATTGGCTACCACATTTTCTATCCCTATCTTATCCTTGATTTCTATATCAAATTATTGCATTAGAAAATTCCATCTTAGAAATCTAGGTTTGGCGTCTTTCTTCTGCAACAGATATTTTATCACTACATCATCAGTCCAAACTATAACCCTGGCCCCAATCAAGATTGGCAAAAAAAACTCAAAAGCAAACACCACATCCAAAAGCTATTTTTTCACTTGTAGTGTAATTTACATTGGACATCATTAAGGGTATTAGATTCATAATAAAGAACAACATGGGTTTCATCTTTGTGTTTTCCTAGCACAGCCCCTTTCTTATAGTCCTATGTGTCACACTTAAGCTCAAACGGTTGGCTCCAATCTGGAGCTTGTATCACAAGTGCAGAGATCAATTTCTTCTTTAACACCCCAAAAGCCTTCAAACACCGCTCATCAAAATTAAACTCAGCGTCTTTCTCTAACAATTCAAAAGGCAGTTTTGCAATCTTCAAATAGTATTTTATAAAATGTCGATAAAAGTCGAGGTGTCCTAGAAAACTCCTAACTCCCTTCACCTGCGATGGTAGAGGAAGATTAGAGATCACTTCAATCTTTACCGGATCGACTTCCATTCCTCTATTAGACACCTTATGCCCCCAAAATATCCCTTCACTCACTAACATGTGGCACTTCTCCCAGTTCAACACTAGGTGAGTGACCACACACCTTTGCAAAACTTTATCAAGATTGTCAAGGCAGTCTTCAAGAGACTCTCCATACACTGAAAAATCATCAATAAAGACCTCGAGACAATGCTCTACCATATAGAAAAATAGAGAGCATACATCTCTGGAAAGTAGTCAGTGCAGTACAAAGGCCAAAGGGAATTCGGCTATATGAAAATGCTCCATAAGGACAAGGGAAGGTAGACTCTCTTGGTCTTTTGGCTCGATGGAAATCAGATTGTACCTGGGATACCCATCTAGAAAATAGAAATGAGAATGGCACGTGATCCGCTCAAGGATTTGACCAATAAAGGGAAGTGGAAAATGATCTATAAGGGTGGCGGCTTTCAATCGGTGATAATGAATACACACACGCCATCTGGTCACTAATCTAGTAGAGATCAACTCACTTGTTGAATTTGTTGTGACTGTTATTTCCCTTTCTTAGGAACAACTTGGGTTTAGCTAACCCAATTAGAATTTGATATAGCATAAATTGTACTTGCTGATAGAAGTTTCACTACCTCTTTTTGCACTACCTCAATCATGATTGGATTGAGATGTTGTTGAGGTTGTTATTGGTTTGGCTCCTTCTTCAATTCAGATCTTGTGCTAGCAAAAGCTAGGAGATATACCCTTGATGTATGCAATAGACCACCCAAATGCCGCTCATTGGTTCTTTATCACTACAAGCAATTGCTCCTCCTCATTCATTCTTAATTAGATTGGAAGCTTCTCATATTTTTTCCAAGAAAATATACTTCAAATGTGGAGGAAGAGGCTTCAGCTTGAGTTCTAGAGGACACTACAGTAACAGAATCATTAGTGGCGAAGGTGGTCCTAAATATTCATAGTGTCTGGTGTTTGAGCATGGCAATGACTTCAGAAACAGAACACACTCCTCCAATGAATGAAAATGAGTGTAATCATCCACCAAGTTCATGATGCATGCCTCTAATGGTAGTTGTGGATATGCTTGGGTGAGAGTGAGGGATGTTGCCTCTTCAATTGTCATTGGACATGCCTTCTCCTCTCATCGTCAGAGTACTTCATTGCATTTATCAAAGAAACCTCATTAGTATGCTCAATAATATCCACTGCCAAAGTGTCTTTTTGCACCTTCATCATGACATGAGCCATATCCAGAAATGGCTTCCCTAGAAATAAAGACACATCACTATTCAACTGTTGTAACATGTGACAATGTGCATTATCATCGGCTGTTTCTTGAGAATCTGACATCTTTATTTCAAAATGATCATCCAGAATGCCTAAAGTCAGTCTTCCTCTATCCATCTCTAGGATCATGTTTACTATAGATTAGAATGACCTCCCTAAGAGTAGCTCATTGTCATGATCATCCTACATCTCCATGACTACAAATATGTTGGATGGATATATTTATCCACCTTGACCAACACATCCTCACAGATAGCAATTGTCCTCACTGTTGAATTGTCAGCTAATTGTATGGTCATGTTGCTTTTCCTAGATTCCTTCAGCCCCAATTTCTTAAATGTTGTCAAGGGGATGAGATTTATGCTTGCCCCAGAGTCGCAGAGAGACTCACAAAACTTTGGGGAATGGTACTAGAGTCACCAACTTCCTCTGGTGACGAGGAATATATGAGTCATTCTTGACTTCCTTAGGCTCTTCAGTTTCCTCTGTTGCTTCCTTCTCCTGTGATGTGGTGTCTGGCTCAAGGGGGTTAGTATCCGACACTAGTCATGTATTACCTACCTTGTCATTTGGTTTTGGGATGATCTTTTGTTCATTCAACAATTTCTGACCACTATAGAGTAACACTGCCTTCACATGTTGGTTATTAGATGGAATTTCAGTATGTGTAGGGAATTTCTACTATCCTAGCTTCTTCAAAGATGTTACTTCTACTTCTAACTGAGAAATCTAGTTTTCTATGGTGTAGATCTATGCTCCTTGATTCTACAAGTCCCTCTGTGTTTGGCCTATGATAGTCTCATTCTGACTGACCAACTTGCCTAGCATGCCTTCTTTGTGGTCTATCTTGCTGGGGGGCGGTCCTGCTGATGTTGAGGATGTGCACCACCTTGTTGTGGCTTGTCTTGTTGTGCTTGACACAGGTCCTGGTGAAAGTTGTCAAGATCCTTCAAAGAAAATTTAGGATCCTTCCTCCATGAATATCCATTATTGCCCATGTAGTTTTGCTTCTACATGTACATGCATTCTTCTTCCTCTCCTCTAGATGAGCTTCTTGATTTCTGATCTAGTTTCTTGGCAAGGTTGACCATTTTCACTTTTAGTGTTGTGACTCTCTAAACTCTCCAACACTTTTGATTATTTCTGGAGTTTCTCTTTCCTCTCCCCATGATTAATTTTTAGTCATGTTCTTCAGAATCTTATGGAACATAGACGCCTTATTTTGAGAAAAAAAATCCTACTCCTATACTATCGAGTGTGGTTCTTTCCCCTTTATGCAGCCCATAGTAGAAAGTCTTTGTTTGTCCATATGGGTCAATATCATGATGAGGGACCTTATTCAACATATTTGGGAACCTATCCCATGCCTCAGTGAAAGACTCCTCTGCATGATGCTTTATAATTATAGATCTGGCTGACTAGGTCATGTGTCTTCTATGGAGAGAAGTATCTTTCAAAAAAGTTATCAATCATTCCATCCCAGGTAGATAGATTTTGAGAGTAGGCTTAAAACCCAAGCCTTTGCCTTATCTTCCAATGAATATGAAAATAATTTCAAATAAATTACTGTCATTGACACCCTATCAATCTTCAACATGTCACAAATTTCCAAAAAAATATTGATATGAGACATTGGATCCTTCATAATGTGCCCATGAAAATGTTGGATCAATGGGCTCTAGAGGGGGGTGAATAGAGCTACACACACTTCACAAAATCAATTAGGCCACCAATTTAAACTTAGTGCAGAAGCTAAAGCAATTAACAATTTGATGTCCTAATCTAGCATTCAAAGCAAGGATAAGAGACAGTGAATAACAAGCACTTGGACAGGTGGTTGGAGTGGTTCCACGTCATAAACTTAGGAGCGATGTCATTCCACTACCTAGAGTTGGTTAGACTCTAGGATTTGCAACTTGGTTCTCTTATATATCACAATAAGATTACAAGATACATAAACCACACAACCAAGGACTTAATTTCTCAAGCTTAGATCTTCTACCTTTCCAAGGACTTACCCACAAAGCAAGATTGTTCAGCCTTCTTCAAAGGACTTACCCAATCTTACCTTTGTCTTCAACCTTGCAGGATTTAACTATCTCACTTGAGCTTTTCCTTGCACCTCTCCTTCTCTTGGAGAGCTTCTCCATGTTTCACCTTCACCAAGGGATCTGGAGCAACAAGCTATCTTCACTCTTAAAGATCAGCAATCATCTTCACCTTCACTCGGAGAAGAACAGCAGCAACCTCTCTTTCACTTGGAGAAGCAGCTTCAATCAATCTTCAAAGGGATTTGGAGGTAGGAAGAGAGAAAGGAGAGTTGTACATCATACAAGGGATAGCTCTCATACACGGGGACCTAACTCACTCATAACTCACGAATTTATCTTGAAGGTAGAGAGAGAAAGGGGCTCAAGTGCTTGGAACACTCTCAACTAAGCTAGAACCAAGTTTGCAATAGAAGAGCAGCTTGGAATGAAGTCCAAGGGGTTCTATTTATAGTTGAGGGTGGACCTTTATGTTGTGGGACACTTGGGTGCAAAACTAGTCATTTTTCCTTAAAAAAACGGCTATATTTTTGCCCAAAACAATTTACCAACAGTCATATTACTTTTTCTGCAAATGTCGTACAGTGCAATCGGTCGAGTTCTAATGGGTGTAGCTCAACCGATCGAGTAACAGGCAAACTGATATTCAAATGATTGGTCGAGTTTGTCCTGAGGAAACTCGATCGACCATTTTAACTGGAAATGGCCTGCTACCCGATCGGTCGAGTTCTGTGAGAGCACAACTCGACCGATGCAATCTTCAGAAAATCGACCAAGGATGATCGATCGAGTTTCAAGCCAGGGAAACTCGACCGACCAAGTGCCTGTAATCCATTTTCTAATTTGCATTAAAAGTGATTAGCACTTGGTGAATTTTGTCCCAAACATGTTTCTCTTCTAAGTTACAAGTCAATTCATCATTACAAGTGATTACATTGATGTTCTAAGGTCGTTTACATAGAAATCTTAAAATGCACACTTGTAGCCATTTTGACTTGACTTTGGCCCATTCTAGGGCTTTGTATATTTGATCCTTTTCATGTGCCTAATGACTGCAAATAATCTTAAACGCACATATTAGATACATATGAGTGGAATGGTTAAGTCATTATCAAAATATTGGTAATGTATAACCTCTAGGTCAACATTCTCCCCTTTTTTGACAATGACAAACCATTCCTCAAACATATTGAAAAGGATAAGAAAGTTATACCTTTGCCTTGTGAATTAGGGGGATTCATGATAAGAATAATTTGAATTGCTCCCCCTCAAACTATGCTTCCTCTCACCTGCATGTTAGTTTTTCTATACATGGCAATACCAATATCCATGTAATATGTAATCCTTTGCATGTCACATGATCAACAGCAAATTAACAAGAAAAGGATCACCTAAGCAAGAAAGCAATAGTATAACAACAAGAAACAATATGATTGAGTCTCAAACCATGAGATATTTCTCCCCCTTTTGACATTAGCAAAAAGGTAGGGGGGTAGAAGAGAAAAAACTAGGTCTTCTCCAAGACTCAATCAAAACATATATGCAAGGTAATAAACAGCATTGTAACAGCATATAGTATAGAACCACGGAGAACACACAATCCAAGTTAGAATCAAAAATATAGCTCAAAAAGGCACCAAACATAAGATAAAATAGAGTAAGTAGCCAAAGTTCATATCGATGATATTTCAACTCAGAAAGATGTCCTCATGAACAACAACTACAACCATAAAGCGAGAAAATAGAAATAAGAAAATAGTACAGCTTAGAATAATGTGCCAGGATGTTGCTCATACAAAAGAGTCTAGAAAGATGTATATGATAGACATGCTAGACTATAAGCTAAGAAACCACCTAGACATATAAGCTATCTATATCAACTGTATCCTCATCGTCCTCGCCAGGGTGGTAGTCCTCATCTCCATCTGAAGGCAGAGCAGTTGTGCCAGCATCAGATCCAGCACCATCATCACCATCCTCGCCGGAAGCATCCTCACCATCACCATCTTCAGCATCAGCATCCTCATCCTGGTCGGGCATCTCCTCGTCATCAGGACCAAAGGAGCGACCGGGCCAACAGGCATTCTGCTCGGCCCATGACTACCAGCAGCATACTGTGGCGGAGCGGCAGCGGAAGGCTCGGCAGCCTACGGTGGTGGAGCAGGGAAGTAATGCTCGTATGCATAAGAAGCAGAGGCACTACCTAGGTATGGCTGGTAGACGGGGTAAGGTGAAGCACAGGATAGGTTCATGGTGGACATGATCGAACACAAATCCTGGTGGAGGTGGTCCTGAACCTGACGGTTGTATGCTTGTTCATGCATCATATATCCCAGAAGGGTTTCATTGGATGCACAGAAGGACGCACGGCTAGGTCGGGGATGTGACTGTGAAGGTGGAGCATGGGTGGAGGAGGGAGGTATAGCAGAGGCAGAAGCACCAGCGGTAGGGGAAAAGATAGGGACAGCCTTCTGAAGGGTGGTTTCACTAATACAAACTCCTTTTCTAGCAATTGGGTAATGGAAGTCAGAAAAGAGGGATTTATCAGTGGCAAACTGGAAAAGACCACAAATCAGAGCTGGGTAGGGGGGTGGGTGCCCTTGGTGTTCTTGCCGGTGTCAAAATAGGTCATGTGGTGCAAGATATATCTAGCCCATTTGACACCTATATTGTTTAGCAAACAATACATGATGACTGTGGTGTTTTCCGCAATGTCCGTTTGATTTCGCTTGGGATGGACATTACAGTTAATCACCAGGGCCAAGATGCGCCTCTGAAGGTCAAGAGAGGATGAGGGCAGGGTTGACCGCTTCTTGTAGGCCATGTCGGGTTTCTTTAAAAACCGATGAATGTCCGGTAGCATCAATTCATGATGTTTATAGAAACCTTCTGGGTCAAGAAGATCGAAATACTCGCCATAGTCCTTACACCAAGTGTTGTTTTCTTCATCTCCGGCAAGATAGTAGTTGAAAGTTTCCTCGGAGATTTAAAAACGTCGACCGGCGATCATCGAGGTAAGAACTATTTCGGTATTCGGCGGGGAAACGAGCGTATCGTAGTTCCAATGCAGGTTTGTGTAGAACTCGTGAACTGCCTTTGTGCTAGACAACTGATTGTTAAAGAAGTCACGTTCGATCGCAAGGGCGGACAAGTGGTGACCGACGAGAAGCCTCGAAACATAGGTAATGACCGCTTGAAAACGATTTGCATCAACCAAGGGGCGAAATGGAAAAGGAGATCGGGGAATAAGATCATTATACTGATTTACCGCCTCAATAGACACAAAGGAGGTGTTATCAAACGGAATCAAGCGATTAGTCAAGGAGGAAGCTTGAGCATTGCCAGGAGCAGGACGTTTTCATCTATGGGAGGCCATGGAAATAAAAACAAAGAGAAAAATGTGCACACAAGCAAGATCAAACCTCAAACGCCGAAGAAAATCCACCACGAGCGCCCGGGAAGGTCAAGAACGGGTTGCTAGGTCACCCTAGGGTTAGGAACAGGGGGTTTAGGTCTTGGGTGGAGAGCACGGGGCTTAGAGATGAGGGATCGGTCGGCTATTTTCTAGTTGCAAGGGAAAATAGTCAGCCGATCCTAACTTTTAAGTTGGCGTAGCCCGTCGATCAGTTGAGTTCTGAGGGTGAAAAAACTCGACCAATCGGTCCACTGAAGACCTGCTCTCAGTTCCTAATCGGTCGAGTTTTCCAGGGTGGAAACTCGACCGAAGGTCAACCTGACCTAACAGCCTCATTCTTAGATTCTAGCCATATACATGTCTATTAAATTCATTTTTCCATTCGATTATGCATAATTAACATACTTAGGCACATTTATCTCATCATTGGGTACTATTTAGCGATAAAACATAAAATTCGATAAAACCCAAAAAACAAGCAAAACTAAGCATGTTGACAGGCAATTTAAGCACAAACAAGCATATATATAGGCAAAGCAAGGTGAAAATAGACATGAGAAAGCATATAGGAAAGAGACAACTAGCTAGATCACATAGAAATATCATTTAAATCAACAATGAGTAGTTTAGATCGAATAAAATTAAATTGATCGCTAGCTATAGGTTTTGTAAAGATGTCCGCCAACTGATTTTCCATGTCCACATGTGTGATATAGATATCTTTCTTGGCAATGTGGTCACGAAGAAAATGATGGCGAACCTCTATATGCTTGGCTCTACTATGCAATATAGGATTGTAAGATAGATTAATTGCACTAGTATTGTCACAAAAGATAGGAGAAGCATCAAAAAATATGTTAAAATCTTGGAGCATTTGCTTCATCCATAGGACCTTTGCACAACAACTCCCGACTGCAATGTATTCAACTTCGGTAGTTGATAATGCCACTGTAATTTGTTTCTTGGAGAACCAAGACACTAAGCATGGTCCTAGAATGAAGCAAGTGCCACTTGTGCACTTTCTATCAACCAAGCACCCTGTGTAATCCGCATCACTATATGCTCTAAGAGTAAAATCCCTTGATTTAGGATACCATATTCCAAAATTTTGGGTTTTGGCTAAGTACCTCAAAATTCTCTTAACAGCAGTGAGATGCGACTTCTTAGGGAAAGATTGAAAGCGAGCACACAAGCCAACACTAAACATAATATCAGGTCTAGAGGCAGTTAAATAAAGTAAACTTCCAATCATACCTCTATAGAGCTTCTCATCTACCTTTTCACCTTCTTCATCTTTGTCAAGTTTGGCGGTATTTGACATGGGTGTATCCATCGGCTTCATGTTCTCCATCCCAAAGCACTTGAGTAGTTCACTTGTGTACTTGCCTTGGTTGATGAAGTTTCCTTCTTTTGTTTGCTTGATTTGAAAGCCGAGGAAGAAGGTCAACTCACCCATCATGCTCATTTCAAACTCACTCTGCATAAGAGAACTAAACTCCTTGCAAAGATCAAGATCAGTCCCGCCAAAAATGATATCATCAACATATATTTGAATTATAAGAAAATAGTTAGAAGTGTGTTTTAGAAACAAGGTAGAATCAACTTTGCCCATGACATACCCATTATCTAACAAAAAGTTCTTTAATTTCTCATACCAAGCTCGAGGTGCTTGTTTGAGTCCATAGAGAGCTTTTTGCAACAAATAAACATGATTGGGTAATTTGTCATTTTCAAAGACCGGAGGTTGAGAAACAAAAACTTCCTCCTCGATTGTACCATTCAAAAACGCACTTTTAACATCCATTTGATATAACAAGAAATTTTTATAACTAGCAAAGGCAAGTAGCATACGAATAGATTCTAATCTACACTACTACAGAAATAGCGTTCAGTGTCGCTTTTCTGGGCGTCGGTTATTAAGGAAAACCGACGCCTATAATATCAGGCGTCGGTTATTTAGGCAAACCGACGTCTATATTCGAAGACCAGCCAGACACGGGTACCACTTTGTATTCAGCGTCGGCTTACTATTACCAACGGACGCCTAAAAGCGCTCGCGAAATCCAATTTTCGAGCGAAAAAAAATTGGGCCACATACAGCGTCGGTTTTTTAACTATTCACCGATGCCTATTTAAAATGAAATTTTGCGCGAAAAGTTCCACTTTAGGTGTCGGTTATCCTTGGATAACCGACGCTGATAATAGTTCCCGCCAACTAATTTGGGGTCGGTTTTTTACTATCAACCGACGTTGAAGATAATAGGCGTCGGTTATCTTATATAACCGACGCCATTGCCCAACTTAATAGAGGCCCGATCACCCGACTCTTCCCCCTTTCTTCCTATTTCATTGATTCTGTGCGCTAGCTCATCGCCGCTCTCCCAAAATCGCCGCTTGCTGCTTCTCGCTCGCCGTCGATGATCCGTGATGCTGCTCTGCGTCGCCGCCACCGCCCGCCGTCTTCCTCCTTGTGCCGCCGCCACCCGCTCCTTCCTCCCTACTCCTTGCGCCGCTGCCGCTTCCTCCCTGCCTGGGCGCCGCCGCCTGTTGTCTTCTTCCTTGGTACCGGTCGCCACTGCTGTCTTCTTCCTGGAGCTCGCCGCGTCTGCCCTGCGCCGCCGTCTTCTTCCTTGCCTCCAGCCTTATTCTCAAGCAGGTACATGCCGACCTACCCAGGCGGCACCTAGGCACCTAGGCGGCTAGGCGTTCACCTAGGGTTTTCCCAGGTGCCTAGCCTAGTTAGGCCTCTGGGATGCCTGGGCGATGCTTGGGCTACGCCAAGGCACAATGCTGCTGTGTATTTTTTTTTAAATTAAGTTATTTACTGATTTGTGTTTATTTATGTACGAATTTGTATTTATTTATGTATTTTTTCAGGAATTAATTGATCATCTGCTGCTGCCCGTCGTCTCCCTGACTGTCGCCTGCTCACCTGCCTGCTTGCCTGCCTACTCGCCTACCCTCCGTCTTGCCCAAACAGAGGTAAATCCTATTTTATTACACTCCTTGATCTTTAATCACATAGACTTAATCAACATTGCTACTTGTATGATCCTAGTGATTATTATACTGCTTGTATGATCCTAGAAAGTGAACAATCATTGTTCTTTATATTACTTGTACATTGGTATAAATTAGAATGAACAATCACTAAATTATATATTGTTTGTATGGAGTCCGGCTTCGTTGTAGATATCTATTATTGTGCTTGTTGGCCTAGAAACTCGTCCAAGATTTACTCATTAGGAGTAAATCTTGGATAGTCCCCGGTTTGGGACTGTTCTTGAACACCTAATCTCACTTAGGATGTAAGTGTATAATGTGTATTGGGTTTTCGAGAAAATTTCGGTAGTATTTTCCCGTTTGTTCTCTAAGTACATATGTACTTAGAGAACAGCGGGGAAATGCTGCTAAAATTTTCTTGAAAACCCAATACACATTATACACTTACTAGTGAGATTAGGTGTTCAAGGATGGGATAGGTGGTACACATTTATTATATATAAGAATGACATCAAATGTGTTTGTTGGCCTAGAAACCCGTCCAAGATTTACTCATTAGGAGTAAATCTTGGATAGTCCTCGGTTTGAGACTGTTCTTGAACACCTAATCTCACTTAGGATGTAAGTGTATAATGTGTATTGGGTTTTCGAGAAAATTTCAGTAGCATGTCCCCGTTTGTTCTCTAAGTACATATGTACTTAGAGAACAGTGGGGAAATGCTGCCGAAATTTTCTTGAAAACCCAATACACATTATACACTTACTAGTGAGATTAGGTGTTCAAGGATGGGATATGTGGTACACATTTATTATATATAAGAATGACATAAAATGTGTTTGTTGGCCTAGAAACCCATCCAAGATTGACTCATTAGGAGTAAATCTTGGATAGTCCCCGGTTTGGGACTGTTCTTGAACACCTAATCTCACTTAGGATGTAAGTGTATAATGTGTATTGGGTTTTCGATAAAATTTCGATAGCATTTCCCCGTTTGTTCTCTAAGTACATATGTACGTAGAGAACAGCGGGGAAATGATGTCGAAATTTTCTTGAAAACCCAATACACATTATACACTTACTAGTGAGATTAGGTGTTCAAGGATGGGATAGGTGGTACACATTTATTATATATAAGAATGACATCACATTATACACTTACGATGTAAGTGTATACCCTAATCTTTTCCTAATATATACTTGTTTCCTAATATATACTTGTTTTCTCTTTGATCATAGAATGGATAGATCATGGATGTCCATTCGTAATCGTTGCACCCCAGAGTTTATATCTGGTCTTGATCAGTTTATTAGATTTGCCGAGGAACATAGGAAAAAACCTACAGATAGGTTCTACTGTCCATGTAGGCATTGCGGTAACAACTTGAAAGTCAACACTGGTGAGGAAATCAAAAGTCATGTCATGTGCAACGGGATTGTACAAGGCTATACAGAATGGCACTGGCATGGAGAGATTTCAAAATCAAAACCAGTAGATGTCGATAGCAGTGCTTGGGTGGAAGAAGAAATTGCCTCCGATGACGTAAATGTGAACGAACCAGTTCCAGCAGACATCGTTGATGCGATGCTGGATAGTTGTAGGGTAGAGCACACTGATCCACCTCCTATCTTTAGAAACATTGTGCATGATGTTGAGATACCGTTATACACAGGCTGTGCTAAGTTTACGAAGCTTAGCGTTGTGTTGAGATTGTATAAGTTGAAAGCTAACAATACATGGAGCAACAAAAGCTTCACTTCATTGTTGACTTTGTTGAAAGAAATGCTTCCTGAAGGAAACGAGCTGCCAATCTCAACATACTAGGTAAGGAAAATGTTGTGCCCAATGGGAATGGAGGCCAAGAAGATACACGCATGCCCGAATGATTGTGTATTATTTCAAAAGGACTATGTAGATTTGAAAGATTGTCCAAAATGTGGTGTGTCACGGTATAAATTGATGAGTTCGGGGGAGTCCAAAACTGGTTCTCCTGCCAAGGTGTTGTGGTATCTACCTATAATATCACGGTTTCAATGCTTGTTTGCAAATCCGAAAGATGCGAAGAATTTGAGGTGGCATGCAGATGTTAAGAAAAATAATGATGGGATCCTACGACATGCGTCTGATTCCCCACAGTGGAAGAAGATTGATCTATTGTACCCCAAATTTGGTGAAGAAGATAGGAATCTAAGACTTGGGCTTCGTACATATGGGATGAATCTGTACGGGACATTGAGTAGCCAACATAGCACTTGGCCAGTCATGCTTGTTATATACAATCTTCCTCCCTGGATGTGTATGAAAAATAAGTACGTTATGTTGTCGTTGTTGATATCGGGCCCTAAACAACCCGGAAATGATATTGATGTTTATCTTGAACCTTTGATTGATGACTTAAAGAAACTTTGGGCTGAAGGTGTGATGACCTATGATGCTTCAGCAAGAGAGACATTTCGTTTGCACGCTATGTTGTTTTGCACTATTAATGACTTTCCAGCATATGGGAATTTGTCTGCATATAGTGTCAAATGAGCTAAAGTGTGTCCTATATGTGAAGAAAACACTGATTCAATAAGACTAAAACATGGCGGAAAGACTGTATATCTTGGTCATCGAAGGTTTCTTTCAAAATTCCATCCGTATCGTAGGAAGCGCAAAGCATTCAATGGATGGAATGATGAACGGAGTGCACCTAAACCTATACCAGGGGATGTTGTTTATGAAAGAGTAAAAGACATTGTCAATGAATTTGGTAAGAAATCGCAATGTAGTATGGCCACACGGAGTGACAATTCTTCATTCAAGAAGAAGTCAATATTTTGGGATCTTCCTTATTGGAGTTCTTTGACAGTCAGGCGTTGTATCGATGTAATGCACGTTGAGAAAAATGTCTGTGATAGCATCATTGGTACTCTGTTAAATATACCCAATAAGACTAAAGATGGGATAAAATCCAGACTGGACCTACGTGAAATGGGAATAAGGTCAGAATTAACAGAATTACGTGAAATGGGTAATAAAAGAACATACCTACCTCCCGCTTGTTACACGTTGTCTAGAAAGGAGAAGAAAACTTTTTGTGAATGCTTGGTAAATGTTAAGGTGCCACATGGTTACTCATCCAACATCCGTAGATTGGTATCAATGAAAGATCTGAAGTTATAGGTATTAAATCTCATGATTGTCGCACTCTAATGCAACAAATATTGCCCGTGGCAATTTGATCTATATTGCTGAAGCATGTAAGGTTTGCAATTACCAGACTTTGTTTCTTTTTCAACAGTCTATGCAGCAAAGTTATTGACCCTGATACTCTCGATAATTTGCAAAGAGAAGTGGTTGTTACCCTATGTCAGCTTGAGATGTATTTCCCTCCTTCGTTCTTTTATATCATGGTACATCTTATTGTCCACTTGACTAGGGAAGTGAAAATGTTGGGACCAGTTTTCTTGCATTGGATGTATCCATTTGAACGATACATGAGTGTTTTTAAAGGTGATGTTCGAAACCGTTATCGGCCTGAAGGGAGTATTATTGAAGGTTATGTGGAGAGAGAGGTTATGGATTTTTGCAATGACTTTCTCAATGGTAATGACACTCCTGATAATGACAAGAATATTGAGGAGGGAAAAGGAATTTTGGGATCACGGGTGAAAGTAATCAGCCGTGAGCAGTTGGAACAAGCTCACTTATATATTTTACACAATATGGACGAAGTGAGTGTTTATATCGAGGAACATACCAATTTCATAAAGAGACAACATCCTCGAGCAAGTTCAATGTGGCTTGCTAGAGAGCATAATAAGACTTTTACTAAGTGGTTTGAAGATAAAGTCTTACATCAACTATCTCAAACACCAAATGATATTACAAAAACTATCAAATGCCTCGCCTTTAAACCAAAACCGAATGTTATGTCTTATGAAGGGTTTGACATTAATGGATTCACATATTACACAAAGCGCCAAGATGATAAGAGTGTCGTCCAAAATAGTGGGGTCACTCTTCAAGCGTCGACTATGTACTTTGCAAGTGCAAAGGATAAGAGTCCACGTGAAGCTAAAATGTCATATTACGGTGTCATTGAAGACATTTGGGAGTTTGACTACATAGATTTCAAAATTCCTCTCTTTAAATGTAATTGGGTTGATAACACCAAAGGAGTTATAGTGGATGAATTGGGTTTCACTTTGGTGAACTTTGAAAAGATTGGCGAGAAGGGTGAACCATTCATATTGGCATCACAGGTGAAACAAATATTCTATATCGATGATCCTGCAAATGATAAATGGTCGGTTGTTCTTCATGGTAAAAGACAGTTCATTGAAGATCCTATAG
Organism: Alisma plantago-aquatica; assembly: GCA_963693085.1. Taxonomy (NCBI): domain Eukaryota; kingdom Viridiplantae; phylum Streptophyta; class Magnoliopsida; order Alismatales; family Alismataceae; genus Alisma; species Alisma plantago-aquatica. The sequence goes on from OY856413.1 coordinate 1,096,776,863, forward strand.
ATGAAGAAGAGTATTATGATAAGTATGATGACTCCAGTCCATTCTCAGTTGGGTTGCCAACTCCACAAAATATTGAAGCTAATGATGACTTATATGTGCGCGGAGATCACAATGAAGGATTGTTAATTGATAAAAGATCACAATTTTAGAGACATGTATGTTTATACAAATGCTAAATGTTTGCCTTTTTCTAGTTAATACAAATGCTAAATGTTTGCCTTTTTAATGACATTTTCAGATGGCTGACCATGATGAGCATGATGTCCATGATGAGCATGAAGTCCATGATGAGCATGCTGTCCATGACGAGCATGGCGAGGATACCAATGTAAGTTCTAAAAACATATCATGTATTTCTATAAAATTCATTATCTTCTAGTTATGTCATATATCCTATATTTCTATATTGGGCTAATTCAGTGTGTTTATATTTGTCAAATTTTAGGTTGATAATGCACATGTACCCACTGAAGCTCTGGAGCAACTTGATGCGCAGCACAAAACACTTAACAAGAAAAGGGGCATCACTCTATTGAAGAAGTTAATAGCGCTAAGTGGTAGTGGATCCAAATTGGTTGTGGAGTTTGATAATGGAGGAAATGCAATTGGAGTGAACCGCAATAATTTTGTAAACTATTTTGGGTGTACCACTCGGAGCCATTGTGGTGTTAAGTATGATAATTGGCATAAAGTTCCTTAGGGGAAAAAAGACTTGATATGGAAGGATTTATGTGTGAGTTATTATTATTTGCAATTCTATTTTGTAGATTACAAATTCTATTATTTGCAATTCTATTTTGGATACTAGTTAATAACATTTCTATTTTATAGAATCTATTTGCATTGGATGATAAGTTGCATCGTAAAAGTGTGATGCAACGCGCTGGAAAGATGCTTAGGAATTATAGGACAAATCTGAACAGAGAATACATAAAAGAGGGTGATAAGAAGAAGAAGTCAGCCCTTGAACAATGGAACTTCTTAGACAAAGAAGATTGGGACAATTTTGTTGCTTCAAGAAAATCTGAAGAATTCAAGGTATTAGGCATCACTCCCAATTTAATTAATATGCATTGTATTCACCTATTCAAGATTAACATTTAGTGCTACTAACCAAATCATTAATGTGCATACTAACTAGGCCCTCATTGACGCACAAAAAGCAAGGCGTGCACTGAATGTGCATGACCACACTATGGGTCCAAAAGGCTATGCAAGCGTTCGCCAAAGACTACAGGCGGAGTCTGTGGCTACTCAGGAGTCTACAGCTACTCAGGAGTCTGTTGCTACTCAGGAGTCTGCCACACGCATGCCTCACCATGATATCTGGATAGCTGGGAGGCAAAACAAGAAGGGTGAAATAAAGAAGCCCGTAACTGCTGAGGCGGCTGCGAAAATGGTAAAATACAACTCTTAGAGCAATCGTTTGAATATTGATTATTTGTGGTGTTAACTTACCAATTTCTGTTGATGGTGATTAGCGGGAGCTGCACGAGCAGAGGAAACAAGGCATGTTCATCCCTCAGGGCACAAGGGATGAATTGACAGTTGCTCTGGGTAACCCAGAGCATCCTGGACGTGTTAGGGTTGCAGGCGCTGGTGTGGGTATCAAAGCATTCTTTGGGCCATCCCAGCGCAAACCCAGAGCGGGACTTTCACAAGAAGAGGTAACCTATACTTTTTTTAGAATGTTACTGCAAAAGGAAATTCAATAATAAGAAGCTAATGTTTCTTTTATCCATGTATAGGAGAATAAGAGAGGCGAGGATATAGTTGCTAAGAAGGTCAACGATGTAGTTGCTGAGAAGGTCAAGGAAGAATTGCTGCGGTGGCAGGCATCTCAGGCTTCCAATCAGCCTATGGCGACCCACTCTTCTCCTGATGCACAGATTGCGAGTAATCCTGGAGACCCATCACCTAACACGTCTGCTGTAAGTATTGTTTATGACATTGTAGCTAGTCTTTTCAAGATGATATGTTTTTAAGATGATATGTATATATGTATAACATTCTTTATGTAAATTTGTAGGCATTGAAGCCATGCCGCTTAAGAATGCAAGACTATGTTGTTGCAGAGGTGCAGGCTTACCAGTCCCTTCCTGGGGCAACGTTTCATGGGACTCCAATGCTGCAGGGCTACGTTCGTGTGGGCCCGATATGTGTATTACCCGATTGGAGGGAAGCTGCATTGCCATATGCCCACCCAGATATTGATACACTTGGTGAGGCAGAAGGCGGGGTGATATTGTGGCCCAAAGCAGATGTCGACTACACTACTGAAATTGTAAGATAAATTTACATTACTTTAGATTGTTAATGTGTATATATGAGGTCAACTGATCTGAAATTATATATACAGGTTAAAAAGAAGACACCATGAGCACCTAGGCCTCCACCTCCACTTCCCACATTACCAAGTTGGGTTCCAACTGACCTAACATACCCGTTAGGTCCTTCTTGTAGGGGAATGGCATGTTGGCTATGGGCACATAATATACATTGCCCTATAATTGTTTCTTTAGATGCAGATTATGCAGGTCAATGATACGATAGCTCTTTATTTATACAAGATATTATTGAGCTGTTTATGTATGCTTGGCTGAATACATCAATGATAGAGACATGGATAAGGTGAGATCTTATTTATACATCCATATACCTTGTGCAAGATCCGGTGATCTAGTTTCTTATATATTAATGCATACATAATACATGTTTTGCAGCTACTTAGTCGAAGATCAATGCAAACAATTTGCATTTGATCATGTGGGACTTTTTATTCCATCATTGATTAGTATGGTAGCTAAAGACCCTGATAGTGTTCAAAAATACTGTATAGATCCTTTTACAATTTTTGGTCAGCAAAAGAAGACGATAATAATAGCTCCATTCAATGTCAAGTAAGTTTACTTTATTTATAATTTGGACTTAAGAAAATTCCATTTTTATTGTGCATTTTGAGTGATTAATTGTTAACTTTTTACCTCTAGCGGTAGACATTGGGAGTTACTAGTTATTGTCCCCAGGACGTTCACTGTTTATTATCTAGATCCCGCGGGAAGTACATTAAACACTAAAATTGGACACGTAATGAGAATGCCATTATTCTGGTGAGAAATATTTCATTTTTATATCTGTTAACATCTGTTATTACATTACTATTTACTTATGCAATTTACTGTGTTATATTAACATGTAGGGGTTTAGATGCATTCAAAAAGGTTGGAGGAACGGTCCCAAGGAAAAAGAACCAGCCAATAAATTGGCAGAACGTACAAGTAAGTTCCCGACTCCAATGTATATATTATTGATGTGAATTGTGCTTAGTTGTATTATTTTATATGTTTCAATTTATAGTGCGCTACACAAGACAACGGTTGGGCATGCGCATACTATGTGATGCGATTTATGCAGATGATTATCCGACATGCCGCATTGGATATTAATACCATACATGAGGTATTATATATAGTCTCATTAGTTAGTATGAAATATATCAATCTTATTTTTATATTATTACTTATATATATACATCATTCTCTTTGCAGGTGTTTAAAATCGACCACACTATAGGTAAACGCTTAAAAAATGTACATGCTCCATATACGATGGAAGCATTAAATGAAGTAAGAGAAGAATGGGCAAAAGCCATACAAGCAGTGGCGATTGTAAGATATAATTGGGATGCTGATAGCGATCCTGAATGATATTTTGTAAATGAATATTTCTAAATGTTAATAAATGTATTTGAATGTTTCTATATGTGTGAATGTGAGAATTGAATTGATGTATGAATGTATCTACTTGTGTGAAATTTTTTTTGTTAATTTTGCAGGTTTGTGGCCTGTTTGTAGGCTGATATCAATGGATGTCGTAAACCTACAGTTCAGAAAACTGAACTGCAGGTTCTCATCCTGCTGACCAGCCACAGCAGGCCTGCAAACTGATATCAAAAAAAAAAGATATAGGTGTCGGTTATTTATAGAAAACAGTCAGCAAAGACCTACAGCGTCGGTTTTTTTAACAAAACCGACGCCTAATGTGGCCACGACCGTACTGGAAATGGCGTCGGCTGTTAGTGTACAACCGACGCCTATAATACATATAGCATCGGTTGTTTAGTTGATCACCGATGCCAAATGTGTCGCGCCACAAAAAACAGCGTCATCTAGGACACTTTCTGCGTCAGTTGCCAATTAAACACCGACGCTATATTCCATATAGGTGTCGGTCTTTTAGTAGATAACCGACGTAGAATGTGTCCTAGATGACGCCGTTTTCTATGGCGTGAACCCTTTTGGCGTCAGTTTTCTATAAACAACCGACGCCTGTCGTTAAATAGGCGTCGGTTAAAAAACTGACGCCGAAGTGTTCGACCTTTAGCGGCACCCACATAGGCGTCGCTCGGAAACCGATGCCAAAGGGGGTTAAACAACCGACGCTAAAAGGCATTTCTGTAGTAGTGCTAGCAACAGGAGCATAAGTTTCATCAAAATCAATACCTTCCTGTTGGTTGTACCCTTGTGCCACTAACCTTGCTTTGTTCCTTACCACCTTTCTTTGCTCATCTAGCTTGTTGCGGTAGACCCATTTGGTGCCAATGATTTTTCTATCACTTGGTCTTTGCACTAGGGTCCACACACGATTCTTCTCGAATTGCTCTAGCTCTTCTTGCATGGCAAGGATCCACTCATCATCACCAAGGGCTTCTTTGATGTTCTTTGGCTCTAGTTGGGAGATGAAGGCACTATCTGCTTGTTCTTTGTTGTGAGCAGCTCGTGTCCTTACTCTCTCAAACAGGTTGCCAATGATCAACTCCTTGGGGTGATTCTTTGCAAAGCGGGGAGTGGGATCCTTCTTTTCTTCTTCTTTTTCTTCTTCTACCACCTGCTTGCCTTTTTCTTTGATGTTGAGATCTTTTAAGATAGGAATTATTTCATCTGCAACATCATCATCACCAATATGCTTGCCAACAACAGGGTTAGTTTCAATAAACTTAACATTGATAGATTCTTCAATTTTAGACAATTCAATGTTAAATACTCTATATGCCCTGCTAGTAGTGCTATAGCCTAGGAAGAAAGCCTTATAGGATTTTGGATCAAACTTGTCGAGAGATTCCTTCGTGTTTAAAACAAAACAAGGACATCCAAAGACATGAAAGAAATCAATAGACGGCTTCCTACCACGCCATAGTTCATAGGGGGTTTTCTTGAAAGAAGGATGTGTGAAAACTCTATTTTGCACAAAGCATGATGTGCTAACAGCTTCAGCCCAAAACTTCTTAGGAGTGTCATACTCAAGAAGCATGGTCCTAGCCATCTCTTGTAGCGACCTATTCTTCCTCTCAACAACCCCATTTTGTTGAGGCGTGCGAGGAGAAGAGAAATTGTGCGAATAACCCGATTTTTCACAAAAATGCTCAAAAAGATCATTTTCAAACTCTCCCCCATGATCACTACGGATAGAAACAATTCGGCAAGAAGCTTCATTTTCAACCCGTTTACAAAATCTCAAGAAAACGTCAAGAGTATCGCTTTTAGAAATGAGAAAGAAAGTCCAAGTATATCTAGAAAAATCATCAACGATAACAAGACAATACTTGGAACCACGAAGCGTTTGTGTTCTCATTGGTCCGAATAGATCAATATGAAGAAGTTTAAGAACTCTCTTGGTACTCATGACTCCTTTGGATTTGAAGGAGGATTTGGCTTGTTTCCCTTGTGTACAAGGTTGGCATTCCTCATCCTTATCAAAATCCAATTTAGGAAGTCCTCGAACCAAGTCCTTTTTGTTCAATTTCTTCATTTGATGCAAATTCACATGACCCAAACGACGATGCCAAAGAGAAAGATCGTTTTATCCACAACTAAGCATCTATTTAGTATGGGCTTAAGAGCATCGAGAACAATAACATAAAGATTTCCATTTCTAGTTCCCTTATATATAACATTGTAGGAGAGGGAATCTAGAAGCAAGCATTCTAAAGAAGTAAATAATACAAGATAACCATTATCACATAATTGGCTAACACTAATTAAATTGTGATGTAGGCCATCAACAAGCAACACATTTTTAATACATAATTCATTGTCTACATCACCCTCACCTATAACCTTACCCTTCTTGTTGTCCCCGAAGGTTACCGATCCTCCTTTCTTTTTCACAAATTTGTTGAAATGGCTGATTTCTCCAGTCATATGCTTAGAGCAGCCACTATCAACAATCCATTTCTTTTTAACCTACAAGAAAAGAGGATGTCGGAACCCAACTCAAACATTGGGGTCCGGGGTTAGCTTGGGGACCCATTTCATCTTTGGGTTGGTCCCCTTGGGCTTGTAAGGACAATAGGTAGAATAATGGTCATCACATTTGCAATGAATACAAACCATAGGGTTTTTAGAGCCGGAAGTCTCTCCATTGAAAATTGGAGGTTCCACACTCTTCTTCTTACCCTTCTTCTTACCTTTTGGAGTAGTCTCATTATATCCTAAACCACTAGTACCAACTTGTTTGGTAGAGTGCTCTAGAACATCATTTAGGGATTTCTTTCCCGAAAGAAACCTTTGCAAAGTAGATCTTAACTTAGCATTATCATCACTAAGATTTATAACAGTAGTGGAAAGACTAGAAAGATCTTCTCTAGTATGCAAAAGGTCGGCCTCAAGATAGAGGGCTTTAGTAAGAAGAGAATATTTTTCTAGAGTTAAGCTAGCAACTTCATTTCTAGGCAAAACAGGTCTAGAAGATAGATCATTAATTTGAGCAAGAAATTTTGCATTTTCAGATTTAAGAACAACTATTTCTCTTTGATAAGCATAGTTTTCTTCTCTCCTAGCATCATCAATAAGCTTGAGTTCTACATTTTCAGTTTTAAGAGTATCAAGCTCATCTAGGCATTTTTGGTTTTCTATCTTAAGATTTTCAATATTTTTAAGATATGTACCATTTTCAACCTCTACTCCATTGTATTGAAGTTCAAGGTCAAGAAATTGCCCTTGCAAGGATTCTATTCTATCAAGATGCAATTTTTCATTTTCATCAAGAATGTCAATTTTTGCATAAAGATCATCAACTATTTTGCCTAATCTTTTCCTCTTAGATTTACATTTAGAAAAAGATGATTGGCATTCATTAAGCATATCAATGAGAGTTTCCTTTGATAGCTCAAGTAAATTAACATCACTAACCTTGCTTACCTCACTTACTCAATTACATCTTCACTAGTTGAGGCCATGAGGGCAAGATGGCATTCTCCATCTTCGGAGCTTGAGGAGCTTGAAGAAGACTCCTCCCACGCTTCATGAGCTGCATCTTTGGATCTTCTCTCCTTCTTGTCTTTCCTTTTGTACTTAGCTTATCTTTTGTACTTGTCATCCTTCTTGTGGCTGCTCTTGTGATGGCTCTTCTTGGCCTTTGGGCAGTCACTCTTGTAGTGGCCTTTTTTACCACACTCATAGCACCTAGGAGTTGAGGAGGAGGGATTGCTCTTGAAGTGTTTCCCCTTTGAGTAGTTAGCTTCATGATCATTGAAACCTTCATCTTCACTTGAGGAAGGGCAGGGAGACTTCAAGGCAAGTTGTTGTTGCCGGACCATTTCTTCAATTTGAGCTTTGAAGGATGTGTCCTTTATCTTCTTTGATTCCTTCTCTTCTCTTTTCTCCTCTTCTTCTTGCTTGTCAAGCCTAGGTTCATGGGCTTGGAGGTTACCAACCAGCTCCTCGGTTGACAACTCGCTTAGCTTGTAAATTTCTTCAATTGAAGTGACCTTTGGCTCCCATCTCTTTGGAAGAGATCTCAAGATCTTGGCATTGATAGTACCTCTATCCATGATACTCCCAAGTGCTGCTAGGCTGTTCAAGATGACGTTTAGCCTTGTGTACATATCCACCACTCTCTCATTCTTCCCCGTCTTGAAGTTCTCTAGAAGACCACCAAGCATGTAGACTTTGGCCTCCTTCACTTGCTCGGTCCCTTCATAGGTGACACACAACTTGTGCCATATCTCATGCCCTGTGTCCCAAGAAGAGATCCGGTTGAACTCGGATGGAGTAAGGGCGGCGTAGATGATGCTCACGGCTTTGGCGTTGAGTTGAGCACGCTTCATCTCAGCTTCCGTCCATGTGGTGATGTCCCCTTTTGGATCTTCATACTTGAGATGGACAATCTTCCACATTTCGTAGCTCACCCCTTGGAGGTAGAATTGCATTCTCCTCTTCCAATATAGAAAGTTTGTGTCGTCGAAGACCGGGGGTCTCATGGAGAAGCTTCCTTCAAGGTTGAGTGACCCAAGAGCCGAATCACCCATCTTCTCCTACTTGTTGAAGTAGCTTGGAGAAGACTTGCTCTAATACCACTTGTTGGATTAATGGTCTCTAGAGGGGGGTGAATAGAGCTACACACACTTCACAAAATCAATTAGACCACCAATTTAAACTTAGTGCAGAAGCTAAAGCAATTAACAATTTGATGTCCTAATCTAGCATTCAAAGCAAGGATAAGAGACAATGAATAACAAGCACTTGGACAGGTGGTTAGAGTGGTTCCACGTCCTAAACTTAGGAGTGATGTCAGTCCACTACCTAGAGTTGGTTAGACTCTAGGATTTGCAACTTGGTTCTCTTATATATCACAATAAGATTACAAGATACATAAACCACACAACCAAGGACTTAATTTCTCAAGCTAAGATCTTCTACCTTTCCAAGGACTTACCCACAAAGCAAGATTCTTCAGCCTTCTTCAAAGGACTTACCCAATCTTACCTTTGTCTTCAGCCTTGCAGGATTTACCTATCTCACTTGAGCTTTGCCTTGCACCTCTCCTTCTCTTGGAGAGCTTCTCCATGTTTCACCTTCACCAAGGGATCTGGAGCAACAAGCTATCTTCACTCTTGAAGATCAGCAATCATCTTCACCTTCACTCGGAGAAGAACAGCAGCAACCTCTCTTTCACTTGGAGAAGTAGCTTCAATCAATCTTCAAAGGGATTTGGAGGTAGGAAGAGAGAATGGAGAGTTGTACATCATACAAGGGATAGCTCTCATACACAGGGACCTAACTCACTCATAACTCATGAATTTATCTTGAAGGTAGAGAGAGAAAGGGGCTCAAAGGCTTGGAACACTCTCAACTAAGCTAGAACCAAGTTTGCAATAGAAGAGCAACTTGGAATGAAGTCCAATGGGTTCTATTTATAGTTGAAGGTGGCCCTTTATGTTGTGGGACACTTGGGTGCAAAACTAGTCATTTTTCCTTCAAGAAAACGGCTATATTTTTGCCCAAAATAATTTACCAACGGTCATATTACTTTTTCTGCAAATTCCGTACAGTGCAATCGGTCGAGTTCTAATGGGTGTAGCTCGACCGATCAAGTAACAGGAAAATTGATATTCAAATGATCGGTCGAGTTTGTCCTGAGGAAACTCGACCGACCATTTTAACTGGAAATGGCCTGCTACTCGATCGGTCGAGTTCTGTGAGAGCACAACTCGACCGATGTAATCTTAACTCGACCGATGTAATCTTCAGAAAATCGACCATGGATGATCAGTCGAGTTTCAAGCCAGGGAAACTCGACCGACCAAGTGCATGTAATCCATTTTCTAATTTGCATTAAAAGTGATTAGCACTTGGTGAATTTTGTCCCAACCATTTTTCTCTTCTAATTTACAAGTCAATTCATCATTACAAGTGATTACATTGATGTTCTAAGGCCGTTTACATAGAAATCTTAAAATGCACACTTGTAGCCATATTGACTCGACTTTGGCCCATTCTAGGGCTTTGTATATTTGATCCTTTTCATGTACCTAATGACTGCAAATAATCTTAAATGCACATATTAGATACATATGAGTGGAATGGTTAAGTCATTATCAAAATATAGGTAATGTATAACCTCTAGGTCAACAGAAAAGGTTGTTTCACAATGGGTCCCAACTGTGTTGTAGTTGATGAAGCCTTTATTTTTTCCGAGACAGTTTGCTCCTCAGCTTCTATGTTTCCATCTTATATCATTGCATGTTCTGGTTGTATCGCCTCTGGTAGTGGCATTTAGATAAGTCCTCCCATGAAATCATTGTACTCATGTGCTCTGTGATGGAGTTCCTTTACGCTAATGCTTGGTGGGGTTCACTCTCTGTAATCAGTGGTCCATGCACTAGCTCCTAAAAATAATTCACAGATGTGAGAAAAGGATACTAGTGATTAAATAAAGATTCAAATTTTTAGCTTAAAAATAATGATAAGAAAAATAAAATTGTGGCCTAGAGTGGCCAATCACAGCGCTCGTAGTGTTGGATTATTGTATCCCTGGCAACGACGCCAAAAACTTGATGGGTGTTTACAATATGTATATACCGCAAGTGCATGTATCGAATTAATATAGACCAAAAGAGCTATGGATATCGAACTCGAAGAAACATGAGTCTAGAGAATACTACTAACTATGACTTGATCAGCTAGACCTAATGAAAAAGGTGACTGATTGATTAATTGACAAATTACAAGAATTAAAACTAATTTATTGAGGTTGTGATCACAAATGGAATGGATTCCCTAGGAATTTGGTTTCACCATGGTTTATACTGCAACTAACATTATTTATCAATATTTATTTCTCCTAACCCTGGACCAAGGGACATGTAGCAATAATTACCCGCTCTTGTAGTGTAATTCACTACTTAATCTAATAAAAATCCCACTCTCGTAGTGATTTATTTTTTAGTTAGGTGTTTTAACAAATCCTTTGGGCTATACCCTTCACAGTCATAAGCCCTTTCACGAGGTGCAATCTAGGAAATGTAAAACTATGACTTATTTAACCCTTAATCCCTTTCTCGGAGCAATTAACGGACTAAGAAATCAACTATGGTGATCAAGCATAGATAATTCATGAAGCAATCATAGAGTTATGTCTAGAAATTAGGAAAAACATATATATTAACTCATAATGTAAGGTACAACACATAACCAAGCTACTCCTAGTTCCTAAGGAATCAGGGGATTAGCCCTGTATGATTTCAGTTTCCATATACATAGACAGAGAAAAGGAAGGTGAGGAAAACATTATATAATTAACAGAAACCCCTGGAGAAGATGATTTGGATGACTCCCTCTGACAAACATGGTGATTTTTGTCTTCTGGCTACAAATCCGTCCAACCGGAGGTGCTCCAATTGTTTGGAACGTTTCTTTCTCCTCTCCTTTCTCTTCACACAGCTCTCTCCTATTATACGATGAACTCCAGCATGATAATTAGATTTGGATGCAATCCGCCCTAGTCATAAGATTGACATAGGCATTGTTAAGTCGTGGTTGTTGCATTAATCACAATCTTTAATCTCGTTTGATCGTGACAAGTCGGTACTATTGGTAGGATGTCAGTGGTAGTGAGTCCTCTCCTAAGTCACAACTCCATGTGAGTGTCAGTACTACCGACTCAGGTGTCGATAGCACCAAGTTTCTGCCTGACATCTCTTGGCAATTTTTCCAGTACAAGTCTCCAGTCGGTGGCACCAAACGGCTTTGGTTGTGTTACTGTTCATCAAGTCGATAGTACTAAATCTGATGTAAGTTCCATCGAGCATCTTCAAATCATGTGTGTCCTTTTCTTCCATTTTTGGTACCATCGACAATGTTGTCAGTAGCACCGACCTGATCTAGGACTTTTCAATTCAACTGAAATTTGAGATAAGGAACATAAGTCCCATAAATTTTGATAAATCAATATGAACTAGTAGAAATAGATAATAATTGATGAAAATGTATTTCACATGCCAATAATGATAAACCATGCACAAATAATATCGAATTGAGCAAATATGCATGAAATACATATTAAAATTACTCGTGAAAATTGAATAATATACAGTGCATCAGGTTCCCATGCCGCTTTGGTCCTCGTGAGGTGATGGAAATTTTGATTAAGGATGAAGGATCCCAAAAAGAGAATGACCAAAAATCCTATCTTGCTTGATGGTAGGATAATGGGGCTATAGATAGAGATTCTTCTCAGGATCGATGGTGGAATTAAAATGGTGGCAAAGGAGGGAGGTAAGGCAATAAGGTCAAGGGAAGTATAAATAGGTGGATATGAGCCTAGTGAGAGCATGAATGGAGTGGAGTTTGAAACTCCCTCCATAGGGTATTGATTGTGTTCAAATTTGGGTCAAAGGAGTTCATGGAAGCAAGAGGGAGAGGTTTCTTCACTTAGATTTGGATGAGGGATTGTGAGGAGGTGGCAAGGTGTTTATAGATTGTGTAGCAGATTCCCCCACAATTAGTGGAGGTAGATGATGATATGATGGCCCTTAGATCGGACCTCAATCCATGGTAGCTTGGTATAGGGCACTGATTTGATGTACCCAACTTATATGGATTGATGACATGGAAAATAAAGGAAAACAAGTTAAAATTGCATTCTCTTACCGCAAATCTTTGGAGAAACACATAAAAAACTAAAACATGCAAAATTAATGAAATTTTAACTAGAGCTCAAAGATGACTTCCTCTTACTGTACAAAAACCTTGAATTCATTTGCACATTATTAATTATGATTCTATCATGTTAGATGATCATTTTATTTAAGGCTAGGTTTTGAATCGAACAACATTAATAATTCAATATCAAGTTATTAAGTTCTCAAGTAAAGACTCACAAAATATAAATATCATTGAAATGATGTAATGGGGTCGAATCGAGCCACATTGGATACAAATGATACATATTTTCCTCCTTAAAAGAATTGTTTCCCTAAAATTCAAATAATCCTCAAAAATGTAGGGAATGCTACACTTTATATCATCTATGCTTTCTCAATTAACAAGATCATTATCTAGATGTAACATGACCAGTCTCACATACAGCTATATCAATTGAATCTATGTCATTGTTTGAAAAGATTATCTTGCATGTCAAAATCCATATGCATTAGATATTCTATGCACCCATGGGTGAGGATAAAATTGCATAAATCTATTTCTATCTCTTTCAAATCTACAGGTTTCATGTGACAGGTTAAATGAGAAATTGGGTGGCACCCGGTACCACTTATATTGAGAACTCTAGATCGAACTCTAAGTCTGAGTATTCTCTCACCACCACTTCATTCTCTAGGTATTTCAATTGAGGAAGGCATACATGACATCAACATGAGATTATCATCAATTGTCATCTATTCTCTGGTATGGTATATTAGAGTATCATGATCTTATTCCTTTCTCTCAAGAATAATTTTGGGCATATACTAGGAATGAACATTATCATTTTTAGATTTTCAATAGCTAGTTCATCAATAATATGGACAAGATCTTATATCCCCAAAAATTCCAAATTTGAGTTTATAGACGAAATGTATTTTAATCAATGGGGACATCTCAATTATCAGATATGATGCATGCATCTTATCACTTTCAATAGATCAGTATACTAAAGATATCGATATTCTCTTCGAGTATATAGATTTGTATTATACAAAGAGTGCCTTCATTTAACATAATAGGGTTTAAATTCAAAAATAATATTATAACATCATTATCATTTTAGTCAAATTTTATAAATTCATTTGAATTTAGTTAATTCATGTAGATAGGTTACCCATGATTGAGATATCAATATTCAAGTCATCTTAACAAGAGAGAGAGAAAGAAAGATGAAAAAATGTTTTATTTTTTCGAGGTTGTTTAAGGTAGTTCCTGAAGAAGAGATGAGATGCTAGAACTATTTTTAGTATTAAGAAAAATGTGTTGGTCCATTTACAGATCTACTCATGTCAGGTAGTGTGGGAAATCTCAGCCATCATAGCTATATGGATATAAGGTCATTATGTCAGAACCATCACCCAATCTTAAACACATTAGTATCACTGTTGTGGGTTATGGGGTTTCCTTGGTTCAAGAGATTTGAAATTTTAATTAATGAACACATAGTGGTTGTGTTTAATTCTGAATACCAACCATCACGAATCTGTCATTACCCCCAATCTCAATCTCATTGTGTGGGTAGAAAATGTTAAAGGGGCCACAACATTCATTTCTAAGAGGTCTTATGATCACACATAACATATGCAATAATCAAATAATATAGCACTTCTATTATTTTTAAACCACAATCTTTTACAAAGGGGGACAAAGGAAACTTGGAAAGAATAGTAAAAATAAAATAATTTATGTTCTAGAGAATTTCTACATCCCAAATTACATAAATATTCCCATGGAGTCATTGTCGTTTGATATAACGTTCTTTAGTCTAGAAAAAAGGCAGATAATATAATCATCAAGTATTATAAGTAGAGAAAAAGGAGGTCATCATCAATCATCTTCTTGTACCTAATAGGAGTAAATCAAGACGTGGTTAAAGAAAACACAATGGTACTCTAGCAACAAAATAATATCAGTTGCATATTGAAACAATTTCTCAGTACCAAAAATACATGGAAGAGAAAAGCAAAATAACAAATCATTCTTTTAAAACAAAACATGATTTATTCATGAATTTCAATCGTGAATTTCAATTTATGCATTTGAACCTCTCTACACCTATAGGTATGGATCTCTTTGCATACATTCTCTATGCATTCGACCTTCTCTACACCCATAGATATGGCTCTATTTGCATTTTGTTTGGCCCTTTCTGCACCCAAATATGTTGATCTCTTTGCATTCATTATTTATGCATTCAACCCTCTCTTCACCCAAAGGTGTGGATTATTTGCATCCAAAGGTATACCAAGATTTGTTTACACTTGTTTAATGTTTTCTAAAGCATATAATATATGTGAAAAACTTGGAAAATGTATCGTAAAGGGTCATTTATTTCAAGTAGATATCATATGCCAAAATAGGGATGCATACATATACAATACAGACAAACAATATCATAGACATGAACAATAAGATGATAAAACATAGCTTTTCTATAATTGAAGAATAGATCTTGGGAAATTGAATCAATATTAGATCAATGATCCTAAGCATATAAACATGCATGCCTGGATCAATATTCATGTCATGATTCCAAAATAGATCTCAAACGTTATGACTAGGGTGATCAGACCGTAGTGTGATCCTAAGTTATAATCATATTTCCAATTTCAAAGCATTGATTTTGTGAACTTTTTGATTTAATAGTTCTCCATATCATCATCAACATTTGACGATTGTATATAACCTTGGTCACATTGGAAATGTGACATCCATCGCCACACAAACCAAGATTGCTCAAAAACAAAACACGGAATTATTACTAATAATTATATTACCACAAAGTAGGGTAAATTAAAACCATTCTCAACACAGCATGCCCATTGAAAAATTTGTATACAAGCCTCAAAATTAGGCCACCTACATTCCATATGTACCAAAATATGTTATACATCATGTTCAAAGTCTATCAAGCCACAACTATTACATATTACATTATGTTATATGTACAAACCATGTCTATACAATCATGGCATAAATCTAAAATCTACCTTTCAATAAACAAAACAACAAATCTCCCCAAATACCTGAGAGTATAGGGATGACACATAGGACTCCTCTACTAAGAAACACTAGTAGCATGTCCAACATTCTGACAGCTACTGTTCTCCTGGTTGCTCTGTACCTGCACCACGACCACCTAAAAATTTGTGTAACCCACGGAATGAGACCAGACGTCCCAGCGAGAGATATAACTCTTCACCGACATCTATTATAAGCATAGCCAATAGTGCATGTAGATTAATTACTTAACAAGTTGAGCAGATTCAGTTAAATGATATGTATCCAACACATAGTGCAGATTAAACAAACCAGGTAGTTATCACTATTTAGTAGATTAATTAATATTTTGAGAAGGAATATGAAGCACATGTATAACTGTTATAACCTAAACTATACAAAGATAAGGCATGGGATTCATATTTGACCCTAAAGAAATATACAACATGGTTGTTTAACCATTTTTATGCCCTGAGGATTTGAGGTGTACCACTCAAATCCAACTGACAACTACTAAGAGAAAATCAATACCATACACGATTCATGGAAGAGTCGGACTCCATGATCATCACTAGCACTACTTGGTAAGTTCAAGTCTGCAATGCTATGACACAATAGTTAAACTACTAAAGATGGCAACTTCTAGTCATGACTACAATTCTATAGAGACAACAACTCATAGTCAAGGCTATGGTCTTGTATAACAACTAGCCTACCTTGGTACATGGCACGGCACTAGAGAACAGGCTCACGCATGGCCATTCTATAATAAAGTATTATTTCACTATATAACAACAATCTAAGGATACAAGAAGGTAATTCAACTTGCACCTCACATATTCAATAATATGTGCTTCGAGTTTCCTGTAGAGTTACTCGTTTCACCATCCAGTTAGATACTGATGGTGAGGATGGATCTATGGTACAGGGAAACTACATAATTAGGGTTTCACTTGTTTCGATATATCAATTGGGTATCTTTTAATGCAACAATCAAGTTACGACGTATAAATCCTAAACAAACTCTACAAAGTTAAGAATGAGTTACAACTTCAGAAGATATAAAATGTATAAAATGAGAATCGGTATCATCATCACATGTCACTTGTATCACAGTTATTACAAGGTCATCAACAATATCACATCACTATGGGATATCCATCCCTCAATTTATGCATTAGGCACTTGCTAAGTTATTAGACCAATTCATATAACTCTTGAACGATCATTATCACAATGTGCCTTAACATTACTAATAATCACCACCCTACATTACATAGAGCTAGCATAATATTCTCATAGTTATGACATTCATCTCACCTACAAGTTAATGTTACACAAATAGGAAAGAGAAACACAAACACATAATAAATACTTTGAGTAGTATTAGTGCATACTTCATGTTAATACAAGATTAGGGTTAGAGTTCATGTGTAACCAATTAGGGTTACATAACGTTATTTCACTACTAAACCTCAATCCATCATCTCCCATATGGTTGGAGAGTATTAGTGTTTAGCATTGTTGTTAACAATTAACCATTCATTATCACAACATCTTAAGTAGGTCATTACACCATATATTGATCATGTACCTACTCATGTATAGGTGTCTCAACTATTCACAACAACCATGACTCAACCCCTTATAACACTTATGTCTCAACCTCCCAACACATGGGTGTCGACCTAACTAGTAATGGGGTGTCACGACTGAGACACATCCCAGGGTCTTGACCACTCTCATATGAGTGTCTCGATACAACTTTGATGTATAATTCCTCAACCCGCTCGTTTTCCCTAGCGTCTCTGCGGCGACGTAGCGTGCGATTAGGGTTCCGAGTAGGTGGTTGCCACCCCTCTCGGAGGCATACCTCCGTCTCTCTCTTGCAGGTTCAAGTGTTTTCTGTGGGTGTTTGATCTCACTCGAACTAAAGGTGATTCGTGATGGCAGAGGAACTAGCAGATCAGTGTGAGAGGCTGAAGATCACCGAAGACAAGCAGGAGGTGGCAGACCTAATTGACGAAGAGGATAACGGGGCACCGGCGCACATAGAGCTGGCGCTGGTGGGGAGACTGCTGACGGACAGATCTTACAATTTCACGGCAATGAAAAAAATGTTTGTACAAGCATGGGGTTTAGCAAGCGGTGTGATGTTCAAATCCATTGATCAGATTACCTTTGTGATCCAATTCACGCACTGGAAGGATAAGCTGAAGGTGATTGAAGATGGGTCGTGGAACTTTGATAACAGACTTCTACTGGTAAAGGAGGTGGATCCAAAGGACCAACCGGGGAAAATTAGCTTCATAGAAAGCCAATTCTTGGTGCGGATATATAATGTGCCGCTAGGGCTGCATGGTGAGTTGGCGATGAGGAAGATTGCAGAGAAGATCGGTAGAGTTATTAAACTGGATTGCGACAACCTTGGGTGGGAGTCATCTAGGCGGGTGCGGTTGGGGATCGATATCAACAAACCGATCAAGCGCCTGTAGAAGGTTCGATGTCCGGATGGGCACATAGTTGACGTGGAGTTGAAATACGAAAGACTCTCGATGCTATGTTTCATCTGCGGTCGGCTGGGGCACGCGGAAAACGATTGTGCGGCCTATGATGAATACGGCGACAACGAGAGGGGATGGGGATTGTGGTTGAAATCTTCACCAAGAAGGCCACGTATTCCAGTTGAGGAAGAGCTCATAGGAGGCAACAGATCAAGTACGCGGAGAGCCATCGTCTTCCAGACTCAGAGTGCATCGCGGGTTTCGAATTCAAAAGAATCCACCTCTTCCAAGAATCCCACACGAGAGAGCGATGATGAGGTGCAATCGGCGGCCAGGGCGGCGGTGGGGGATGAGAAGACGGCGGAGGAGGCAGGCGGGAAGGTTACTGACATGATGGAGGACGTCGTGGAAATAGGGGATTCCCGGTTGGAAAATCATCGCCGTCAACGCTATACGGCGGGAGAGATGATGCAGATGAGCAGGCCTACACCACGAGTAGTCGAGGAGCATATATGGGCAACGCCGAGCGGGAACAGGGCGGAGATGTGTAGCAGGGGGAAGAGGAGGGGTCCGAGCAAGGCTAACATGGAGTTCAGTTTCTCATCAAATGAGCAGCATGATAGTCGATCCAACCATCCGACACAGAGGGAGGATACGGGCCAGCCTGGGAGGGAAAGTAGCGCACCTATGATGGGGACAGAGGTAGACGAGAGGCTAGGCAAGGTGGGTGAGGAAGGGTCAGGCCAGGAGGATACTGCCACGGGGCTAGACCACAACATATCCAGTAGGAGGGGGACGGAGAAGGAGGGGATGCCGAAGGGTAAAGGGAGGAAGGTCGTGAGGGTGTTTCTACTAGATGATATACCTATGTTTCCGGGGAAGGCAGGGTAGGATAAGTAAAGAGCTTGGAGGAAAGCACGAGCAGAGAGTAGGGGAAAACTAAGAGAGGAAGGGGTAAATGAAAACAAGAAGATACCAGTGCTGAGAAGCCTAAGTAATACAGAGAAAGTGATGACCAGACAATTCCTGAACAAGCGCAGGAGAGATTCATAAGCTATGGAGTATGCTGCTATGAGCCACAATGGTGATACTGTGGGTATAAAATCTAAGAAGTCAAAGTCGGAAAGATCTAGACAGACGGAGGGTGCTTTTGCAAATACAGGTGGTATACACCAAGTAGCGGGAGTTGGGATAGCCCAACCTCGTGAACAACAATGAAACTCCTGAGTTGGAATTGCCATGGTCTGGGTCGCCTGGCAGCGGTAGAAGCACTCCGGGTGTTATGTCGGAGGGAGAGACCCAACATAGTTTTCATTATGGAAACTATGCTAGATGATAAATCTCTGTAGAGGATTAAGAGAAGTTGTGGGTTTGTTGACGGTATATGTATTCCGAGCACTGGTAGGGCAGGTGGTCTGGGTTTTTGGTGGCGAGAGGTAGAAGTGGAAGTAACAGGTTTTTCTGCTAGACACATGGAATGCAAAGTGGTGGACATAACAAATGACTATGAATGGTTTGTGTGTGGTATCTATGGTTGGTCGGCACAGGCTGAGAAATACAAGACTTGGGATATGATGAGACAGATCCAAGGCAGATATGGGGAGCCATTGATCTTTTATGGGGACTTAAATGAGATTACCAATAATGGTGAAAAAAGGGGTGGTCCGATGAAACCTGACAGATTCATGAAGGCCTTTCGGGACGTAATTGATGACTGCGCTCTACTTGATATTGGATATATAGGCAATACTTTTACGTGGAGAAGGGGGCTGACAGTGGAGACTCTGGTTGAAGAATGCTTGGACAGATTTCTGGTGAGTGATGGTTGGAGGAATAAATATTCTGGAAGTTGGGTACACCATTTACCATTTTATCAGTCAGACCACGCTCCTATCATTCTATCAGCTGTAGTTGGGGAGGAAAGACACCGGAAGAGGCAGTCCAAATTCTTCTTTGAACCAATGTGGTTGTCAGAAGAAGGGTGTATGACAACGGTGACAGATTCCTGGGAGGCATGCACGGGCATGAATCTGAAAGAGAAATTACAAGGTGTTAGTGGAAATCTGACTAGATGGGCTGAGTTGAAATTTGGAGATATAAAAAAGAGGATAAAAAGGACAGAGAAATTGCTTGGTGAGGAACATAAAAAATGGTAGGATGGCAGAACTATGCAGCGTTGTGACGAGCTCTCTAGGGAGTTAGAAAAATTGCACAGGGAAAATGAAGCGTTTTGGTGTGCTAGGGCCAGAATAAAGGAGCTGAAAGAGGGAGATAGCAATACCGCCTACTTCCACCATAAAGCTTCACAAAAACAAAATAAGAATACGATTGTGGGGTTAAAGGACTCCAATGGGATCAGGAAAATTGAAGGCAAAGAGATTTTGGGCATCATTGAAAATTTTTATCATGATCTCTTCACAACAAACAATTTGATGGAGATGGGGACAGTGGTGGCAGGGATTACCCGGCAGGTCAATGATTCTATTTCTGCAACTCTGGAGAAGGAAATTACTGATGAAGAGGTTAAGGGGGTTGTGTTCCAAATGCACCTAAATAAGGCGCCTGGTCCGGATGGCCTGAAACCCATTTTCTATCAGAAATTTTGGCAGGTGGTGGGAAAGGATATTACAAATTACATCAAGGGGTGGTGTAAGGGTGAATATTCATGTAAGGATTTCAATGATACCTTGATAGTGCTGATTCTGAAGATTAAAAATCCAAGGGTGGTTGTTGATTTTAGGCCTATCAGTTTGTGCAACGTCATCTACAAGATTGCTATAAAGGTGCTTACAAATAGACTAAAACCTTTCATGGATGGGATTAATTCTGAAAACCAGAGTGCTTTCATCCCGGGAAGAATGATTACCGATAATGCCCTAATTGCTTATGAATGTTTCCATGCTATGAAAAGCGGGAGGGGGGAGGAAAGGGCATATTGCTTTAAAGTTGGACATGATGAAGGCATATGATAGAATAGAATGGAAGTTCCTAAAAATAGTGATGGAAAAATTTGGTTTCGGGGGAAGGTGGTGTGACAGAGTTATGGATTGTGTTTCTTTGGTCTCTCACGCGTTCACGGCCAACGTGGAAAGATCAAATGCCTTCCAGCCTATGCGTGGACTTCTCCAGGGTGACCCACTCTCTCCTTACCTCTTTATTCTATGTGCTGATGCTTTTTCCACCCTTTTAAACCTTGCAGTGAATGCAAATACTATCCATGGTATGAGCATTTTCCGGGCGGCCCCTCGAATCTCACATCTATTTTTTGTAGATGACAGTATCCTTTTTGCTAGAGGGACAAGGAATGAATGCCTGAAAATTGTTGAAATTATCAGCCAGTATGAACAGGCATCGGGTCAAAAGGTCAATCTCACCAAGTCCGAAATTGCATTTAGCAAAAAGATACCAAGAAGCAAAAAAGACGAACTACGAGATTTGATGGGAGTAAAAGAGGTGGACAAACAAGCATCTTATCTGGGGCTGCCGGAGGCCATTGGGAGGTCAAAGAAAAAAGTTTTCGAGTACATCAGGACCAGAGTGGGCAACAAACTACAAGGATGGAAGGAGCAATTGTTATCTAAGCCAGGGAAGGAGGTGCTTATAAAGGTTGTCGTGCAGGATATTCCTATATATGTCATGAGTGTTTTCCAACTCCCGATGGGACTTATTGAGGATATAAACTCTATGGTGGCCAGATTCTGGTGGGGGGCGAAAGGGGGAGAAAGGAAGATTTCCTGGTTGTGTTGGGAGGGGTTGTGCAAGTCCAAAAGGGGGGGAGGAATGGGCTTCAGAGATATGAATACTTTTAATCAAGATCTGTTGGCGCGTCAACTATGGAGATTGTTCACGAAGCCAGATAGATTGGTGGCTAGACTTTTGAAGGCCAAGTACTACCCAAATAGCAATTTACTGAACGCCCTCCTTGGGCTTATTCCAAGTTATACATGGCACAGTCTATGGGGAGCAAAATCACTCTTTTTGATGGGAGTCATGAGAAGAGTTGGAACTGGATGGGATATTGACATATGGTCCGAAAGGTGGCTGCATTATGGTGATGAGGACTTAACAGTGTACAAGACGAAAGAACTAACTGCTACGGGCAAGGTTAGCGAACTGATGGTGGAGGGGCGCAGAGAATGGAATGTTGACAGGTTGTTGTATATTTTTCCTAGGGACATTGTAGCACAAATTATGGCGGTTCCCCTACCTATTACGGAGCATGAGGATGGGATGTTCTGGTGGCCAAGTCCAAAGGGTAACTTCACAGTCCGCTCGGCATACTGGCTGGGAAAGTTGGGAAGCACAGCTATGAGGGAAAGGGGCACAGTGGTACTGCATGATCTTTGGAGGATGATATGGGGAAAGAGATGGCCTCCAAAGTTGTCACACTTCCTTTGGCGCATTGCTACGGGGGGTTTAGCAACTCGGAGTAGGCTCAGGGACAGGCATGTTACGGATGATGGGGTATGTCCTATCTGTTCTTTGCAGGAGGAGACCATATAACATATGTTGAGCCATTGCTCGGGGGCATAGATAGTTATGCGAGAAAGCTGGTTACAACCTACAAAACGTCTGGGAAGACAGGGGAATCTACATGACGATCTCGTGGAGTTTCTTGGGAACTACACGGAGGAGGAATAGGATGAGATAGTTGTGGTATGGTGGACTACATGGACATGCCGAAAAAACAAAATTTTTAAGGATGAGGCCCCTTTCCCGAGACCTATTCTTCAGTCTTATCGGGCGATGATCGTGGACTATCGTCGCTTTAAGTGGGGCGCTGAAGAAGGACAGGAAAGGATGGGAAGTGTTGGAGGAGGAGTAGCTGCTAGGGACGTTGTGGCTAGTTTGCATGAGATGGGAGCAGGTGCAGGAGATGAGGGATGGCTCTTCTTGCACGTTGATGCATCAGTGAAGTCTGATGGGCGTTGCGCCTTGGGGGGAGTACTACGTGGGAGAGGAGGCTCCTTCATGGGGGCTACGCAAAGATGTGTAAGGGCTGGTTGGACTTCGGACATTGCAGAGGTTATGGCTACTAGAGAAGGGATACTACTTGCTCGAGATTCGGTGCCACCAGAAAATTAGATTTTACTTTGCTCTGATTCCCTGAACGTAGTGAATGCCTTAAAAGATCTGGATAAGCATCTTGGATACCTAGGTTTGATTACTGCGGACATACATAGTGTAGCTTCCAGTTTCCGTTCTTGTAGTTTCATTCATGTAAAATGAGCCCAGAACTCTCTGGCTCATTTCATTGCTCAAGATGCGCTAAATTCCTATGGGCATACTTCTAGATGGGTCACTATGCCTATTCAATGGAGTTATGCAGCCGAGAATGATGTATTCTTTGTTTCTTGATCTATGAATGAATGAAAGTTTCCGTCAAAAAAATGAGTGTCTCGATCGTTACACTTCAACCTGGTCTCTATTATCATAACCCATGAGCGTCTCGACCTATTAAGCACAAGATATCACGAACCCCAACCTACAACACAACGTCTTGACCATCTTCTATACCTAGTCACAATGGAGACACCACCTAAGCCCAACATCGCGACCTCGACACAAGGAACACCTAGCATGGCGTTGCAACTGAGCATCACAACTGCAACCAATGTGAAATTTTGACCATGACAGAGCGATGTCACAACCTCATCCCACAAGCAATTTTGCGACCCCATCCCGCAAGCAACATTGCTACCACATCCCTCAAAGTGTCGACCCACTGTCTCAAGGTGTTATGACCCTAATCTACCATGTTACAACCGTAACCAACCTGACCTTAGCTTGCTATACTCATGACATAACAAGTCCATATGTTCTCGACCATCCAGCTTAGCCATCCTAGCCGCAATGTCAACCAGCAACCAAGTGACCATGCAGCAACATCGTGTCACAAACATGCTAGAGAAATGACCATCCTTAGGGTTAAGGAGTGTGTCGCAACTGAAACCACCCCTTGCAAAGTGTCGAACCCGATGAAAGACCAAGGGAAGTCTCAAACATCATCCCTACTACATCACAGATCTGATCCAAGGTCAAAACAAGCAATCAACCCAAGAATACCAGGCGTCAACAGGGTAGATAACTCCCTAGTTCATAGTGTTCATTGAACCCTAAACGTGATGATGAAAGATCATCAAAAGACATACACTTAGAGAGAGGAAACTGAGATTCTTATGCGCATATAACAGATCAAAACTTCTTGTTTGTTCCAGTATAACAAATCATATAGAAAGTAGTATCAGGTTAGGATTATGGATGCATATAATACAGGTAGGAAAAATTATAAAACCCGCCTAATCTAAGAAAATGATCTCCCAAGATCTCAAGCTCCAAGATCTTTAATCAAGCTTCAACACCTCAACCAAGGAATCACCTCCAAGAAGAGAAAGAAACCATGGTCACAACAAAGCTCAAGAAGGAAAAAAAATCAGTTCTTGGCTGAACCAAGAAGGAAAAAGGAAGAAGAGAAAGAATCATCTTTCGCTCGAGTTCATCATGTTAAACATGATATATGATTCTTATGAAAAAGAGATCTCCAAGATGAACCACCATGGATGATCCACGGATAAAGAGTGAGAAGAAGATGGAGATTTTTAGAAAAGAAATCGTGATCTAAGGAGGAGGATCACTTACCAAGGAAAGATTCCCCAAGAGTCATCACTAAGGATTGCTTCTAGCACAAGATCTTCCTTAAACAAGGTAGACCAGCCACCCAAAGTCCAAGCTCTGACCTTCCTTACTCCTCAAGCTTCCAAGGACGATCTCAAGGTAGAAGAAAGAGTTGTGGGGCTGAAAATATTACTTGCTTGTGAATAGGATGGTTTATATAACCAAAGGAGGAGGGAAGTAAGGATCCTTGAGGTGTCAACATATTAGATCGCCAAGGGATACATGTTCTTTAAAGAGATAACCTTGTTTCCTCTTGCATGCAAAAAATAGAAATGTTCATACGTATCCAGCAAACATGTCATGGCCATCTAGCTTGGTGCCTCCTTGTCTCGGTCAAGACATCTTCAACATCTTTATCTCGGTCGTGACACTTCAAGGTTGAAACCCTAGGTCACCATTGTACATGGTCGAGACACTAGAAGACAAAGTGTTTCAACCCACCTCTCACAAGGTTGTCTTAGTCATGACCTTAGAATCTAATTCATGAGTCTCAGTTGTGACCCTTGCCACAAGTGGTGTAGGGTTGCAACACTCAAACCCTAACTTAATCATTTTTCAACTATGCAAACCCTAGAAACCCTAATATCACATGATGATGTCACACCATCATCCATGATTCAAACAAGGCAATCCATATCATAATCTTCTCTCTCATGATATCAAAACACAAGATGCACTCTCTTACTGTGACATTTTATAAGATAACCCTCACTTGTGGTTAAATTGCAAGCTAGTCCCAAACTAGCACATATATTGCAAGATAGTTCAAACATTAGTCAAATTGGACCAAAATGAAAATATAAGTTTGTCACAAGATATTAAAACATCTCAAGAGTTTAAGCATCTCATTATACAAAGTAAGCATAATTAAGCATTAAGCTAGGTTAGGAGTCTTATACCTATAAACCAATATTAGGGATTTTGCCCCCAAAATCCTATGCAAAAAGAGACGGATACTTCTTCCACATCTCATCTTCAAGGTCCCACATGGCTTCCTCTATGCCACGATGATGCCATAAAACCTTGACTAACAAAATGTCTTTCTTCTTCAACTTCTTGATCCTTCTATCCAGGATCATAACAGGACCTTCCACATAAGATATGTCATTATCTAACTCCACCTCCACATGCTAGAGAGTCAAATCCATATTAGGGTGACACTTCCTCAATATAGAGATATGAAACATTGAATGCAACCTACTCAACTCAGGTGGCAATTCCAACTTATAGGCCACCTTCCCTACACATGCAACTACAAGATAAGGTCCCATTTATCTAGGAGATAACTTACCCTTTTTCCCAAATCTTAGAACACCTTTATAAAGAGAGACTTTCAGGTATGCCATGTCCCCCACTTGGAACTCTAAAGGTCTACAATGGTTATCATTGTAAGACTTTTGCCTATCCTGAGCTGCCTTCAACTATTGATGAATCACTTTGATCTTTTATGTTGTTTGTTGTACTAACTCAGGACCTAAAAGTTGATATTCTCTCATCTCATACCAACATAAAGGAGATCTGCAACGTCTCCCATACAGTGCTTCATAAGGTGCCATATCGATGCTTCTCTGGTAACTATTATTTTAGGCAAACTCTATTAATCTAAGGTGTATATCCCAACTACCCCAAAATTGCAACACACTGGCTCTCAACATGTCCTCCAAGGTCTGTATTGTCCTTTCATATTGTCCATCTGTCTGTGGATGGAATGTAGTATTGAACCTCAATTGTGTACCCGTCGATGTATGCAAACGTTCCCAAAAGTGAGTAGTGAATTGTGGACCTTTGTCTAACACTATAATAGTTGGGATCCCATGTATATGTACTATCTCATCTACATACACCTGAGCAATCTTATCAGATGTATACATTGTCTTTATAGGAAGATAGTGTGTTGTCTTAGTCAACATGTTCACTATTACCCAGATGGAATCATGACCTTTGGATGTCCTTGAAAGTCCAACCACAAAGTCCATTGTGATATGATCCCACTTCCATTGAGGTATTGGAAATGGTTGCAAAGTTCCTACAGGATTCTAATGTTTGGCTTTAACCTACTGACATACCGCACACTTAGCCACAAATTCAGCTACATCCCACCTTAGCCCTAGCCACCAATACAGATCCTTCATATTCGGATACATCTTGGTGCTACCTGGATGCATAGTATACATAGAAAAGTGAGCCTCTTCTAGAACTAACATCCTTAGATCATCTATATCTGGTACAACTACCCTGCCATAATAACACACTATCCCGTCATCAGATTCCTAGAAACCATCACGCTTCTCATTTCCCTACTCTTTTTGAATCTGTTGTATCACAATATCATTCTGTTGCGCATCTCTGATCTATTGATTCAAAGTTGGCTTCACTTGTAACTGTGCTAACAGGCCTGCTAACATAAACACCTCCAACTGTACATTCATCTAACATAAGGAGACCAACATATCTCTCTTATGGGATACCAAAGTACTCAATTGTGCTTTCTCAACGGATTATGACGAAAAAGATTTCCTACTTAAGGCATCCACTAATACATTCACCTTCCCTCGATGGTAATCTATAGTACAATCATAATCCTTGATTAACTCCATCCAGCATCGTTGTCGCATGTTCAACTCCTGCTTCGAGTAGATATACTACAGGTTCTTGTGGTCGGTGAAGATCTAACACTTCTCGCCATACAAGTAGTGTCTCCATATCTTCAAAGCATGGACCACGATAGCTAACTCTAGATCATGTGTCAGGTAGTTCTCCTCGTGTTTCTTAAGCTATGACATAGCAAAAAAATCATGTTCTTGTCCTACATCAGCACACAACCTAGACTGTTCTTAGAAGTATCACAGAAGACAATATATCCCTTTCCTTGTTCTAGCAGCACTAATACTGGTGCACTGGTCAACCTCTCCTTCAGAGTCATAAATGATTGTTGACATCTATCATCCCAAAAAAATGACACATCCTTCCTGGTTAGCTTTGTTAGGGGTAAAGTTACTGTACTAAAGTTCTTAATGAACCTTCTGTAATATCCTTCCAAACCTAGAAAGTTGTGAACCTCCATAGGTATCTTTGGATGATCCCATTCCAGCACTGGCTCTACTTTCTTTGGGTCTACATAGACTCCCTTGGCATATATTACATGCCCTAGATAGGCCACCTCCTTCAACCAGAACTCGCATTTATTGAACTTTGCATACAACTGATGTTGCCTCAACAAAGACAAAGCCTAATGTAGGTGTTGCTTGTGTTGCTGGCTATCCTTAGAATAGATCAAGATGTCATCTATTAACACAACTACAAACTGATCTAGATGGGGTATGAACACCATATTCATCATATCCATAAACTTTGTTGGTGCATTGGTTAGCCCAAACGGCATAACCACGAACTCATAATGATCATACCTTATCCTAAAAGTGGACTTTGGTATGTCATCTACCTTAATCCGCAACTGATGATAACCTGACATCAGATCTATTTTAGAGAAGACGGTGGCACCCCATAACTGATCGAACAAATCATCTATACGTAGCAACAGATACTTATTCTTAATCGTCATCTTATTCAACTTTTGGTAGTCAATACATAACCACATCGATCCATCCGTCTTCTTTACAAACAGAATAGGAGCACCCCACAGAGACGTGATCGATCTAATGAAACCTTTCTCAAGCATTTCTTACAACTATTTCTTAAGATCATTCATCTCTGTTGGTGCCATCCTATATGGTGTTTGTGCTCTACGTTGGGTGCCTGGAACTAGATTGATCTCAAAATCAATCTCTCTAGGAGGGAGTACACCTGGAAACTTGTTGGGAAACACATCCTCAAACTTTTGTACAACTGACACTTCCTAAATACTAGGACTCTTTGCCTTTGTATCCACTACGTGCCAAGAATGCATCACACCCATGTCTCGTCCACATTTCTGTTGTCATGGTTGAACTAGACATGTCAGAAGAATCTCCCTATCACACTGAAAACCCCATGAAGCATCACCATCTACAAACGTCGCCACCTTGGCACCACAGTCTAAGATCACCTGGTACTTTTTCCAAAGTATCCATCCCAAGGATTACATCGAACCCATGCATATCAAGTGGTAGGAGATCCACTTGAATGTTATGTCCAGAGAAAGATAGGACACAAGATGGACATACTTCCCGCAATTCAGAGAAGCCAACCAAAGGAGTTTATAAATGAAGACTATCATGTCTACGACTAATATGTAAGAAATAGCTAGCAATCACTTCTTCAATGATAAAGGAATGTGTTGCACCCGGGTCAATCAAAATAGATATGAAATATGAAGAAGACAAATTAGAATGAAATAATTACATCTGACCTATCATGACCCCAGGGTAATGACTCCTTCCGGCTGACTCATCGCATAAATCGATCCATCACTTGTTGCTGCCCTCTTCCTCTACTAGCATGTCCTGAAGAGCTAGCATGTGACGCCTGACCATGTGTTCTACCACTGTACTATTATTGTTGTTGCAAGCCTTACTGAATCTGTTTAGACTACTGAATCACCTCCTCATCCCTCACAGGGCAATACCACTTAGTATGCCCCACCTATCCACACTTGAAATAGGTCTTGCCCTCGTACCACGGCCTAGACGGCCCAGTCACAGATACTGATGTTGTACTGTGAGCTCCTACATATGGAAAACTATGACCCCTACCTCTACTCTGTGTCCATTGTGATTGAGTCATTGATCTTTGTTGAGACTGTGGTGTAGAATACATAGGCTTCTTGGAGCCTCCAGAAGATTGTCCTTGATACTATACAAGCCTTTTCTTGGCCTTCGTCTCACATTTCTCTATCACAGACCTCTCCACTCTCCTAACTGACTCCACAAAAGTGGCAAACCTCTCCCTATTCTCCAAAGATGACACTGGATTTGTAAGTTCAAAATTCAGACTCTTCTCAAAGAAATCGGTCATCTCCTTATCCGTTGCAGCCATATGTGGATAGAAACCTTAGGAGCTCTACAAACTTAGCTTCATAAGCATTGATTCACATATATCCTTGTTGGATATTCTCAAACTATACAATCTTCTCATTTAAGTAAGTCTTCAAAAAGTATCGACTTACAAATTCCTGTCAAAACTCCTCCTAAGTAATCACAACACCTGGTTTTTTTCTCCTCCTCTATGGCCCACCAATGACCAGCACTCCCCTTTAACAAGTACACAGCATGTTTCACCTTGTCTTCCTTGAGACTGTTGAGGATCTTAAAGGCCTTTTCTAGCTCAGTCAGCCACATATCTGCATCAGTTGGATCAGATGTCCCCACATACTCTAACGCTCCTACGCGTCGAAGTCTTTCAAAAGTTTTTCCCAAATCATGAGTTTCATCACCTAGAACCGTTGCCCTAGGTTGGACTATAGGCATGCTATCCATCATACGGTTCATTGTCGTCATAAATTGTCCAACCATGAACTCTAAGGCAGGGTTGACTACATCATCTGGGTTGACTTGAGGCATCTCGGGCATAGCATCACCCTTTTCTTGCCTTCCTGAACCACCTCCTGGTGTTGCAACACCGCTTTCAGGAACATGTTCTTCATGTTCTCCAGACATCTGTTCTTCTCCTCTTCTTCTGCATAATCAGAAGTGACCATAAGATATATTGGAGGACATTGGAACAGACTCAAACCCTAGTCTATCTCCTTGTAGACTTAGCAAACATATAGCTCTGATACCAACTTAACTGTGACGTCCATCGCCACACAAAGTGAGATTACTCAAAACAAAATAGGGAATTATCACTAATCATTATATTACCACATAATAGGGTAAATTAAAACCATTCTCAACATAGCATGTCAATTGAAATATTTGTATACAAGCCCCAAAAGTGGGCCACCTGTATTCCATATGTACCAGAAGATGTTATACATCATGTTTAAAGGCTATCAAGTCACAACTATTACATATTACATTCTATTATATGTACAAGTCATGTCTATACAATCATGGCATAAAGAAAAAATCTATGTGTCGATAAACAAAACAATAAAATCTCCCCAAATACCGGAGAGTATAGGGATGAAACATAGGACTCATCTACTAAGAAACACTAGTAGCATGTCCAACCTTCTGATAGCTATGGTTCTCCTTGTTGCTCTGCACCTACACTACAACCTCGACCTCCTCGTCCATGACCACCTAAAAAGTTGGGGAACCCAGAGGGTGAGACCAAACATCCCAACGAGAGATATAACTCTTCGTCGACATCTATTATAAGCATAGCTAATAGTGTAGGTACGTTGAATACTTAACAAGCTGAGCAGATTCAGTTAAATGATATGTATCCAACAGATAGTGCAGATTAAATAAACTAGATAGTCATCACTGTTTAGTAGATCAATTAATATTCTGAGAAGGAACACGAAGAACATGTATAACTATTATAACCTAAAGAGTACAAAGATAAGGCATGGGGTCATTCAATGTGATTCGTATTTCACCCTAAACAAATATACTACACAGTTGTTTAACCATTTTATGCCCTGAGTATTTGAGGTGTACCACTCATATCCAACTGAACACTGCTAAGTTGAAATTAGTACCATACACAATTCATGAAAGAGTCGGACTCCATGATCATCACCAGCACTACTTGGTCAGTTCAAGTTTGCAATGTAGTGACACATTAGTCAAATTGCTAAAGACAGCAAATTGTAGTCATGGCTATAGTTCTGTAGAGACAGCAACTCATAGTCAAGGTTATGGTCATGTATAACAACTAGCCTGCCTTGGTACATGGCATAGCACTAGAGAATAGGCTCACGCATGGTCGTTCTATAATAAAGTACTATTTCACTATATTTCAACAATATAAGGATACAAGAAGGTTATTCAACTTGCACCCTGCATATTCAATAATATGTGCATCGAGTTTCCTATAGAAGTTAGTCGTTTCACCATCCATCTAGGCCCTGATGCTAAGGATGGATCTATGGTACAGGAAAACTACATGATTAGGGTTTCACTTGTTTAGACATACCAATTGGGTATCTTTTAATGCATCAATCAAGTTACAACATATAAACCCAAAACAAACTCTACAAAATTAAGGGTGACCTACAACTTCAAAAGATATCAAACGTATAAAATGAGAACTGGTCTCATCATCACATGGCATTTGTATCACAGTTATTACAATATCATCAACAATATCGCATCACTATGGGATATCAACCCCTCAATTTATGTATAAGGCACTTGCTAGGTTATTCGACCAATTCATATAACTCTTGCACGATCATTATCACAATGTGCCTCAACATTATTGATAATCACCACCTTGTATTACATAGATGCTAGCATAACATTCTCATAGTTATGACATTCATCTCACCTGCAAGTTAGTGTTACACAAGTAGGAGAGGGAAACACAATCACATAATAAATACTTTGAGTAGGATTAGTGCATACATCATGTCATCACAAGATTAGGGCTAGAGTTCATGTGTAACCAATCAGGGCTACATAACTTTATTTCATCACTAAACCCTAATCCATCATCTCATATATGGTTGGAGAGTATTAGTGTTAAGCATTGTTGTTAATGATTAACTATTCATTATCACAACATCTTAAGTAGGTCATTACACCATATATTGATCATGTACCTACTCATGTATAGGTGTCTCAACTATTCACAACACCCATGACTCAACCCCTCATAACACATATGTCTCGACCTCCCGACTCATGGGTGTCAAGCTGACCATTAATGGTGTGCCGCAACCTAGACACAACATATGTGTCTCGACCGAGACACATCCCATGGTCTTGACCACTCTCATATGAGGGTATCGACCGTTACACTTCAACCTGGTCTCTACCATCATAATGCATGAGTGTCTCGACTTATTCCACACAAGATATCATGACCCCCACCTACAACACAACATCTTGACCATCTTCTATACTTGGTCACAACCGAGACACCACCTAAGACCAACATCACAATCGCGACACAAGGAACGCCCAGCATGGCATTGCGACTGAGCATAACAACTACAACCAATCTGGGGTTTCAACCACGACAGAGCGACCTCATCCCACAAGCAACGTCGGAGCTCATCCCACAAGTAGTGTCGCGACCACATCCCTCAAAGTGTCGATCCATTGTCTCAAGGTGTTACGACCCTAATCTACCATGTTACAACTGTAACCAACCTGACCTTAGCCTACTATACTCATGACTTAACAAGTCCATATGTTCTCAACCATCTAGCTTAGCCATCCTAGCCACAACGTCAATCAGCAACCAAGTAACCATGCAGCAACATTGTGTCACAAACAAGCTAGAGAAACAACCATCCTTAGGGTTAGGGGGTGTGTCGCGACTGAAATCACCCTTTACAAGGTGTCAACCATGATGGAAGACCAAGGGATGTCTTAACCATCTGCTCAACTCCATCACATATCTGATCCAAGGTTGAAACAGGCGATCAAATCAAGAACACCATGCGTCAACAGGGTAGATAATGCCCTAGTTCATAGTGTTCATTAAACCCTATACATGATGATGAAAGATCATCAAAAGAGATACACTTAGAGAGAGGAAATTGAGATTCGTGTACACATGTAACAGATCAAAACTTCATGTTTATTCCAATATAATGAATCATATAGAAAGTAGTATAAGATCAGGTTTATGGATGCATATAATAGAGGTAGGAAAAATTATAAAACCCGCCCGATCTGAAGAAAATGATCTCCTAAGATCTCAAGCTCCAAGATCTTTAAACAAGATTCAACACCTCGGCCAATGAATCACCTCCAAGAAGAGAAAGAAACCATGGTCACAACAGAACTCAAGAAGGAAGAAAATCAGTTCTTGGCCAAACCAAGAAGGAAAAAGGAAGAAGAGAAAGAATCACCTTTCGCTCAAGTTCATCATGTTAAACATGATCTATGATTCTTGTGAAGAAGAGATCTCCAAGATGAACCACCATGGATGATCCACGACTAAGGAGGGAGAAGAAGATGGATATTTTCAAAAAAGTAATCATGATCTAAGGAGGAGGATCACTTGTTAAGGAAAGATTCACAAAGAGTCGCCACCAAGGATTGCTTCTAGGATAAGATCTTCCTCAAATAAGGTAGATCGGCCACTGAAGGTGCAAGCTCTAACCTTCCTTACTCCTCAAGCTTCCAATGATGATTCAAGGTAGAAGAAAGAGTTTTGGGGCCAAAAATATTACTTTCTTGTCAATAGGATGGTTTATATAACCAAAGGAGGAGGGAAGTAAGGATCCTTGACGTGTCAACATATTAGATCACCAAGGGACACATGTTCTTCAAAGAGATAACCGTATTTCCTCTTGTATGCAAAAATAGAAATGTTCATACTTTTCCAGCCAACATGTTGTGACCATCTAGGTCGGTTTCCCCTTGTCTCAGTCGAGATATCTTCAACATCTTTATCTCGGTCGTGACACTTCAATGTTGAAACCCTAGGTCACCATTGTACATGGTTGAGACACTATAAGACAAAGTGTTTCGACCCACCTCTCACAAGGTTTTCTCGGTCGCGACCCTCACCACAATTGGTGTAGGGTTGCAACACTCAAACCCTAACTTAATCACTTATCAACTATGCAAACCCTAGAAACCCTAATATCACATGATGATGTCACACTGTCATCCATGATTCAAACAAGGTGGCCCATATCATAATCTTCTCTCTCATGATATCAAAACACAAGATGAACTCTCTCATGTGATATTTTGTATGATAACCCTCACTTATGGGTAAATTGCAAACTAGTCCAAAACAAGCACATAAATTGCAAGATAACTCAAACATTAGTCAAATTGAACCAAAATGAAAATATAAGCTTGTCACATGATATTAAAACATCTTAAGAGCTTAGATTAAGGTTTAAACATCTCATCATGCAAACTAAGCACAATTAAGCATTAAGCTAGGTCAGGATTCTTATAGGAAATACCAACCCTAAGTTTCAACGTTATCATATTCCATGTCAAAATTATAGCCATCATATTAAAGAGTTGTCAATGTCTGGTCAAAGGTTGAGTACATCATTGAATTTATTGACATAGCCAAGTCTAGGGCTTTGGAGTCATAATAATCAAGACCATGCCATTTATCAATTTCAAATAAATAATTAAGAGAGAATTCAAGTTAATCAAGGATACATAATGAGAAATAGCAGTTATAGATAATCTTTTTTGGATTCCTCTCATTTTTTGATAAAAACCACTTCATAGTGATCTTTGGAAGATTTAAGCAATTATTGGATTTTTCATCAGAGAAGAGGCAAGAATTACCTATTTGGGAACTTTGGGGATTGTTGGATTGGAGGTTAGATATTGATTGGTCAAGGTATTAGGGAGGTGAGGTTGATCCATCACACTCATTGTGTGCATGAAAGATAGGGGTTTGACTCGTGGCTCTAATTCATTGGATCGGGGTTAATGTGCATTGGGTGAGAATCGGACGGCATCATGCTCGTCTCTAATATTCTAGGCTAGCCTACAATAGAGGCAAGCCAGTCACGACAGAGCATCTGATAAAGGGAATACGGGAAGGAAGATAAGGGATTGGGGACCTTGAAAGTTGGCCACCATGCATGCATTGTCCTCATGAGGTGGATAGGCACTTTTATCAAGGACGAAGGAGTCCAGTGTGAGAATGCTCAAAAATCTGAGTGTAACTACATGCAGCGGATATCATAAGGAGCAGGTGAGGTAGAGATGCTTCTCCAGGTCGATGGAAGATACAAAATGGTGGACAAGAAGAGAGGTGTGGTGGAGAGGTCAAGGAAATTATGAATATGTGGAGACAAGGCTAGATCGAGGGTTTGAATTAACTCCATCAATGAAAGTGAGAGCATGAATGGAGTGGAGCTTGAAGCTCCCTCTATATGCTATTGATTGGGTTAAAATTTGTGTCAAAGGTGGTCACATAAGCAAGAGGGAGAGGTTTCCTCACTTAGATTTGGCTAAAGGGTTGCTAGGAGGTGGCAAGGTGGTTGAAGATTACATAGCATCTTCCAATGCAATTAGCAAAGGTTAAACATGATCTACCTTGTTGGCCCTTGAATCAGACATAGGTCCATAGAAGCCCTATCCAATGGCACTTATTTGATGCACCCAACTCACATGGATTGAGGACAAGGGAAAGAAAGAAAAATATATTGAAATTGCATTTTCTTACCAAAAATCTTTGGGGAAATGTATAAAATCACAAGAATTTTGAAGACTTACATAAATTATAAATAGAGATCAAGCATGACTTCCTCTTATTATACAAAAATCTTAAAATCATTTGCACGTTGTTTGATAATGAAATTCTCGAGTTGGGTAATCACTTCAATTAAGGTCGATTTGAATGGAAGGAGCATTAATAATTAGATATCAAGTTACAAGTTCTTTGTGAAAAAATCACATAAGATCAAAGATCATTGAAATGATGAAGTGGGGTTAAAGTAAGTAATATTAGATACAAAGGACACAATATGAGAAGAGTAATGAATTGGAAAATTCCACTACATCACAGGCATCTCCTACCTCCTTAACTTATGTGTACATCTATTCAGGATCTACATATGTCCTTCGTATGACACATCCTCTGCTAGTTGTACTTCCACATGCTAGCAGCATATGTTCAACATCAGGATGGCACTTATTTAGCATGGAAACATAGAAAACTTTATGAAATCAGCTAAACTCTTACAGCAAATCCAACTAGTAGGTCACTCTTCCAACATATTTTGTGATTGGGTAAGGCATGATTTACCTTAACGCAAGTTTACCCTTCTTCCCAGACCTCAAACCTCCATTCCAAGGTGAAACCTTCAAATAGATAAGGTCTTTCATCTGGATATCAAGTGGTCCCATGTGATTATCATTATAAAACTTGTAGTGTAAATTCAAAAGTGATCATTGTGTGTCATATAGAGCATGAAAGATTAGGGGAAACTCCAATCGTACAGTCAACCCCCAACCATCCTCGGGTGCTTTGCACATTTTTTTCACCATGCCATGGATTAATCACAAAATGAGAGGATACAAAGAGGTGAAAATAACTAAGCTAATATGAAAATTTGGGTGTTTTATTCCCCCCTCCCAAAACACACATATTGGTCATTCTATCCTTCTCCCTATTGTTCCCTTGGTTGGCAGGTTTGTCGAGAGCTATGGGAGTGGGAAGCATAGCGAGGGGACTCCATAGAGTCTTTGAGATTCGATGTTGGAGGTGGTTGGGTTGATCTGTGACATTGTTGTACACAGTATTTAGACTTCTGGGCTAGAGAAGTAGAGCCATTGGTTCTGGAAGTCTCACTTTTAGCTCTTGTGACTAAAGCACTTAAAGGCATATGTCATTCTTAGTTTATTGCATCTTGGTGGGCCATCCCTCTAGTGTTGTTATTAGGGAACTTGCTTTTCAATTGCATGCTTCCTCTAGCAATTCATCCTTCCCCTTCAAACTTTTATCCACTATGGCCCATCTTCCTAATCACATATATATGCCTCTCTTTCCCTCGTCCTTAACTTCCCTTGGATGTTCCCCCTCCCCACCATTGTCACAAATTTAGATAGAATGTGTCCTTTGGGAAGTAGGCATGGCTCTTTTATGTCTTATCTACTAACGTAAGTTCATTTGAGGTCAACTAGTGAGGGAACTTGGCATGCATCCATTGTCAACCTAAGCACACTCCATACAAGAAGAGATGGAAAAAAAATTGATAGCGAAGCTGTAACTTTCGATAATAAGAGAAAGGACACATTCTTTAACAACGTAAGCTCTTTCATTGTTATTTCTTGCCATTCAAACTTAGGAACGCCCTAGAGAGGCATCATGGATCCACAATTGTCTTGTCCTGAGTTGCCTTTGTGTCACCACGCCAACCTGATTGTGCTGGATAGAAGGGTGCTCGATGACAAGCGAGGACAAAAACATTGTCAGATTCCACGTGAGCAACCTGGAGAGGATAAACTCAGCAAGTTGTCTTGCATGGCAAGTGTTGGTATTCCACGTGAACAATCTGTGGAAGGGGGGTTGAATGGGGGTCGGGTCTAGGGTTTAGGGTTTTTTTTGGGGGGGGGGGGGGGGGGGGGGGGGTTGAATGGGGGTCGGGTTTCATCATATGAAATGTTCAAAAGTAGGTTGGGTGCGATCCGGTTGTAAAGCATAAAAAAGAAAGTGACGATAAGAATGGTTGAGGTTGTTTGCACTACTAGCAAGCATGGCATAATTATCAAAATTCTTGTATCTACTTGTCACACCTTGGACGCATAAATGATATATCAAAACTTATTAGTTTGACCTATGTTGTACTTATAAAAGTATAATATGAAGTTACTCGAGCCAAACAGCCCCTTTTAGATGAAAAATATAGCTGGGCACAGGTTACCACAGACCTGAAGTTCAATGAACGCAAGCACCACCGGGATACAATCTAGATCAAGAAAAGCGCATGCATATTGTTGTGCAGGAATTTTATGGTTGCAGATATAGGTATGAACATCTACAATATTCCAATTAGGGTGCTTAGTTGAATCTCCCAAGATTGTTTCCCGAGAGATCGATCAGCCAAAAGCAGCTAGACCGCTAAATAGCTATATCAGCAATTACGGCCTTTTGCCTCATCTTCACAAAATATACATTTGTCCTTAAGTAGCCTCCTTTCCTTGTTCAGTTGACCGTTCTGTTTGTATGGTTGCTAGCAAATAAACCCGGCAATGCTTAATTTTAGTTCCACCTTACTAGGGGACTATAGATGATAGCTCCCCTACAAACCTTGAACGTAAAAGGAACAATTTATTCGTACAGAAAATTTATCAAATCCCTTTCTTGAATAAAAAAAGTCGGGCAGTCTAGAGTATCCAAACTTGTATGTGGGGTTGCTCTGTTGCACCATTTTTTCCTTGGAACTTCCAAAAAAAGGTGAAGTAGAAAACGGAAAAAGAAAAAAAAAAGACCGTCTTGCAAGAGGTTTAAGACTAGTAAATTTTTGCAGAATACCATTTTAGACAGTATAAGAATTTGATTTTATAATATATTCATGGTAGCTCTATATATTAATTTCAAGGGTCGCCTGTATCTACCACCATGTTTATGTCGTAGAAAAACTCCTTCAATTCAAAACTGCGCCAATAACATAAGGAATAGTTCAAAACGAGGCCGCGGTTTACACCAAAAGTTATTCGTCCAGACAACAAAGAGAAAATCTCTTGAAAATGATCTATTCTGACCATGTACTAACATCCTATCTCTTGAAGATGATCTATCCTGACCATGTACTAACATCCTACCAAATAGGCCCTAATATTATAAAGGAAATGATAAACCACAGTAACAAGGCACGGATGATATACAGAAACGAATCACACTACAAACCTGGCAAAACCCTCCGAAAACTAACTAGAAGTTTGTACATCTACAAGAAGCATAGTGCAACAAAGTTAGAAACTCCCTAGGGAAGTTAACTACGCATGTGTCGCTGCTAGCTTGCATTTCAAAAGATTGTTTCGTGGTGAGGAATATGGAGGAGATAACATTAATGCAGAAATATTTGCAGCTAGTAGAAAGCTCAATGAACCACATTAACAGGCCTTGCTCAGCAGGACCACATGCCTAGGACGCTGGCCTCAATGAACCACCACTTTTAATTATCAAAAAAGAAAGTTCAGCTTGGAGCATCATTACTTTAGCCTCAGTTAGTAAATCACACATTTAGGTATCCGTTTGTCTGACAGAACTCGCATGAGTTATGAGTTGATTTTGTTGACATGGTTGCACTAAATAGGTGCTGCACATGTTGTTCTGAAATGGCCAGTCTGATTGCATCGGCTGCAATGAACAACACGTTTAACCCGTCCTCGATCTTCTGCACGCACCCTTCGCTTCCTAGGTTTTCCAGGCGGCCTAAGGGACTTGGGTGGATGTATTACTGTTTCAATCCTGTTTTCACCATTTAGAGCCCCATCAGACACCTTCCACAGAGTCTTATCTGGAATTGGATGTATTGTCTGTGAGTATGTTTTACGATAATTGGCAACAGTGAAACAACTTTCTGTAAATCTGTGAACATGCTGACGACAGTACTGCAGAGCAGCAGCAGCATGTGCACAAGGCAAACCATATAGCTGCCAGCTACGGCACAAACAACAACGATTCCTGATATCCACTATCATTGGTTGCTCTGTGGGAGAAAGTGATATAACTTCAAACTCAGCCTCACTTCTCCGAATAACTGATAATACCTGGGAATGATTTATGGCATCTAATACAAGCTGCTCTGCAGAGGGCACAAGTATACCTGACCACTGCATGCTTGCTTCGCGTCGCTCATTGAACCAGGTCATGAGCTGCCTCCTGATACACTCCATCATCTGTATTATTGGAAGGGTAGAAGCTTCAAGTATCCAGTTATTCAAGGATTCTATGATATTGGCTGTTAAATGACCAAAACGAGTTCCTTCAAAGTACGCTGTTGCCCAGTGATGGGGCTGGATACGTCGAATCCATAAGGCAGCTTCTGCTGAAATTTCCTCAATTTGTAGTAGCTTTGACTCAAACTCAGTATCTGTCAAAGCCTGAGCAGCTTCCCAGAGAAGGTTTACAAGCACAGTGTTGTTAAACTCTTTGTGAAAACTCTCACTGAGATGCCGCATACAATACCCATGGAAAGCAGTAGGGAATTTAAAGTCTACTCCATCCACAATAGCCCTCGGTCTGTCAGATAAAATAGTGAGCCTTGGCATGTTCTCTGTATTTTGTTCAAGAAGACTACGGAGTTCAGACAAAAACCAAATCCAGTTGTCATCATTTTCCTCATCAACAACTCCAAATGCCAATGGGAACAAAGCACCATCTCCATCAAACCCTGTGGCAAAGAGCAGTGTTCCTAGATACTTACTCTTCAAAGGCATCCGATCAAGACCAATAAGTGGACAGCAAGCATTAATAAATCCGTAGATAGAGGCATGAAAAGAGATGAACAATCGTTTGAAGCAATTGTCATCTGGGTTTCCATAAACCAAAGCAATACTTCCAGGATTCGTCAGTTTCACTTGCTCACAATACTGCGGCAAGAGGTGGTATCCCTCTTCAAAGGATCCTCGAACAGCCGCCATTATCCTTTCTTTCCCTCTCCATGCTTGCTTGTAAGACAGCGTGATCCCATGAACCCGGTGAATCTCTTCAAGTATCTCCTTAGGCTTGCAATTAGGGTTTTCACGTAGCCGCTCTTCTACAGAGCTTGCAACCCACTCAACAGATGCCTGCTGGTGGCCTAGATGAGTTATGCCACCACAAGTGTGACTATCATTTAGGGTTCTTATTGTAAAAGTGGGAACCCCAGGAAGCTTAGCTGCATGGACTCTCCAGGGACAAGCCTCACTAGAACACTTGGCAGTGAAGCGAGTCTTGTCTGATTTGACGGTTTGTATCTCAAAACGGCAGGCAATTGCAGCATCTCGAAGAGCCCTACGGCAACTCTTGACGTCAGCAAACTCCTGTCCAACAGCAATCTGAAACTTTGGGTCGACTACCACAGCTCGGCTCTGAAGAATTGGAGCAACCAGGTGGGATTGCATTAGTGACATCTCATGTGAATGGTGTAGCACAAGTTCATGCTGGCTATCAACAGACAGTGGTTCTAACTGCTCATCAAATCCAATAGGCTCTGCCAAGGCCAACCCATGGCTCTCAATCAACCCCAGTTGATGATTGTGAGACTCATCCAGACCTTCAGAGTTATCCATCTCATGGCTATTTAGAAGGGCCAACTCGTTACTGGGATCCTGATCGTAACAAGGATGTGGGTTCTCGCTTTGATGGTGATGGCCAAGCATGATCTCACTGTCATGCGGATGGTCCAGGGAGAACCTAGGGTCATGGGGCTGCCCCATCTGAATGTCACCCTGATGAGCGTCTTCAATGTTGATGTCATGGCTCTGCTCAAGTCCAAGGTCCAGGCATTGTCCAATTCCCATCTCGTGGCTCTGCCCAAGTCCAATTCCTATCTCATGGCTCTGCCCAGGTCCTATGTCCTGGCTTTGTCCGATCTCCAGCTCATGGTTCTGTCCAAGTCCTATGTCCTGACTGTGTACAATATCTAGATCATGGCTGTTCCCAAGACCAATGTTCTGGTCCTGTCCATGACCAAGGTCCTGGCTCTGTCCGTTTTTCAGAGTGTTTTTTCCCATTTGTAGATTGTGGCTCTGCCCCAGTGCAAAGTCAGGGTTCTGCCCTGGCATAAGCTCATGGTTTGCCATTGAGTAGTAACTTCAAAGAACCAGCAATGCTGAAGACGAAATCCTGAATGAAGTCCAATCAGAAAGCACATACCAGCGCCTATTATCCAAAAACAGAGAAGAATTACTAAAAAGGATTCATAAGAACAGCAGAAATAGCTTCTGGAGTAAATAGAGGAACTCGGGTTCTCCAATAGGACCTCAAGCAAACTTAATATCAGAGTTCACAAAATTATGAATTGCTACAATAAGATTTGCTTAGAATAGACTGATGGAGTTTGAGAATTACGATCTCAGAGTTTCTGCTAGTTCTCAAACAAGCATGTCACATAGGCTTGCATATTCATCCATAAGTTGGATTTTCCTGATAGAAAAGGGTATTGGGGTACTTGATTATTCAAGACCCAATCAAATTCACCATGTAGGTGATTGCTCTATGCTTAATTGGCTTTAATTTTTGTTCACACACAAAAAATGCTAGTTGCTAGATATTTTAAAAGACATTTATACATATATTACACATAATCAATTTATATATGGTGGTAATCAGAGGCTAATTCACTATTATAAAAGTGATTTCAGTGGTCCTTTATATAAAATAAAACATTACATATTTTTAAAAACCTTTATTGCGTATTGTGAGAATAATCCCACACCATTGAGTTTGGAGGTGATCCTTGGACTTTTAAGGTGTGTGGTCACTTCACTCATTGCCAATTGATTTTGAAATATATACCCACACTCACACATGGTATTAGAGCAGGCCACACAAAACAAGTGTGAGGACCACACCATACCTAAAATAACAAGTGCAAGCACACAATAAAAGTGGTTTCACTTAAGGGATGATTTTAGAATAAACCTACACCGTAGAGTTTGGAGGTGATCCTTGTGATCCTAGAATAAGCCTACACACTTTTAAAAAGGTGTGTGGTCTCTTCGCGCAAAGCCTATTGGTTTTGAGTAGAATACCCACACTCATACATGTATCTTACATATAATCAGTCTATATATGTTGGTAAACAGAGGCCAATTTAGCTAATATAAAAGTGATCTTAAAGTTCCTATAGAGAGGTCCAAGGTAGATTGAGCGTGAGAAAAAACTAAGTTCAATTGTACACTACTAGACACAATTAGGTTAGCCCTGGTTATTCTAATACTCCCCCTCAAGTTGGAGAGTACACATATATAATTGGAGGAAGCAGGAAGAGGCTTAGTGAAGATATATATTATCTGCTTGCTAGTCTTTATGTATGGTGTGATGATCTTCTTTGTGTGAATCACACCTCAAACAAAATAGCAGTCAACTTCAATATGCTTGATACGTTCGTGGAACCTTATTGTTGCAATTAAGAGTGGCTATAATTTTGAAATTAACTCCAAGTTCCTGAAGAGCAGTTGAAACCCACTAGATACCGCAGTCGGCATAAGATATAGCTTTATACTCTACCAATTCTTGATCTTGCAATGACTGCTTCTTGTTTCTCCAACTTATGGGATGATCTCCCATAAAGACACAAAATTTCAAGGTAGATCGCCGATAATAGATAGGTCCTAGCCCAATCAACATCAGCATAGCAAGTCAACAGTGGTGCCCTAGTTTTGGGGCTTCTTTCATAAGAGCAAGTGTGCTCTTAAGGTATTGTAGGATCATCTAAACTTGTATCCATTGACATACAAGTGGTTTGGCCATGAATTGGCTTATCACTTCAACAACATATGAGATACTTGGTCAACTGGTTGTAGGTACAAGAGTTTTCCAACCACTCGGTTGATTTTGCTCGAAATCTACAAAAGACCTACCCCTAATAGACAATCTTTGTGTAGTTTATCGGGGAAGTAACTTGCCTAGAGTTGAACATCCATGTCTCATTTAGGAGATCAAGGACAGATTTGCGTTGGTCGAGATACGTGCCATTGCCATATCTAGGAACTTCAATGCCCAAGAGGTAAACACAGTTGCCCTAGGTCCTTGGCAATTGGCATGAAGGTGATTTTTAAGGGTATCTTTCAATGCAGAGATCCCAGCTACATCACTACACCACTATCAATAATGAAATGCCATCCATATATATTGCTAGGCTGATAATTCCAATGTAGTTTTAGAGAAGAGAATATCGTGATCACTTGATGACCTGGAGAAAAAAAAAGGCGTCTAAAACATTGATAAGTTTGTTAAACCAAGATTTGTGTGATTGCTTTAGACCATATAGATATTGTTTGAGTGTGCAGACCCTGGTAGACTCCCCCTCAGCTAGGGTTGTACATCGGTCCAAACCCGAATCGGATCGGACCAAGATCGGACCAGACCGAGACCTGAATAAGAAAAAAATTTAGACCAAGGACCGGACCGGAAAATGTATGGACCGGACCAGGACCAGGACCGGACGAAGACTAGACCGACTAAAATTCATGCTAGTTAACAAATATATAAGAATCATGTATTGACGTGATTAATAACTTTTTTCACTACTTTTAGTGAGAAAACTTAAAATCACACCTAATATAATTTATTTGGATGCTTTTGTACATTCATATGTTTGATGTAACAATCCTTGTTCTCATTTTATATTAATATAAATGTAGTCATAAGCATGCTCTGATAGGTAATTGTATTTTCTTGAACAATTGTTTTTGTACAAAACAACTTTGCATATAATGTTATTAATAGTATTTAAACACGTTGATATGAAACTTAAGCTATCTACTTAACTTCATTACTTCTCATGTCATATTTTAACAAGTATTTACTTCCAATCCCAGAGTAATACCAAATAAATTACGTATAACTTATTATTTATAAATGTCCCATCATGCACTCCATTCCCTACAACTCTTCATAAACTTTAGCACTAATAAAAACATTTACTGTCTTTTATTCATAATAAGAAGACATTGTTATACGTTGTTTGATCCGACTGGTCCAGACCGGCCCGGACCGGTTTTGGACCGGACCGAGGACCGGAATTTTAGAAAATAGAGGACCGAGGACCAGACCGAAATTAAAG
The DNA here is from genome assembly GCA_963693085.1 of Alisma plantago-aquatica. NCBI lineage: Eukaryota > Viridiplantae > Streptophyta > Magnoliopsida > Alismatales > Alismataceae > Alisma > Alisma plantago-aquatica. Next base: position 1,096,821,796 of record OY856413.1, read on the forward strand.
TCGGTCCGGTCCAGTCCATCGGTCTTGTGACGTCCCCGGATTTTCTAAAACTTAATCTGATGTGTGACGTCCAAATTAAAACCTCACCTCAGCGAAAATCTCAATTTAAACACCACACACTAGGCTAAGAAGAAGAAAATCAAAGGAAGTCAGAAGGAAACACAGTAGCACATGTACATGAACAATAATAAAACCATACAACACATGTTCACCATTCAACATATAATTACATAATGAGTTGTTACAACATTTGATATTACATATTGAACAGCAAACTTTTACATATACATGTACTACCACTAAACAACAGGATCTTAAGACAACAGGTCCACCTGTACATAAGCTCGCCACACAATTCTCAACTATCCTGGTTCTTCAAAAGCATATATCCACAACCTAAACAAAATATTACATGTGGTACACGTCAGCACAATATTCAAGAATATTGTACTGAGTATGCCTACGTGTCTTTTTACATAACTCTCAATACTAAGTTTAGCAATATGATAAAACTAATACTTGGCAGTTATAAAGAAATATAAGAAAAGCATATACTTGCACAAAGATGTTCATTAACAAAAGAGAACACATATTTTAAGCTCATTTTCCATTATATATCCATGCATTGACCGCCGAAGGTTTTGATGCATTCTCTTGACTCTCAAGGAGCTCAAGATTAAGGTCTTTATGATCTCCTGTCAAAGAGTTAGATCATATGTACAGTGTGACCGACTACCAAAGAGTTAAAGTCACTTCCAAGCAGTGTACTACCACAGAGTTTAGTGCTTTCATATAATGGAACAGATATATTATGTTTCATGTGTTCATAGCCATAAGTATGGAAAATCAAGCAACATATCATGCAAGAACAATCATTTCATTCGATATCATATGCCAAGTATTTTACTACACATATAACACAAGCATATTTTATAAGAAGCCAAGTAAGAGGTAATGGCGTACCTTGATCACATATATACTAATAATCACATAATCCTGAGTCATCTATATCCTTGTCAACCCCTGATTAAGACAAGATCACATACTAGCACCAAATTCTCATCATCTTAACCCTAGTATGTCCAGTTTTAGGGTTAAGTTTAGATCATTAGGATATTCTCATAATTACATATATTCTTGTCTTGTACTCATCTTACTGATGTCATATTCCGTATTATAGTTCATTTACTGATAATTGTGTTTCACATTATTATGTGAACATATTAACCATAGGTTACATGCATTAACCTAAATTAGGGTCTTTAACCATGTATTAAGGGTCAACTTCATATAGCATGGATTTCGTGTATAAAACTGATCTCATATTTACATATTATCTTTCAGTTGCTGATATGAGGGTGTTCTGTGAATTTCATCATTTATTGAGCATGTATGTATTTATTGCATTTAACTTAAGGTTATTAGCCCTAATTAGCTATATCGAGCAAATTACATGATTTTATGTTCAAACATCATCATATTTGACATCATATCGGTTATATATCATATTTAGTAATTTCTAATGCATTCTCATAATTTTGGGTCATCCCTTGATATTTATTATCCACTAAATAAGCATTTCCTCACTTACATGATATCACTGAGATCGGTGCATCAAAAGTCTGATATTATCATTCCACTGTGTTCTATTCATTTTTCTGAACATTTTGGTACCTTATTTGTAATTTTTGGATAATTGAGCTAATTATTACAAATTATGGAAAATTTAGGTTTTATCTGGTATTTTCTAACCTTTAGACCAATTGGATAGCGACATGTGTCCTGCTTGGGCGCGGCTCCTTCTCCTGGCTTGCGTTGGGCCGACCGGTTTTTCGTTGGTTTGGGTTGATTTGGCTCTGGATTGATCTGGTTCAGGGTCTCTTTTCCTCCCTTTCTTTCTCCACGCCAGCACGCAAACAGACGCCCGCGTTCTTCTCCGCCCGACGCTACGTGCATTCGCGGCAGCAGTGTAAGCCATCGTCGTCTCTCTCCCTTGCACAGGCGGCCGCCGCGAGACTTCTTTCCGTAGAGTGAGATCGGTGGTCGGGTTCTCCTCTCCTCCACCTCGTTCTGTAGCAGTTTGTCTGCGTGTGTGGGTGTCGTCTTCTAGGTCACGCCGCCGCCATGGGTGCTTGTGAGTCCGCTAGACTCTATTTATGGCTGCCGCCATAGGTGTCTTCCCCTCTGAGCTCGACACATCATCCTCTTATCCAAACCTGAGCATCGCGGCCGACTGATCTCCTTCTTACTCACATGTTCTTCACGGCGCCACCGAGGCTGGGGTTGCCAGCGAGGAATCCCAGAAACTCCGAGCACCCTCGAACGATGGCCTCGCCACCTCCGACGCTCCGCAGGTATGCGCCTCCATCGGTGGGCTTCTCCATGTGCATCTGTGGCTCCTCCTTGTAGAACCATAGGAGATGGCCGTTGTCGACGTTGTGGGACTCTCCTCCTGCGTGGCCGCCGTCGAGCTATTGTGCTCTTCTCCTCTTCGTTAACCCTACTGTGTGCGAGTGTGAAGAGCCACGGAGAACTAGGAACTCGTTCTCCCTACACGCTCCGCCAAGAAAACTTGAAAAAAAGGGGTTTGAAGACACCCATCGGCAAGGCTAAAATAACTGCTTAGTTGGTTTTCTTTCACCACCCACAACCACAACGTGGTTGTGACCAGTCGATGCCTCCAACTACACCCACAACGCCTGGTCTAACCACAGCTTGGAGGCAGGCCATCAGATCATCCACATCAAAGGTCAATATGGTGCCACATATACAATCTGTCTCTATTCTTGTGTTGTGCAGATCCAAGGGTACTTCTTGCACGCATACCACAACATGCAAGTTGGTGTATGTTAAACTTGATCAATCAACCATTAATAATGCTCCTCATTTGACAATTTCCAAATCTAAATAACTTCCTCTAGACATATCAAAACTTCATAAAATTTTGACCTTGGTTTTCCAAATTATTGATGCACCTTCTACTCAAACATTGTTACGATAATAAACCAAAAGGTTGGCGAATTGATTCCTTCAAAAAGGTACATATGCCTAAGAATATGAAATGCAATGTCGATCATTTGATCTCCAAAATAGAAACCCTAAACATATGGACCTCTTAATATAACTCATCAACATGAATCACTTGTGTCATTTGGCGTTTAAAGGTTCTAAAAGTTCGCTCCATAACATCCTACACACTTTAAAAGAAATTTCGTCCTCGAAATTAAGCCAAAAAAAAATACTCTATCACATCATATACATCTTAAAAGAAATTTTGTCCTCAAAATTAAGCCATTCTCTTACTCCAAAGAAAACAAGGAGATATTCATCCATATGTAGGGCACCACTCTAGGTGCAACATATTCACAAACAGAAGCTCCATGACTATATCCAGACGACTGCTAGGAGATTTTAAAACATCTAGGGCGAATCACCCCTTCATAAAAGATTGAAACAACGGCTTAGAAATTCTAGTTATGCCATGACATATCTCATATGTTAGTGTTGCATCCTTATCTTTACCCATGCATTAGGGTTCCCACATCATATTACCATGTTCTAAAGGAGTTACCTAAAGTTAGCACATTATATCAAGGTGTCATCAACAATTTATTGAGCTAACTGTTAGAACATGTTCAACATAATCATATGCCTTTTAGGAGGGAGTTAACTATAGTTAACCCACTTTATCCATCTAAATCATATCAAGGTGTCATAATTGTTATGTTGTGCTAACTATCAAACTATGTTTTTTATCTTTATTAAGCACTAAGATTAACACCTCATGTAACATGTTTCATTCATACGATCTTATTTCATTGTTCATATTAGATTGCAACGTTTACTAATGATTTCATCACAAGATTAACCAAGAATATCACATTATCATCTTTATTCATGTATATGGTTAGCCATTTATGCATTGATATATATTAAACCATCTCTAGGTTTCCATCATATCATGTCTATATATCACGTCTCGATATAGCATCCTTACATATATTAATCATGATTGTACTAAACAAACTTATGTGAGTGGCTTGTTAAACATATAAAAACTTCATCTAGTCCAATTGAGGTTCTCCTAACCCATATCATGAGGGTGGTGTCATGCTCAGTCTCTCTGAGCTAACTCAACTCTATGAGTATCTCAGGTGCATATACTTTATCTTTCCTCTCTTAGTCTAGGGTTCTCGGATTACCTCATTGGCACTAGTGATAGCCTTACAAGCTCTAGCCACATAAGCACAAACCAAAACATACTATGACGTTCTCTTCATAGGTCTTTACCCATGGGACATGCTTACCCAAAACTCTCTTATATACACCACTAGATTCCTATGTGGGAAACCACCAACCCGAGTATGAGGCTTCACAAAACTAACACAGCTACCTCCTCCCGGGTCTTTGGACTCTCTCTCCCTCACCCAGATGGTAGGTACTCATTTTCATATTCACAAATACAAGTATAACCAGCCTCTCTCTGTCTCTAGGGTTTGGTCCTCCCAAGAACATCTAGGGTTCAACAAGACTATAGGAATCATGTACAAAGCAACTCATCTCAATCACTCAGGAGTAGTCTAGTTTAGGACATATCATAGCACATATTTCTCATAATTCTCATATCATGGAGTTTAGGTCCTCTGACCGTCTCCCTGTGGGTCTCACTTTCTCTGGAGTTAACCCTAAAACTGGTCCTAACACTAGAGGTCCTCCTTTGTAAAAGAGCTTGAAGCTCATGTTGATTCACACCTTATCTTATCTTATCTTATCTTACAAAAACATAAATACTTTCATCATCAAAGTCTATCTCAAATCCTCAAAATTGAATCTTAATCCTTAAAGACAACATTAATTATCATAAATCATCTTATATCATCTATATAAGACCTACATCATATCATCAGAACTTATTTTATCTATTCCATCTATCATATATTCCAACAAGGCTCTAGACATCTAATCTAGAACTATTCTCTCTTCTAGACTGATGTCATTCACTTTCACTTAGGTTGCATGACCACCTCCTACTCGTACATGTGTGGGGACACATTTTTGTAATACTTACATATATAATAAAATATGATATAGTTTTTCTCCGATAAAACATGTGTCAGAGGGAGCTATCAAGGTTCGATCCGAATGGAATCAAAAAACAAATCCAAAAAACGAGTGTCCCACGCATAGTAGAGAGTACAATGTCATGAAAACTGGTGAAAAGGGTGAGAACATGGTGTGGACTAGTGTAGCTACCCTAGACAACGAGCGCTATATGTCTAGGATTTCTCTTCCCTTGATGCACTTCATTTCCAAATAATGCAATGTCCCATATCGTTGCACTATAAGGAAAGAACGACATCTAAGGACCTACTATACAACAAGCACCAGTCTAAGCCTAGTTCTCCGACATCTAGGTGCTAACCTAGAGGCTAGGTCAGATCTAGTCTCTAAAAGACGACTAATCTAACCCTAAGGATTTTTTTTACGTTCAAGGTTTTTGTTTAGATTTGAGTTGCATAATGAGAAAATGTCAGGCTTTGCTATTGTTCATGCTCTGATACCACATGTGACGTCCCCGAATTTTCTAAAACTTAATCTGATGTGTGACGTCCAAATTGAAACCTCACCTCAGCGAGAATCTCAATTTAAACACCATACACTAGGCTAAGAAGAAGAAAATCAGAAGAAGTCAGAAGGAAACACAGTAACACATGCACATGAACAATAACAAAACCAAACAACACATATTCACCATTCAACATATAATTACATAATGAGTTGTTACAACATTTGATATTACATATTGAACAGTAAACTTTTACATATACATGTACTACCACTAAACAACAGGATCTTAAGACAACAAGTCCACCTATACATCAGCTCGCCACACAACTCTCAACTATCCTGGTTCTTCAAAAGCATATATCCACAACCTAAATAAAAGATTACATGTGGTACACGTCAGCACAATATTCAAAAATATTGTACTGAGTACGCCTACATGTCTTTTTACATACCTCTCAATACTAAGCTTGGCAATAAGATAAAACTAATACTTGGCAGTTATAAAGAAATATAAGAAAAACATATACTTGCACAAAGATGTTCATTAACAAAAGAGAACACATATTTTAAGCTCATTTTCCATTATATATCCATGCATTGACCGCCAAAGGTTTTGATGCATTCTCTTGACTCTCAAGGAGCTCAAGATTAAGGCCTTTATGATTTCCTGCCAAAGAGTTAGATCATATGTACAATGTGACCGACTACCAAAGAGTTAAAGTCACTTCCAAGCAGTGTACTACCACAGAGTTTAGTGCTTTCATATAATGGAACAGATATATTATGTTTCATGTGTTCATAGCCATAAGTATGGAAAATCAAGCAACATATCATGCGAGAACAATCATTTCATCCAATATCATATGCCAAGTATTTTACTACACATATAACACAAGCATATTGTATAATAAGCCAAGTAAGAGGTAATGGCGTACCTTGATCACAGATATACTAATCATCACATAATCCTGAGTCATCTATATCCTTGTCAACCCCTGATTAAGACAAGATCACATACTAGCATCAGATTCTCATCATCTTAACCCTAGTATGTCCAGTTTTAGGGTTAAGCTTAGGTCATTAGGATATTCTCATAATTAATTATATTCTTGTCTTGGAGTCATCTTACTGATGTCATATTCCGTATTGTAGTTCATTTACTGATAATTGTGTTTCACATTATTATGTGAACATATTAACCATAGGTTACATGCATTAACCTAAATTAGGGTTTTAAACCATGTATTAAGGGTCAACTTCATAAAACATGGATTTTGTGTATAAAACTGATCTCATATTTACATATTATCTTTCAGTTACTGATATGAGAGTGTTCTGTGAATTTCATCATTTTTTAGCATGTATGTATTTCTTGCACTTAACTTAGGGTTATTAGCCCTAATTAGCTATATGGAGAAAATTACATGATTTTATGTTCAAACATCATCATATCTGATATCATATGGGTTATATATCATATTTAGTAGTTTCTAATGCATTCTCATAATTTTGGGTCATCCCTTGATATTTATTATCCACTAAACAAGCATTTCCTCACTTACATGATATCACTGAGATTAGTGCATCAAAAGTCTAATATTATCATTCCACTGTGTTCTACTCATTTTTCTAAACATTTTGGTACCTTATTTGTAATTTTTTGATAATTGAGCTAATTATTACGAATTATGGAAGATCTAGGAATTATCTGGTATTTTCTAACCTTTAGACCAATTGGATGGTGCCACGTGTCCTGCTTGGACGCGGCTCCTTCTCATGGCTTGCATTGGGCCGGCCGATTTTTAGTTGGTTCGGGTTGATTTGACTCTGGATTGATCCGGTTCAGGGTCTCTTTTCCTCCCTTTCTTTCTCCACGCGAGAACGCAAACAGACGCCTGCGTGCTTCTCCGCCTGACGCTGCGTGCGTTCGCGGAGTGATACTTCTTTCCGCGGAGTGAGATCGGTGGTCGGGTTCTCCTCTCCTCCACCTCGTTCTGCAGTAGTCTGTCTGCGTACGTGGGTGTCGTCTTCTAGGTCACGCCGCCGCCATGGGTGCTTATGAGTCTGCTGGACTCTGTCCATGGCTGCCGCCACAGGTGTCTTCCCCTCTGAGCTCGACGCGTCGTCCTCTTATCCAAACTTGAGCATCACGGCCGACTGATCTCCTTCCTACTCACATGTTCTTCACGGCGACGCCGAGGCTGGGCTTGCCGGCAAGGAATCCCAAAAACTCTGGACACCCTCGAGTGATGGCCTCGCCACCTCCGGCGCTCCACAGGGCTGTGCCTCCATCGGTGGGCTTCTCCATGTGCATTTGTGGCTCCTCCTTGCAGAACCATAGGAGATGGTCGTTGTCGTCGTTGTGGGACTCTCCTCTGGCGTGGCCGCCGTCAAGCTATTGTGCTCCTCTTCTTCGTTAACCCTACTTTGTGTGAGTGTGGAGAACCACAAAGAACTGGGAACTCATTCTCCCTACACGCTCCGCCAAGGAAACTTAAAAAAAAGGGGTTTGAAGCATGGTTGTCAAGGCGGCTAGGCGGTCAGCATTTCCCAAGGGGCGCCTAGCCCGCCTAGGTGCCTAGGCTGTTCTGGGCGTTTTTTATATTTTGTATCTTTTTCAGTATGTTAATTTGATTCTTATTTTACATATATACTACATATAATACCATATAGGAAATATAAAAAGAGGGCAGAATGAGGTTATGACAGCAGTAGCAGGAGATGGGAATAGGAAGAAAAAGGGGAAGTAATATCAACAAGCCTGCAACAACAATTGGAGCAGGAGACTTAGAAAAGAAAGCAGGGAAAAAGGGTGATGTAAAAGAGGAAAGTAGAAAGTACAACATCATCAACATTACGAAGCATAGGTGATGTAAAAGAGGATTTGAAGAAAACAGAATAAAAAAAACACAGCAGTAGTAGGATTTCGGAGTAGGAGGGGATATAGGAGGAATAACTCAAAAAAAACGCAGCAGCAGTAGGATTAAGGACTAAAATGCAGGAGAAAGGATAAAAAAAGAAAAGAAAAAGATGCAAGAACAACAAACATATGAGGAAGTGATTTTATGACTTACCAATTTGGCCCAAATCAAACATGTTTTCCCTAATTTTCCAAAATTTGGCCTGATTTTGCCTAAATCAGACCTATTTCAGCCATAAATTGACTCAAGCTAATCTAATTCAACCAAATCCAGACTTGATTCATGCTAATCTATCCTTTAAATGACTTAATTTAGGCTTAAAAGGCCTTAGAGACCCATATAATGCACATACTGGGTTGGGCACCTAGTTTGGGCAGCCTTGCCTAGCGCCTAGGACGCCTAGGCGCACCTAGGCGCCGCCTAGGCGGGCGCCTTGACAACACTGGTTTGAAGACACCCATCAGCAAGGCTAAAATAACTACTTAGTTGGTTTTCTTTCACCACCCACAACCACAACATGGTGGTGACCAGTCTCCAACTACACCCACAACGCGTGGTCTAACCACAGCTTGGAGGCAGGCCATCAGATCATCCACATCAAAGGTCAATATGGTGCCACATATACAATCCGTCTCTATTTTTGTGTTGTGTAGATCTAAGGGTACTTCTTACCCGCGTGACACAACATGCAAGCTGGTGTATGTTAAACTTGATCAATCAACCATTAATAATGCTCCTCATTTCACAATTTCCAAATCTAAATAACTTACTCTAGACATCAAAACTTCATAAAATTTTGACCTTGGTTTTCCAACTTATTGATGCACCTTCTACTCAAACATTGTTATAATAATACACCAAAAGGTTGGCCAATTGATTCCTTCAAAAAGGTACATATGCCTAAGAATATGAAATGCAATGTCGATCATTTGATTTCCAAAATAGAAACCCTAAACATATGGACCTCTTAATATAACTCATCAACATGAATCACTTGTATCATTTGGCGTTTAAAGGTTCTAAAAGTTCACTCCATCACAGGTCTGGACCGATATATGTACCTCCCTACCCTCAGCAATATATTCGGGGGTTGCAGCATATAGACCTCTTCCACGTCCCGAAAAAACACAGGAAATTGGTTCTGATATATACTCAAGAGATTGTATGTGCGGAGATTTAATATTGATAGCAAATTGGGTTATTAAGATCTAATGAACATGCCCAAACCTTTCATCCCGACTTTTTCACGGCAACTGCCAAGTCCGGATAGAGAAATCATTGACAAATGAGATAAAGTAACAATATCATTGAAAGTTATAGTGTGAAACGGCCACATATATCACTATGAACAAGATTAAAATGTTCGAAGCACAGAAAGTGGTCTTTCTTGGAAACGAAACTCTATAATGTTTTCCTAACTGACAATAATCAGACAAATGACTATGAAGACGGACCAATTCATCAGGTATCTCTAAGGATGGATGCCCACAACCTCGGTGGATCTGAAGAGGGGAACAAGACAAAGGATCTAGAAATGATGTCTACCACCAAACTAGTAGAGATCGTCCACTCTAAATTCCAAGGCAATCATCCCAATCTCATGGATCCTATCATATGTTGGGTGGCCCCAAGTCAATAACCCAAGGTGAGTTAGTGCCTATCATTGAGGCCCTCATATTACCTTGGTTTGAGGCCAGATGCACAAAGGATGGTGCAGTAAGTTGTTGGATGATGGATTCATCAGACGCTTGAGTGTTTTGAGATGCCTGGAAGTGTTCATACTGGGGGTGACTTGAGAAAAGCATTTTTCTACCTAAGAAATGTTGGTGGCGCTAGTGCCTCTACCTCATCCGCTATTCTTCCAAGTGGTTGGTCTTATTGCAAAAAGTACACTTGGGTCTTGAACCACGTCCTCATCCACACATGCTTTGAGAATTTGGGAGACAACAGAGAGGAGTTCATGGACGCATATCAGATTGTTGCAAGCATAAATATGCCTGTTCAAGTGTATGAAATTGATATTTTCCGTAATCACACTACGAACAGGAGCAAAACTAGGACGGGCCCATTGAGGAATTTAGCAAGCAATGAGTCATATGCATTCCTTGGATTGTTCATCAAAAGGAACTATTTGGAAGAAGTTCTACTGGTGAGAGAACACCAGACTAGAATCATCATAGTCATCCATGGATTTTTTTCATAATTTGTAGTGAAAAGTTTGTCCCAAATCTTATGGATGCATATGGATGTGTGTGGCATTCTTCTCTACTATAAAGTGACAACGGGCAACCTCCCATTGCTCTTTGGCATTTTTCTGGAAGAAATATTTGGAGACGATATGAGGCTCTATGCTATTCCATAGCCAATTTTTCACTCATCTATTCCCCTCGTTTTCACTCATGGGTGTCCTAAGAAGGTTTCTCAACGTACTTTAATTTGTCTTTGGATTCTAGGATGGTGTAAATAGAATTCATTTAGAGCAAATAATCATCTCCGTTAAGTGTGATTATAGAGGTAGACTCATTGTCATTATAGACAATGGTTTGAACCTTCTCTTCAGTCAACTTGAGAGATAGGCTTCAATAGTAAGACACACATACAGAGATGGAGATACAGAGATGATAGGGTGCAAGGCTTGAGGGAGCGTTGTCACATGTAAGATGCAAAGTGATAGGGAGAAGAATAGTTACCTAACTTAAGATATCCTCATGCATGCATGTAGGAAAGGCGCATAAGGAGGTACAGGAGGGAGACCATGTTTGTTTACAAATCGGATATAAAAGAAATTAGATAACGTCTACATGGTCCTGGTACGAGGATGGTTGTCGGAGAGCTTTTATGAGTTGATCATGGCCAGCCGACAAAGAGAGAAGCCTCTTGCTCCTTGTGGTGGTCCATGACTAGCAACCAAAGGAGCCACTACTCCTGCAACTTGCTTGTTGGCTGCTATCCGAAGGCAGAAGCAGCATATGCTCCTGCTCCAATTGTCGACACTCAGTTGGCAACGGTGGGAGCAAATGCTCTTGCGATTTTCATTGAGAATATCATTGGTCGACGGCGGGACCATATGTTGTCGCTTGTTCCTGACAGTGTCGAGGGGAAAGAAAGAGAGAGAGGAGAGATGGTGGCTACTTAGGTATAGGGTTTGGATTAGTTCTCTTACCATGTTGGTGGTAAACAAAGACTTATTCACTATTATGAAAGTGATATAGAAGAGGACCAAGGTACAGCAAGCTTGAGAACAAGCTAAGTTAAGTTGTACGCTACCAAGTCCATCTAAATTAGACCCATTTATTCTAACAATATATTTTTTCATTAGCCATCGATAGAAGAAGAATATACCACAAAAGGGAAATAAAGTAGTCAAATACTAAGATCACGTGACAGAGAATTATATGTATCAATTTAGTTACCATACTCAAAATTTAATCAAATAACACGGACACATGCATGCCCACATGCTTACACACATGCGTGCGCGCATACACAAAAGAAATCACACACACAATCAATGTGTTCATAAAATTGTTCTTTTATAACTAGAAAACATTTTTTGTTCCTAATATCCAACGATCATATTTTAAATAATGTAACAGAAAAATATGATAAATGACTTCCATGTCCCTTCCCATAAGAAGGAAAACACTTAAAAACTGAAAATTGAATATGCAACATGAGATTGAAAAAAGAAAGCAGCAAATGAGAGGAATAACAGCAGTAAACCGGTGCTTTGTGGCTGCTAAAAAAGCCAAGCAGCAATAATTAATATTTTGAGACTGAGCACTGGGTTTCCCTTGTTTTAGAACTACGTGCAAAACTAACAGAGAAATAAAAAGCTCCTTGACTTTCACTAAAAAAGATGAAGGGCATAAAGCATTAAATTGTTGAATAAATAATCTCAAATTGAAGACGAAGAGGAAGTGACAAGAGACCGGGAACTGGAAGATGTGAAGGAGGAGCGTGCTGGAACTTTGTGTGATACAAGAACAACCGAAAGAGAAGTAAAAAACAGGGATAAGAGACCAGCACATCGAAGTAAACAGCATACAGAAATAGATATTTATTTTAACCACTGACAAAAGAGGAGAACAATAACAACAAGGGGAGCTCACCAGTTCCAACCCAAACCCAATAGAGAACCCACCATAACGGCAGAATTCCTCAAGTCGCCAGGTTTACAGGCCTGAGCCCATTATGCTAGATCCAGAAGTTCCACCGGGATAACTCGTCATAGCAAGGAGCAACGCCGGCGAATGATCAAGGTGCCTAACTTTTTTTTGAATAGGTGGAGGGGCAGTGGGTAAGGCTGGCTTGGCGGGGGCGGGGAGTACGGGGGGACTGGACAAAAATTTTGAAATTACAGGGGCAGGGGATCGGACCGGCGGAAGGGCTCAAAGAGAAGGAGAGATGCGTCCCGGGCAAAGGGTAGAAGGGGGCTTTTGCCGGCAGTGGGGGGATGCGAGGTGAGAAAAGGGCGAGGACCCTTGGGGTGAACGAAGCAGGTAAGCATCGAAGAGGGAGTATTTAGGTATTTCATTCGCGAGATTTTGCGATTTAGCCCCGCAATATGGCGTTTTTTTCTAGGAAACACGTACGCATTTAACTTCTTCAACCTATGCGCGTCACCACAAAATGGAATTCCAATGCAGCATTTGACAATGCCTCTCTGAAGTTGCCAACGCTCAAGTACCTTGGATCACTCTTAAGATTCTTGTCTGGTAAAAAAAATAATCATGGTGGACGTAGCGTTAAAAACAATACAAATATGAATCGGTGGATAATCATGTGTTTGGTAACAACAGTAACAACGATTGTAAGTTGTCAGATCCTACCCTACTACTGCCTGAGCAAATAGCAACCGCATCGCTTTATCAAATAAATCTTTACTTTTAAGAAATGAATGTACATAATGATAAAAGTGAATATCAAATCGAAATGATTTGTTTATAAAATTGTCATTACAATCATAGAAAGGCAGCCATCATAAACAAACATATGAAGGAAGAGTTTATGTGGGGTCGTCATTATTAGGTACAAGACATACCTACGTAACAAACACTAGGGCGAATGGGGCAAGCTCATTTGAAAGGGATGGGGTGGGTACCCCTTAAGACAACCCGAAACAATAAGGATGGTATTAAAAAATAAAAAGCAATACATAGCATCCTCATCAACAACAACATCATCAGAACAGATACTACTCAAAAGCATGAAGCCTCCCACCTTCTTCCTCCACAAATGAGGCCTCCAAAGGAGATTCAAATGGGACCGCTCCTTCGATGGTAGTGGTTGTGATCCCTCCATCCTCCTCGGTGGTGAAGGCCTTCGAGTAGTTTTTAGCTTTGTCCTCCTAAGAAGAAGTGTCACCTGAAAATAGAGATCCACAAGAAGAATATGAAGTTGATTAGTTCATATTCTTTATATATATTGTTTCTTCGATTGCTATGAAAAAAGTGGTTTTGATCACCAAATAGTCGGGATAACACTAGCAGCCAAAAAAGATCAAAAAATCGAGTCATTCATATTCCTGGTGTGGGAATGAAACATCAGATAAGTGGTGTAAGACATAGCATTAGAGCAAATGCCAGTCATGCAAGGTAGAAAAAAGATTAGACTAAATTGTACATGTAAAAAGGCACTGAGTAGTATCTTCATAATTAGAGAGACAAAGTGAGCATATGAAAGAACCATTGGAGTCCTTAGATTACTGGTGAGAACCAAAGAGCATTTCATTATCAGTTGTCAACCAAATATGAAAAATGACTTTCATGGGGCATTTTAATTTCCAAACACTTGTCTCCAATAGGTCCGTCAAACTAGGATTAATGAAGAATTTATATGGTTTGGAGACAGTTGAAAAGAGGTCCACATTTTCACTGGATCTAAGTAGTATAATTATTAGAAATATAGCCAAAGAGGTTTTAAATATTGAGCGAGGATAAGCCAAAATATTGGAGAGAAACTTTTAGGTCTATTATTTCTTCTGGAAAGAAGCTTCTTCAAGGTTGCATCAATGTCGAGCAATGTCAATGTAGGCGGAATTGTCAAATACTTCAAAAAAATTACAAAATAGACTACTATAGTGCCATGGGTCGGACCAAAAGTTAATCTTAGGGACAAAGACTAGAGATGTGATAATGATATTCTGAACAAAAAAATATTATTTCCAAAGGTACTTCCAAAAGGGAGACCATAAATGTTTAGCTAACTAAATATATGGTTATTCTTATTGAAATGTTTGTTTTAGACATGATCAAAGAAATCTTTACTCTTAGAAATGAATGTACATAATGATAAAAGTGAATACCAAATCTAAATAATTTGTTTATAAATTGTCATTGCATTCATAGAAAGGCAGTCATCATAAATAAACAGATGAAGGAAGAGTTTATGTGGGTGGTCATTATTAGGTACAAGATGTATCTACGTAACAAACACTAGGGCCAATGGGGTAAGATCAATTGAAAGGGATGGGTTGGGTACCCCTTAAGACAACCCAAAACAACAAGGATGATATTAAAAATTAAAAAGCAACATAGCATCCTCATCATCAACAGCATCATCTGAACAGATACTACTCAAAAGAATGAAGCATCCCACCTTCTTCCTCCACACTTGAGGCCTCCAAAGGAGATTCAAATAGGACCTCTACTTCGATGGTAGTGGTCGTGATCCCTCCATCCTTCTCGATGTTGAAGGCCTTCGAGTAGTTTTTAGCTTTGTCCTCCTGATAAGAATAAGCATCACCTGAAAATAGAGATCCACAAGAAGAATATGAAGTTGATGAGTTGACATTCTTTTTATATATTGCTTCTTTGATTGCTATGAAAAAAGTGGTTTTGATCACCAAATAGTTTAGATATCACTAGCAGCCAAAAAGATCCAAAACTAGAGTCATTCATATTCCTGGTGTGGGAATGAAACATCAGATAAGTGATGTGAGACATAGCATTAGAGCAAGTGCCAGCCATGCAAGGTAGAAAAAAAGATTAGACCAAATTGTACATGTAAAAATGCACTGAGTAGTATCTTCATAATTGAGAGACAAAGTGAGCATACAAAAGAACCATTGGAGTCCTTGGATTTTTGGTGAGAACCAAAGAGCATTTCATTATTAGTTGGAAACCAAAAAATGACTTTCGTGGGGCATTTTAATTTCCAAACACATGTCTCTAATAGGTCCGTCAAACTATGATTAATGAAGAATTTATATCCTTTGGAGACTGTTGAAAAGAGGTCCACATTTTCACTGGATCTAAGTAGTATAATTATTAGAAATATAGTCATAGAGGTTTCAAATCTTGAGCAAAGATAAGCCAAAATATTGGAGAGAATTTTTAGGTCTATTATTTTTTTTTTGGAAAGAAGCATCTTCAAGGTTGCATCAATGTCGAGCAAAGTCAATGTAGGCAGAATTGTCAAATCATTCAAATAATTATAAAATAGACTATTATAGTGCCATGGTTCAGACCAAAAGTTAATCTTAGGGACAAAGACTGGAGATGTAATAATGATATTCTGAACAACAAAATATGATTTCCAAAGGTACTTCCAAAAGGGAGACCAGGAATGTTTAGTTAACTAAATATATGGTCATTTTAATTAAAATGTTTATTTTAGACATGATCATACTAGATAACATCATTTTGTTTGAAAAGAGTGGCTAAAATTTGATTGAAGAGGTGAAAAGAGGGATAAATTAAGGATCCCCTGGCCATCTAACTTCCATGGTTTACACTTAGTGCCCTGGTTGACTAGATTGAAATTCATTCAATTCGCAAAATCACCGTAGAGGAAATTTCTCCTCAAAATGTCAAAAAAGTTATCACTGAGTAAGGGAGACGGGTGCAATTGGAAAGGTATGAAGCAAAATAAGTAAGATTCATGTTTAAAAGAGCCAACCTACAAAGCCAAATAAAAGAAAACTGGATTTCCAATTAGAAAGGGTCCTTGTAGTTTTAGCAATAATAGGGTCAATGGTATTGTGGAGTTTGAGAAGAGAAGAGGGAGGCCCAAATATTTAATAGGGTAACTTTCTCCCCAATAGTTTAGGATGTATTTGAATCTAAGCATATTGTTAGGAGCAACATGGGTACCAATGATATGGGAATTTTTTTATTTAATTTTAAGTCCAGACAAATGTGAGAAGATACCTAATATACATACAACGCTGATGAGATTCCTCTTATATGACCTGAGGAAAATGATCATATCATCCAAAAATTGAACGATGTTGCCTTCAAAAATATGTTATTTAATATCTTGTCCAAGGTTCCATGACAAAGAGCCAAATTAATCTTAAGATCTAAAATGGAAGTAATAAGTGTAGGGCTTTGAAAGAAGGGGGTGTAGCGAAAATACCAAAAATTAAAAAAAAACTCTTAGCCAAGTGATTTGTCATAGTCGTAAAACATTGGTATTAAAGATTGAGAAAGGATGTCGACTTTCCCTTGGTGCACACTATTTATGCAACAGCTAGGTGCATTTTATGTTGATGTAGAACTTGCACTTTTGGATCCAAATCTGAAGTCATTGTTGTTGTCACCGCCTTGTCTTCCAACAATACCTTTTTTTCTCCTTGGAGAAGTAGCTTGTCCTCAAGCCTCCACCTCTATGTCATCCACACGGATGTGGAAAATCTTGATGCACCACCTTGGCCACCAAGAGGAAGCGGAACTCAAGAGTTTGTGAAGTGTTGGCGTCGCTCGCTCTCCTTATTCTCCTATTGTGGGGTGTGTCTTTGAGATGAGTTTTTCTCTCTTCAAGATGAAGATATCTTAGACAACTTGTGTCTCGATGTGTGTGTCTCCCATTCCACATACACCCTTTTATATAGGAGACTCATGAGCTTATATTTCCAAAACATATAATCATCTTCTTCACTATAACTCAAATTCGAATCAAACTAGAAATAACTAGACACTCTCCCATTTGACCTATTCATTAACCAGATGAATAATTGGGACTAGTTGGGTCACCCAGTCAAATGACTAGCTTGCTCAGTTGACATGGTTCAATTTCAATTGACCAATTCAATCTGAAAACAAACATGTGTCTTACTGCTTGTTATTTTCTGACTTTGGTCTAATTGACAGATTGGATTATCTAGTCGATCAAATTGACACTTTTCTAAAGTGGTGATTAATAAATCGTTTGAAAATCAATCAATCCATTGATCCAAACCATCGAGTCAAATGATTGGGTAGGAAATCAGCATGAACATGATTCATAATCATTCTAATCATATGTTTGATTGTGAACTTCAATTCCATTATGCATCCTTATGTGTGTGACCCTATGGGTACCACATTATCTTGGTAATGATGTTCGTAACCTCACAATAGAAAAGTGGTATCTAGAAACATATCATCGTTACCCATGTAATTGGAATAAGTTGAAAAAAACAATAACATATACGGGAAAAAATGTTACCATGAATGTATAATCCCTTTGTCATACATATCCAAATTGAAATCAAGGCATGGACTTGTCATCCTCTTAATATTCAATCTATGTTTCTTGAATTAGAACATACTATTGAGACAATTTGAGCTCAATTTCATGTATTGACTCATATGAGCACAGTGCCATTGTTGGGTTTTGTGGGACAGAACAGGTAGCAAAAAAATTTATCTAACCACAAACCCATAACCAGCAGATCGCACCAACAACTATGAAACAGTAAAGATGGTTTAGTGAGATATATCTAGTCCTGAGGCTTTCTCAGTGACAATACCTCACAACTAGTGTGGCATCCAACCACCTAGTCTTTGACAATGTCTGTGCAGCTCTTGGTCTTGACCCTGACTGTGGTTGACAGTCATCCTCCTGAGTGGTAGAAATCTCCCACCTCTATAGATAGTCCACACGGACCACTGAGAAATCTAATAGTCCTTATGTACAGACTAGAAGGAGTCATCCCCTTCTATCAGTGTACTAGTCACCGACACACTCTCCCACCACCAGTCGCTTTTCTGCAGTTGTCTTTCCCTCATTGTTCCTCCCTGGACGGGTAGAACTTGCTTGGGCTCTCTTGGTTACCAAAACCAGAGAGGACAACAACTTTGTAAAGAAACTGATGTTTTGAGTTGTGTGTTCTAAGAAGCCCCTTGTACCCCTCTATTTATATTAGAGGGTAGGGTCAGGGTTCACAGTCTGTGCGGGAGTAGAAGGGTTCGGATTTTCCACGAACTCATTGTACTATGGCAGGCAAACCGGTCGTTTGGGCAGGTGAGTCGATCAGTTCACCCAATGAACCGGTCATTTAACTTCCTAGACTTTCCTACAATTGACTTCCTTCTTTGTTTCAAATTAATGCAAAGATTAATTCTTGTCCCATCGAATTGAACAAGTGAAATAAGAATCTTTTCTCACGAACTGGGAAACCCAACACATGCTCGTTTGGTCCATGTGAACCGGTCATCTCACTGACCATGAGCCAATCAGTTCACCCAGTGAATCGGTCGGTTGGTGGTCCATATTGTGCAGAATTCAGTCAATGCAATTCTCAATCAATCTGACACTCTAATCAATTGGTTCAACACTTGAACTTGATGATTCTAAGTCAAGTCTATTGATTGAATGTTTAATTGAGTACCTAAACACTTTATTAATCAATCTAAACATCATTCGTGGATAAACTCCTCTTATAGGTTAATCCTATGTGTGTGAACCTATAGGTTCCATTTCACGTTGGAAGTGAATGTCAATAACTAACTTATGTCATCACAAGTAAAGAGTGGTGCCTAGTTGCACATTAGTGCTACCCAAGTGAAGAGGAAAGTTGGAGAACAACTTTCAACCTATAATTTGTTATTGGTGTTACAGTGAATGTATAGTCCCTTTGTCACTAATATTCGAATTGAACTCGAGGCATGGACTTGTCATCCTCTACAAATGTTCAATCCATGTTTCTTGACTCAGAGTAGACTGTCTGAGATATATGTAAGATCAATATCATATATTAACTTACATGTGCATGGTCATGCATTTCTCAATATCACTCCTCAAGTGGATAGGATATCACACTCCCTTAGGAGGGACAAATTCCATGTCTATCACTCACAGTCAAGTTCCCATGTGTCAAAGTCACCCAATCATCATTATTATAACAACCCATGTTTTAGGACTGTGTTTGATGATGTCAAAGTGTACCCAACCACATGTGATGAGTGTAGTGATTTCAGGTCTAAGAACCACAGTCACCACCAAAACTATAAGAGATGATCCTGACTAACCAAGTGTGGTCTCCATGCATCACTCTTATGGTGGGCCTGTCCGATACACTATTATCTAACATATATCTATGTGCTTGGTTTGACATCATATATCATGACTGGTGAGATTTTGTCATCAACCAACACACTCTAGTCTTTTGTGTTATTGATGTCTATGGTTATTTCCACAGTAACAACCAACTAGGGACATAACAAGAATGTATACTCTTAACATCTGTATGATCTCAATGTTCAGGTCCTTAACCTGAAGACATACGCCATTGAGTAATACGATTCTTTAGACATCTAACATGTTATATCATTATCTCAAAATATATTAAACATATAGACGGAAATTGCCTTTATTATCATCAAATCAAGTATCTCATGCCTCATTACAATCATCATATGATTGTCTCTCTGGGCATACTATACCAACAGACTCCCACTTGCACTTAGAGCCAATCACCCACGAATCATATTCCAAGTGATCTTAACATGTCCATCATGTTTCTATTGCACAAGTGCTTTATAGCGGGTAAGCAACATTTTCTTCATGTCAGTATATTACATGTTTCACATCCCCTCACTGTACGACAGCTTGTATGAGATGGAAGTGCCATAGTATGCTATCTAAAATTCCTTTGCCTAACTAGTAGCTCCATTGTTGTCACAATATTACTACTGAGTCACCAATGGTCAGAACCTCCCATAAGTACATCCATATGAACTTATAGATCCATACATTATCCTTTACAGTGTTCGTAACACTAAGGTACTCGACTTCTTATTGTAGAATTAATCAATTGTCTTGTGTTTGGAAGATTTCCAACTAACAATTCTTCTTCCAAGGTCAAACACAATTTTGTCATTTCGGAAGCTTACATCGGTGTAACTCTTTACACCAAACTCTTCCTTATTACCATAACTAAAGAACTAATCATTTTAGTACTTCACAAGTGCATAAAGATGTCCTTCATGGTATTCTAGTAACTCTTATTGGAGTTTGACAGATATCCATTCGTCATGTCCAATACATACAAAATAATTGCATCTCATATCTTCTTGTAATGTCCACTACATACAAGATGATGAGTTCGTATATTCTTGTCATGTCCAATACATACACGATAATTAGTTCATATTTTCTTGTTATGTCCAATACATACAAGATAATGAGATGCATTCATATGTGATAGATCCAATTGCAAATGCATATGGTATCTATCCATGTGTTCCTTATTCTTCATAAGAATTGGGACACTTGGCTCTTGAGAGACTAACTCCATGGAGCATGGACAAGTTTTCTCTCATCATGCTGAACCCTTTCAACATCTTGCCGATGTATGTTCTCTTTCTTAGGTCAAGAAGCCCTCTTGATCTATCTCTATAGATCTTGATTCATATCACATAGGATGCTTCTTTAAAACTTTAGAATGCACTTTGTTGCCAGGTTTTAATATTTGCAGTAAAAGGACGTTATTCCCCATTAATATGTGGAATATGCATATGCTCCCACTAAATTCTTGTAATCACACATTACTTATTTATTTTGACTCAAGTCAAACTCTTCGACTATCTTATCAAATAGAAGATCCTAGTTTTGAGGTGCTCGCTTCAATCCAAGGATTGATCTATGCAGCTTCATGGACATTATTTCCATTAAGATACATTAGCAAGCATTATCCTGATGGATTTATCCTTGGTAACTACTGAAAATATTTTATCATGTTCAACACCTTGAACTTGTTAGAAACTCTTTGCAACCGAATTACGATCCATGTCAGTCTTCTTCTGGAAGACCCAAAAGTACCCTATGGGTTTTACCCCTTTGGGTGCATCAACCAAGGTCATACTTTGTTGATGTACATGGAGTCCATCTTGGATTTCATGGCTTCAAGCCATATCTCAATTTCTGGCTCTCATTAGCTTCTAGGTAGAGTGTTGACTCATCATATGATCAACTCACTACCTTCTTGTCCATAATATATCATATATCATTCAAGCTCTAGGTGTTTTCTACCAGAACCATGAGTTATGTCTATTACTTAAGGAACTTTGAGATTCCACAACATTTTGTGATTCTCTTTATTCCCATTGTAACTCTTTAAGTTCATTGTTTTTCTTATATGTCTCAAACATTTCGAGTTCTACTTTTCTCTCCCACTGATTCCTTTAGAATTTGGTTCTTCTCTAGGAATGCAGCCATCCAAAACACCTTTGTTGTTGGATTTGGATATCAAAGTAGTATTCAACAAAATAACAATTATGTGATTTGTGGACAAAACCTTTTAAGAAACAATTTTCTTATTTAGGATTTCAATCCTAATCTTTATAAAGACATATCAGGACACTTCCCATTCCATATCTCATATGGTGTTTTTGAACTAATAGTACATTGTTTTAGTGTTAAGCATGTGCCCAAAAGGAAATTTGAAGTCTAGTTGGTATTCACACTCTGACCTATCAAGGTGTGATTCCTTCTTTCTAATACACTTCTCATGATACACTATCATTGTGTTTCAGGTGGAGTCCATAATGATACATTATCATGATCTTCCAAAAGGTTCTCAAACTCTTGGTTCAAAATATTTCCATATCGATCATATAAAAATTTAATACTTGTACCAAGTTTTTTATGTACTTCATTTATGATCTCCTTGAACACTTCAAGAGATTCATGTTTGTATTTATCAAATACAAACTACCATATCTACTAAGGTTATCAGTAAATATATTGAAGTATTATTGATTACCTTTAGCATTTATTCTAAAAGGTCTATATACATCAATATGTATAATCCTTAATAGAATAAGTGTTCTCCCACTACATCTAGTGAAGAACCTTTGTCATATTGCATAATGAATGAGATTAGCATGTATCTGTTGGTTCAATAACCATAATGAATCTAGATAACCATCATATGGATTTTTAGAAATGCAATTCTCATTTATACACTACAGATGACTATGCTATAGGCATTCAAGTTTGAGTTATCATGTCATTCATTACATGTGTCACACACATTTGTCTCTTTAACTATCAAGTATAGTTGATGAAACATAAGCATTGCCTCAAAGATCATTTCTTTGAAATGAAACTTCAATTCATTACACTCTTGTCCATACAAGATGTATGATGATTTCATTGATGGCAGATGTATAATAGCAATTCACTAATTCTATTATATGTCCATGAATGTCATATTGTAACTGTAATGGTAGAAACTCTTACTCCGCATAGTTTCTAGCTTACTTCTTCTTAGGTCATGAAGTAGAGATCTCTATCTCTCTTTCATCTTCCTAAAATCCTCTATAAAGAGGTTATTTCCCTTTCCATCTTACTCCTCTCCATATCTTGAGTGATGAAGACTTGGACCTAAGATTGTCTTCAGAACATTTCTTGACCTTGCTTTAGTCTATGGACTTCACTCTGTTGATCATTATCACAAATTTTGTCCTTTATTCATTCATGATTTGGCATCAATATGCCAAGCACTTCAGACAATGGTTTGGCCAAGTTTCTCAACATTTGATAAGCTAGCTATATGATTCACAATGATTTGTAGAATCATATGTTTGGTCAACTCTTGACCTATAAGAAATCACAATTGATCTATATGCACAATCATATTGAGCATATGAGATTATACTTGATCTCCATCTGTTTGATTATACTCAAATATCGCTTTGAAGACATTATACCTTTCACGCTTTACATGATTCTTAAGATGTATAAACATCTCAAGAATGTCCATGCTTCAAGCCATTTATGCAACTCATAGTTCATATAGCTCAGTATAAGGTTCTTGATGTCTTAGGCATCACTGGCATACTTCAAGTAACCATCCAATCCTAGCCTTAGGCACATTTGGAGTGGTTTTACTAACTCTGGTCTTTCAAGGACTTTAGAGTTTACACTCATTATTGAGAACACTTCTCAAAGGTCCCAAACTAGATTTTAAGTTTATCCCATTTATGAACTGATCGCAATGATAATGTATTTGTGTTTGTCATTTGGATTCTACAAAAGAATTTTGCAACATTTCAAAACATTTTTTATTTGTTTGATTTGATAAAGTTGACGGTATTAATTAGGACTTTAATTAATTATCTGTAAAGAAGTGAAACCACTTCCTTACTAAAAATTTGAACAATAAAACTTCCAGTCCAAACACACTCAGAAGGTATGATGGAGTGGGTGTAAAATTCTCAAATCTTTATATAATGGTAACAAAAGACCAAAGTATAGCAGCGGAATAAAAACATGACTATATTCAATTATAAAACAAGGGAACATCTTAAACTTACATCAGAAGGATCCATGTAGAGGAAATCTAAACCACCTCAAGATTGTCTCCAAGCTTTAACTTCACAATCTAAGTCTGGTTCCACGTGTCAAGCCATCCATGTCCTTCACCTAGGGTTGGAAGCATACCCCAGCAAAAGAGAAACAACAGGAGACATCAGCAAAGGATGGTATGTGCATACTAAAAGCAATTTGAGAAATTTATAAAGAATAAGGGACATCAAAATAAAGGCTTCCCATGCAAGTGGTAAGGACTACCCAATCGGGCATAAAAGAAAAGAATCATCATCATCATAAAAGAAGATAGCTGCCATAATAAAAACAATAAAGGTTGTGCAATATTGGCACAAAAAGAAAGTAGGGCACACACCCCACAATCCACATCAATAACATGCATGCATGTGAGATAAGCATAGCCCTAGAACAATATAAACACAAAGGCGACCAAGCACAAACTTGAACCTGGAGAAAGGAATACTGCCAATCTCCCAATATATAAAGTTGAGTACAGATTACTGCCACACTCGAGTATAAAGAAGTGGTTTACTGCCACCCTCCTTAATAAACAATAAGGGATTACTACCCCAGAACCAAAGTAATTTACACTACTCTAGTTCTACTGAATCACATAGCATGTAAAATATAGAGGCAAGTAAAAAGTATAGTAAAAAAATATACAATGTTTCCATCACACAATGGACAACACAAACATATAAACATCCACTTCAAAGTGGGCACATATCAATATAAGAGACCAACATGCACCAAGGTACAAGATAAATATCAAGAAAATATCCAAGTTCATAACAAGAAAGATAGTTCACACGAACCATGATATCAAGAGAATAGACATATGTGTAGGCTAAAGTCAAAAGAATGATAAGATAGGTGAATTTCTCAACATAGAGGAATAGGGGATACAACATACATTAAGAGAGGAAACATAAATTTCTCAATATAGAAATAATAGGGGATGCAAGCATACCTCAACTTCAGAGTCCAAAGTCTAAAGTCACATCTAGGTCCAAGCCTAGGCATCCAAAGAACCTATGATGCATATATGTGGAATTAGGGTTAGGTTTCCATTAATTATTCAAAACCCTAAAAATCACCTTTTTATTAATGTGTGAATTAGGTTATCAAAACTATGCCATATTTTAGGTTATATTTTATTGAGTTCAAAACATATTTTATTATATTTTTTTGACTTTTATATATTTAGTTATGAATTATACAAGTTAGTATCTTATTAATTAGATCCATTAAAGTCACCTCTTTAAAACATAAGATTCAGGCAAAAAAACCAATACCAATATAAAACATACATTTTTTTGAATCCAACGAGTATTTATTCATATTTTTCTGATGAGTAGATAATTAGTTATGGATTTTAGAATTTCGACCAATTGGAAAAACCCAAAAGGCCATGTCAGAACGAGATTGCGAGAGAGAGCCGGCATGTGACTTAGACCAATAAAAGGTGGCCAAATCATGCCACGTCAGCAATGCATAGACCCACTACAAAGCAAAGAGAACCTGGTCCAAAAGACCAAAACACCCTCGCTCGAGAAAACAAAGTAAAGAAGAGACGAGGAGGGTAGAAATGAAATTTCTCAGGGAATCACCCCTTCACCCGCTCACACCCTGGGAGCAACTGGTGCGAGCAAGTCTCGACGATGATTTGGGGGAAAACTAATTAGAGCACCAAACATCGAATTGAAGCAAAACCAAGCTACGAAATGCCATGAGGAACTACCTGAAACCAATTTGAGACCACCGTAGTGGTGTCCGACAAACCGGAGCCCAACCGTGATCCTGCGGCGGCCATCTGACCCGGCGGAGTAGAAGCCCCACCCTCGGGTGCCTTTGAGATCAAACCAGTAGGCAGAAATGAAGCGTGGGAAGATGACAAGAGGTTGGGAACCAAAACTCGACAGTTTGATCGCCCGGGGTGATGAGGAGAAGGCTTGAAGCGGGAAACAGGGGCGCAAACAGAGCACCACAGTGGTGCCCTAAGGTTAGAGAGAGGGGTATTTAACCCCCACAAAACTTGGGATCAAAAGCTACGGAATCGAGCAAGGATGCCAAAGCAGAAGGAATCAGGGAAAATGGTGGGGAGGAGAGCGAGAAAACCATGATTTACATAAGCTTTGACAAACATGTTGTTTCCTATTTTGGCTTGGGGTAGGAGATAACCCCAGAGCCGCATGATCAAGATCCGTTGGCTAGGAATTAAAACAAAAATCCAATAAGTTTAGGAATACATGCGTGACAGCGTGACATGTAAATAAATCAGATTAAACCAAAGTGGAACATATTTAATGCACATATTTTCTCTTTCCTCTTTTAAGGGTCCTATTCTTATCCAAATTAAACCAAACTTGACACACAAGTTAAGTTAAACATGTAGATTCTGAATCTCCAATTAGATTTTTCTTTCGGAAACATTAGTTATATGATTTAATATATTCTTTATTTCTCTTTCTTGATGCATTAATGACACATAGATTATCCAAATTAGGTGAAACTTTATCCACACATTAACTTAAGTGTGTTGAATATGAATTCAGCATTATTTCCAACTTTTGATGTCATGCATTATATTTATTTATTAATTACACCTTTTAGGCCATTTCTCTCTCCTATCTTACCATATTATATCAAGGAGTCCAAATTAGATGAAAATTGACATGTAGCCTTATTTTGATGTGTAGATTACGAATTCAAGATTATTTTCCTCTTTTGGAGTCATTTACTATTTTATTTGATATTTTGGGGAAAACACACATCTTTTTTTTACCAATTTGAATTAAATGAATTATTATTATATAAATAATGTGAAACTTGACTCCCAAGGTAATTGGGACCCAAGGAACACGATTTTTAACTTAGATTTTACTTTTGGGATTTATTTTTATGAGATATATCATATGGCCCAATAGTGGCCCATTATCTTGATTACTTAACCAATTAAGTTCTTTATCATCTTATTATCTCCAAATGAATTATATGACATATTAGGTTACATTATTCATGCATTTGATTATTAGGATCACTCTAAACTCAACAGTGTTTGGTCAAATCCAAAAGGTCAAACTTTTAGGGTAGGGTCCAAGATCTGGTAGGTTACATTATTGCTCCCACTATTTTGATCAAATTGATAGCCCTCACAATCAATCCAGAAGATTGCAATGTACAACCTTCTAGTGATCCAAGATCCAAAACAATTGAGTTATTACCCGACCAATGCCAGTGTCTATAATCAATTATTAAGGTAGGTAACATTTACCAATTGCATCTTATGCAATTCTTGGATAGATGATATGTACAACTCCTTACCATAGTCATCTGCATGCCTCTAAGTGCTTAATATCTATAAGACCACTTAGTTAAGATTGAACCAAAAGCCAACACAATAGGAGTGCACCCTGCTTGGAGGGCCCACACAGCTACCATCACACTTCCACGAGATAGACAACACACCACCCTTAGAATGCCCACACTTGTCGATCAAGATTTCCATGTATGCTGCTTATAGAAAGCATCTAAGACTTAATAATATAATAAGGGGTTTGGTATTTATATAGATATACATATCCAATCACCACATATATAGTACATATCATATACATGCTATATCCCACAAGAAAACATGTGAAGTGATAAAGTGATGATTATGGCCATCCTATTTGTAATTCCTTGAGCCACAAGGAATTACAGTCATCTAGGTCTACATCACATGCATCAACCTATTGTTGATGAAGATTTGTGCTTGGGTTGTTCGGGGTTGATCATCTCATCCTATGACTGATCGGCTCGCCTCCTGGCCAATCGGTTGGTTGTCACCAACCGATCGTCTGGCACCTCCATACGGTCGGTTGGTCAGGTTGTCATGCTCCTCGTTAGGCCACCAGTTGCTCATCTCGCACCATCAACCAGTCGTCTCGGTCCTCTAATCGCTTGTCTGGGCATCCATCGTTCTTCGACATAATAGAAGATAAAACTATCCTACTTTTACATATCTCTTTGGGAAACCCCAAGTTACATTTGCGGGGAGCAAAGGTAGAAGAGAAGGCTTGAGTTATCTCGAGTAACATCTAGAATAGAAGAAAGGACTCGGTACACATATCGATGTGCAAACAACCACAACCAACCAAGCACACACATAGGATTTTATAGGCCATAACCACGCTATACATCCACCATAAAAACCATTTTAGGGCGACGCGTATCGATTGCATATATATACCATATCATATATGTATATAGGGATTTGTGGTGCTTAATCAGATGTGCATATTATTTAGTTAAAGTATTCACATCGTATGCAATAAATAAATGGTGAAAAACCAAAATTCGATCATATCGATTAATCCTAAAATATAGTATGTTAACCTGGCTATGATACCAATGTTGGATTTTGTGGGATAGAATAGGCAGCGGAAACAAAAATTTTATCTAACCACAAACCCATAACCAGCAGATCGCATCAACAACTATGTAATAGAAAAGATGGTTTAGTGAGATATATCTGGTCCTGAGGCTTGTTCAGTGCAAAAAACCTCACAACTAGTACGGCCTTCAACCACCTAGTCTTCGATGACATATGTGCATCTCCCAGTCTTAACCCAGACTACGGTTGACAGTCATCCTCCTGAGCGGTAGAAATCTCCCACCTCTATAGATATTCCACACAGACCATTGGAAACTCTAATCCCTTATGGATAGACTAGAAGGATTCGTCCCCTTCTATCGACGTATTAGTCACCGACACACTCTCCCACTACCAGTCACTTTTCTACAGTTGTCTTTCCCTCGTTTTTCCTCCCTAGATGGGTAGAACTTGCTTGGGCTCTCTCGATTACCAAACCTAGAGAGGACAACAACTTTACAGAGAAACTGATGTTCTGAGTTGTGTGTTCTAAGAAGCCCCATGTACCCCTCTATTTATAGTAGAGGGAAGGGGCAGGGTTCCCAGTCTGTGCGGGAGTAGAAGGGTCTGGATTTTCCACGAACTGATTGTACTGCGGCAGGTGAACTGATCGTTCCATAAATGAACTAGTTGTTTGGATAGGTGAGCTGATCGGTTCACCCAGTGAATCGATCTTTTCACTTCCCAAACTTGCCTACAATTGACTTTCCTTATTTGTTTCAAATTAATGCAAAGATTAATTCTTGTCCCAATCGAAGTGAACAAGTGAAATGAGAATATTTTCTCACGAGCCGGGAAACCCAACACCTTCTCATTTGGTCCATGTGAACCGATCAATTCACTAGAGTGAATCGGTCATCTCACTGACCATGAGCCAATCGGTTCACCGAATGAACTGGTTGGTTGGTGGTCCAGGTTGTGCAGAATTCAGTCAATGCAGTTCTCAATCAATCTGACACTCTAATCAATTGGTTTAACACTTGAACTTGATGATTCTAAGTCAAGTCTATTGATTGAATGTTTAATTGAGTACCTAAACACTTTAGTAATCAATCTAAACATCATTCATGGATAAACTCCTCTTCCAGTTTAATCCTATGTGTGCGACCCTATAGGTTCCATTTCACGTTGGAAGTGAATGTCCATAACTAACTTATGACATCACAAGCAAAGAGTGGTGCCTAGTCGCACATTAGTGCTACCCAAGTGAAAAAGGAAAGTTGGAGAACAACTTTCAACCTATAATCTGTTATTGATGTTACAGTGAATGTATAGTCCCTTTTTCGCTGATATCTGAATTGAACTCAATGCATGGACTTGTCATCTTGTACAAACGTTCAATCCATGTTTCTTGACTCAGAGTAGACTATTTGAGATATATGTAAGCTCAATATCATATATTGACTTACATGTGCATGTCCATGCATATCTCAGTCTCACTCCTCAAGTGGCTAGGATATCAAACTCCCTTAGGAGGGACAAATTCCATGTTTATCATTCACAGTCAAGTCCCCATGTGTCAAAGTCACCCAATCATCACCGTTAACAACCCATGTTTCAGGTCTGTGTTTGTGATGTCAAAGTGTACCCAACCACATGTGATGAGTGCAGTGATTTTAGGTCTAAGAACCACAGTCACCACCAATACTATAAGAGATGATCCTGACTAACCAAGTGTGGTTTCCATGCATCACTCTTATGGTGGGTCTATCTGATACACTGTTCTCTAACATGTATCTATGTGCTTGGTTTGATATCATATATCACGACTGATGAGATTCTATCATCAACCAACACACACTCTAGTCTTTTGTGTTATTAATGTCTATGGTTATTTCCACAATAACAACTGACTAGGGACTTAACAAGAATGTAACTCTTAACATCCATATGATCTCATTGTTTAGGTCCTTAACCTGAAGACATACGTCATTGAATAATACGATTTTTTAGACATCTAACATGTTATATCATTATCTCAAAATAGATTAAACATATAGACAGAAATTGCCTTTATTATTATCATATCAAGTATCTCATGCCTCATTGCAATCATCATATGATTTGCTCTCTGGGCATACTCTACCAACAACCATTTCATAGTCTCACTTATCAAGTGACCATGATATAACTCCAATGGAGGGACAAATTACATATAAATCACACACGATAATTTACAAGTAGCACAGTGCACCCAGTGACTACATATATGGCAACCCTTATTCAGAGTCATGTTGGGTAGTGTCAAGGTACACAAAACAATATGTGATTATTATAGTGATTTCAAGTCCAAACATCATAGTCATCACTATCACATTGAGATATCTCTCACTGTCATGACATGGCTTCCATGTGTCATTCTCAATGTGGATTTTTCCATTGCAACATGTTCTCTAACAACTACCCATGTATCTAAATTGATATACACTATCATGACTAAAGAGAGATAGCCATAATTCAACATACAAACTAGTCTTATGTATTATTGTTGTTCTATAACATCCACAATAGTAATTGACTAGGGACATAACAAGACTGGATATTCTTGCATTAGATCTAGTCACACATGAATCAAATTCTAAGTGATCTAACATGTCATCATGCTTCTTCTATGCAAGTGTTTTTGTTAAGGGATCAACAACATTACTTTTGGTCGGTACTCTACAAATATTTACATCTCCTTATTGTATGATCTCTCATATGAGATGGTAATGACATAGTATGTTCTTGGAACATTGATGCGGTATGGGTTCCTTATCATGTGCAATGGTTCCATTGTTGTCATAATAAAGCTCTAATGCATCCTTAATGGTTGGAACTACCTCAAGTTCACAAATGAAATTATTGATCCATACTACTTCCTTTGATGTATTAGATGCAGCGATATACTCTAATTTTGATGTAGAATCATCCAATGTCTCTTGTTTGGAACTCTTTTAGCTTACAACTCCACCATTTAGGGAAAACATGAATCTTGATTATGATTGGTAGTCGTCCTTATCAGTTTGGGAGCTTGAATCAATGTAACCCTTTAAAACTAGCCCTTCTTCACCTTCGTTTATAAAGAATTGATCTTTTTCTCTTCTCAAGTACTTCAAGATATTCTTCACGGTAATCCAGTGACCTTTACTGAGATTTCACTGGTACTTTCTCATCCTACTAAAAGCATACAAGACATCTGAGCATGTATATAAAAATGCTTGCAAGATAGACCCAATCACAACTACATTATGGAATCTAACTCGTGTAGCCGCTCTTCCAAATAGATGGTACATTGTTATTTAGAGACACTTATTCATTTATACATTGGTGAGTTTCTCTCTTATAATATTGCACGATACCTTATTGACACCTTGTCAATCTATGTACTCTGGCTTAGGCAAATAAGCCTTCGATATCTGTCTCTATACATCTTTATTCCTAGAATATAGTATGATTTGCCTAATTCCTACAAGGATAAGGTGTTTCCCAACCAAGTCTTAACAAGTTGTAGATTAGGTATCTCATTCCCATCAATAATGTTTCATCCACATATAATATAAGATATACAATTACTCTCCCTCTACCCTTCTAGTAAGAACAAGGTTCCTATTCATTTTTAATAATGCCAAACTCTTTGACTATTACATCAAAATGAATATTTCATCTTCTAGATGCTTTCTTCATTTCATATATTGAGCTTTGTACCTTATAGACTTTATTGGCTTCATTTGGAGTGATAAAACCTTTTGTGTCATGTACGCATCTTCAAAAAGATTGTTGTTAAGGAAATCAATTTTACTATTTATTTTCATTATCTCATAGTCATGATAAGCTACAATGGCAAGCATGATCTTGATGGACTTCAACCATGGAAACTATTCAAACAATTTTGTCACAATCTAGACGTAGAACTTGTCTGCATTGTTTTATAAGCAATGTTCCTCTATAGGTTTGCACATTACCATCCATGACAGTCTTCTTCTTGAGTACCCATTTGCACTCTATGGGTATTACCCCTTCAGATGCATCCACCAAAATCCATACTTTGTTGGCATACATGGAGTCTATTTCAGATCTCATGGACTCAAGCCATTTACTAGAATCACATTCCTCAATAGCCTCATTGTAGGTTGTTGGATCATCATCATTCTTTACCGAAACATGATATGACTAAGTCATGAGATATCCAAATCTCTTTGGCTCCAGATGTATCCTACTAGACCTTCGAGTTTCATGTGCCATGAGGAATTCAATATTCTACAGTGGCTTGTGATTCTATTTGTTCCTAGTTTATCTCCATAGGTTCATTGTAATCTTGTTGGCCTCAAACTTCTTTGAGATCTATTTTCCTCCCACTGGTTCCTTTAGAAATGAATCCCTTTTAAGGAATACAATAATTATAGCATCAAACACTTATTTTTAAGATGGAATGTAGAATTAATGACCCTTAGTTTCCTTAAAGTATCCAACAAAGAACTATGTATCGGATTTGGGTCCAAATTTCTCATAGAATTGTTTCTTGACATAAGCTTCATCCCCAAATATTCATAAATGGCATGTCAGGATGTTTCTCATTCGATATCTAATATGATGTATTTTTAACCAATTTAGACGGGATGATGCTAAGTGCAAATATGACAATTTCAAGAGAATATCCCATAAAGAAATTAGAAGATCATCTAAAATCATCATTGACCTTACCATGTCCAAAAAGGTGTGATTCCTTATTTTTGAGAAACCATTATGTTGTGGCATTCTAGGTGGAGTCAACTGTGATACAATACCATGGACACTCAGAAGGGCCTCAAAATATTGGCTTAGATATTCTCCATCATGATCATATTGTGTTATTTAAATATTCTTGCCAAGTTGTTTATGTACTTCATTTATAAATCCCTTAAACTTTTCAAGAGATTCTAATTTGTTTAATAAGGTACACATATCTATATCTATAGAAGTCATTGATAAATGTGATGCAATATTAATGTCCACACCTCTAGTACTTGTTCTAAAAGGTTTGCATACATCAATATGTATGAGTCCTAATAAGTCATTTTCCCTCTCACTACTACCCATGAAGGGTGTTTTTATCATCTTTTCCAACAAATGAGATTCACATATCCCTATTGAGTCCACACATGCATCTTTGTAGAGTCTACAAATATGTTTTTCATTCATCTACCCTGGATGAAAATGTCATCGGTAAGTCTTGTTTGATTAGTTGAGTATTAACATCTTGGTATTTATATTATATACACTTGTCTCAAGATACAATGCTATAAAGACCATAATACATTGGAGAACTTCCACAAAATACATCATCTCTTGAAACAAAAAATTTGACCATTCTTTATTAGAAATTCAAAAGTGTTCTTGTCCAAACAAGATATAGAAATAATGTTTCTATTTTAGACAAATACATAATAACAATCCTCCAACCTTCGTTACAAGACCACTGTGCGGAGATAAACTATAGGTGCCTATATCTATGGAAGCAACTCTTGCTCCTTTTTCAACTCATAGATCTATTTCTCCCTTCAATAAGGGTATACTTCTTTTCATATCATGCATATTATACCATATATGGGATCGAAATCTAGTGTCCAACACCCAATATGAAGAAGTAGATAAATTTATCTATAAAACATATATACCAAAATTGGATATCTCTATCCCCTCATTCTTCTTCTTTAGTTCCTTTAGGTAAACATGGAAATTTCTTTTCTAACATCTAGCCTGGTGATAATTGCGCCAATTGTCTTCCTTTCTTACTCCTCCTTTAGCTTTAAGTGAAGAAGATTTGGGCTTTTGCATATATTTAGAACACTTCATAGCTTTGCCTTTACCCTTTGACTTGCCATTTCCTTTGTTGACCATCAACACATACTTTGGATTATATTTCTTCATTTGAGTCTCAACAGTTCTCAACATGCCAAGAAACTCCAACAACGGTCAAATAAAGTAGTTCATGATAAGATGAATGTAAGATTTTGACAACAATTGAAAGATTACATCAATAGACAACTTTTGGACTAAGGGGAATCCCAATCTCACTAGGATTTTCATATAACCAATCAACTTGAGTACATGGGTCCCAATTGGATCGCCCTTAGTCATGTTGTACTTAAACATGGCCTTAAAGACATTGTACCTATATTGATTTGCTTGTTCTTATAACATATTCCTTATTTGTGTTCCATCTCTAACATTGACGTGCTCTCATGTTGCTTCCAAACCTCATTATTAGTGGAGTAGGCCAAGAGCACTTGATGACAACATTATCATTGGTATGTTTACATAAGCTTTCCTTTCCACTCTAGGTGCAATTGGAGTTGGTTCCTCTGGTTACAGTGTTTGTAGGATATAGATTTTATGCTCATGAGTGAAAACAATTTTGAATGTCTTATACTAGTCATTAAGTTGATTCCTATTCAAATTTCATTTCTCAAGACCAAACACAATGAGAAGTTTTTGTGTGTTTGCCATTATATCTATACAGAAATTATTTGAACAAGTCAATAAATTAATTTAAAATTAATTTGATTTGATGATATTAATTTTACCTTTAACTAATTATTCTCACACCTTTTTGAAACAATTTAATAGCCCTCATTTTTCGTTTGGGAGATTACAAGAACCATTTATTATTAAGTTATTAGTCAACTTCAGTTGAGCATTTACAACTTAAATTATCAATTGCATCTAATGCAAATATTAGACAGGTATTTGCAAAACTCCTTTTAATTATTCATATTATGATGTGTATGCCATCGTTGTGCCTCTAGATGATTAATCTCAATAGGATCACCATAGTTAGGTTAATATAATAACATATGCGTCCTGCTTTGGTAGATTGACATACTTATTATCACACTTACCCAAGATCGACAATGCATCATTCTTTGGCATACTCCCACTTAGTTTATTCAGGTTTTTATGTGCATTGAAAATGGGAAGTTGTCCTAAACTTAATATTAGTTGGGGATTTTTTTATTATATTCATATGCATCCAATCATCATTAGTATACATTATGATATGTTTCATATACTATAACAATCACTGTAGAAGATAAAACACGATGTGGAAACTAGTACAACATCTTGAGACAATGAGAGTTATAAACAAACAACAAAAAAATTCACATTCCATGTAACCCTAAATTTACCTGCATAGATATATCCAATAGATTGACTGGTAATGCCACTCCATCAGTTGGACATTCTACTTGGGCATGTCTTCAGTTTTTGATGGATTCGTCACTTTGTCTTTATCTTGAACCCTCAAAGACCTTTCTTATTGGTGTGGGCTTTTGATCTTGTCCTCATCTTCACCATGCTCCACCAAAATTTTTAAAATATCATCCTATTCTAAATGTAAAAATTCATTGTACATAGAGAAATAGATAGAGAGGCATGGCATGCAATCCATATACATGTTATATTACTTTGGATCACAATAAAGAAAACATTAACATGTTTCATGTCACAAATGTTCACCACAACTACCTATTTACCATATCCACATCCACCAAACTGAATGGTTTTAAATGTGTCATATTGGTTTATTAAATATAGATACATAATATCATATATGATTGTTGGTGATTAACATGGATGTATATTGCAAAACTATACATTAATCAGCGATATGTATTTTAGACCCCAACTAGCATTCAAATCAGATGGCACTAGCTCCAATATCACTATAAGGTTTGTAATGAAGGATAGCAAAATAAAAATACAAAAAATCCAACAAGACTCTTAACCAGTTGATCTGTGGTAGCCATAAAATTGAAATTATATCAAAGACATAGAAGTGATACAAATATACATTGACACACACTAGTTTCTAAACTAGACACATCTTTTTTTGGTGTAGAACTTGTACTTCAGGATATGGATTTGTAGTTGTTGTTGTTGTCGTCACCACCTTGTCATTGTAGCAACACCTTGTATTATCCTTGGAGAATTAGCTTGTCCTTAAGCCTATGCCTAAGGGCCTCGACCTTTACATCATCCATTAATATGTGAGAAGTCTTAGTGCACCATCTTGGTCACTGAGAGGAAGTGAACTCGGAGTCTTTCAAGTGATGTGTTGCTCACTCTCCTTCTCCTCCTATTGTGGGATATTGCCCTTGTGATGAGATTTTCTCTCCCTAAAAGGAACAACTCTTAGACAACTTGTGTTTCAATGTGTGTGTCTCCTTTTAGATGTCCACCCCTTTATACACAAGAGTCATGGGATTGTATTTGTGATGCTCTGTGCCAAACAAAGCAAGATTACTCAAAACTTAACCGCAGAAACAAGATTAAACAAAAAAATTATCAGAAATATTGAAAATTTAAACCAATTTCATTAAACACTCGAGCAACAAAAACCTTTACATACACGTCCTTATAGGACACAAAAGTAACTACATCAACTTACATTTACCATGTATGCCATCATCTAGTTTATAAGAAAACCTATCCCAAGCAGATTTACACATCCACTACATTTTTACATCAAAAGGAGCATAATCCAAAACATGCCCGAAACTATCCCAAGGACCTGAGTGTATAGGGACGACTCTAGGACTCTACACCAAAAGAGTTAGCAGCAACACTCCCAACCTTATCAACTACTATCCTTCCTGTTGTTGTTGCTCTGTCACAACTACATGATCTCTACCTCCTCATGCACGTCCACCTAAAAAGATGTGGGGAACCCACAGGGTGAGATCCAAATCTCAGCGGGATATATAACTCTCCACCAACGCTATAATTAACACATATATAGATAACTTAAAGAACAAAAATAAAGATTCATTTATGATAAACAAGTTTAGTTACATGATGTGTCTAGAGTAGGATAGTATAAGCAATTGCAATAGGTTTGTATAACATCTTATCATCATAAAAGGAATATGAAGAACACATATATCTATTATCAACTATACTATACTTAAACAAGCAAGGCCTCATCCAATGTTCTCGTGTTTGAACCTAAACAAGTGTACTACACAACTAATTACGTATTTCAATATGCCTTGAGGATTTGAGTCGTACCACCCAAATCCAACCGACCACTACTAAGTCAAAATTGGTGCCGTACAAGGTCAATGGAAGAGACATAATCCATGATCTCACCAAACCTCATGGTCAGTACACGAGGACTCTATAGAGACATACCAGTCAACTACAACCAGCGACATATAGTCCAGATGTGAAAATCCTTGCCCGCCTTGGTATAGGTCACGGTGCTAGTAAAACTGAGCTACGACCCCTATCCGCACTCCTACCAGGGTATGGACCACATCCAATCCTATGAAAACTCATAATCATCATATCACTGAATTACGACCTACAGTCACACTCCTTCCAAGGTATGACTCGCTACCAATCTTGTGAATGCATATACTCAACTGTATATGACTCCAAGCTTTCTGTAGGGGAAGGCCCGTTTCACCATCCAACAAGTCCTGACACTGAGATGGATCTATAGCATGGGGAAAAACTACATGTTCAGATTCCACTTGATTGGTTAAGTTTATTTAAAGCCTTTTTGCATCAATCAAGTTATAATGTACAAAGCCAGAACAAGTTCTACAAAAGTAAGGGTATAACATAACTCCAGAAGATATAAAATGTATCAGGTGTGATATTGCCACAATATCACCACAAGATGCTTGTGTTATTGCTATTTTTACCATCATCAACAAGGCCACACACATCATAGGATACCAATCCCTCAACTCATCATTGAGAAAAGCCATCTCTTATTATATGTCAAGTCATTGCCAGGTCATAGGACCCCTTCACATTGTCATCATTGTACAAGTGCCTCAACATGCCTTATGGAGGCTCATTCAACCTCTATCATATCATAATTTCCATAGCTTTCACTAAGTTGTTCATATCAACTTACAACACTTTCTCGATTAGGAGTTCATAACAATAGAGACACTCATTCTATTATCATAGCCATTCTATAGAAGAGAAACAAGTAAGCTACATTGTACATTATTAGAGTTAAGGCCCCTTTTCTAGATAATTAGGATTCACCAAGCTAAGTTCAACATCCAACCCCCAAACCCATTTCCTCCCATCATCTTGGAGTACATTCAGTTTAAGGATTAAATGATATTTCAAACAACACGTTATGTGGCCTATTTGTTGCTCATACAAGTACATCTTTAAGTATACATGCATGCCCTATAATTATCATCATCACCGTGTGTCAGCCACTTAACAACATGGTGTGTGGGTCTGCCATCAGCATGGGGTTTCGGTTTAACACTTCACCTGATGTGTCAGCTTAACACCTTCACGGGGTGTCAACCTATCTTCAGCATGATGTATCAGCCTAACATCGGCAAGGGGTGTCAACTAATCATTACCATGACGTCTCGGTCTAACACCACCATGGTGTGTCGGCTTAGTAGAATCATAGGATACCAGTTTAACATCAACATAGGGCAGATTGGAATCAACCTAAGGTGTCGATGCATTACTATCTAGGTGTCTTGGCCTGTCATCAACATAGGGTGTCAGCCCAACATCATAGGGATTATCTGCCTATCCATCATGTGATGTGTCAGTTTATCATTATCAGGATGTGATGGTTCTACCACCCCGATAGGGTATCGGCCGATCGTCAACACAAGGTGTGTCAACCACTGACCGACGTGCATTGCAACTCATGCAAGTCATCACGAATTGCAACTATGATGAAGGTATCAGGCACAAGCCATCACGGGTTACATCTATCGCTAGGGCGTTGTCCTGGCCTCAACAAGGTGTATTGGCTATTCATCAACATAGGTGTAATGGTTGCTAACCATTACATGACGTCACTAAGGTATCTTCTTGGCAATTTAGGCTAACGAGTTTCAATCCAAGCAAAGGATAGTTTACCCAACTCAACCAATCTCCGCAAGTATACGGAGGTAGTATAGTCGAGGTCGAACACAAGGAGCTTAACTAATTTAATTGAGTGCAACAGCACTAAAGTTTAACAATCTAGATCGGTTTTAAGGAGATGAAAAAGTTTGTCTAAACGTAGAGAATTCAGATTTTAACAGCAGAAAAATTAGATTTTAACTAGCAAGCAAAAACTACTAAAAGAAGTTTGATTTCAGAAATATAAGGAATCTTGGACATTAGGATTTCATTCACACATCATAGCAATCAAAGGAACACAATAATTTAAACATATATAAGTTCTTATTTCAAGGAAGGGTTGTGTTACATTTCACCTCCCGGTGTAAATGCAACGATCGCAACGTAAAACAACACTCTCGTGTATGAATTTCGCTTTTAATCACAACCTGTTCCTCAACTCATTCCTCTCTAATCTCATAGAAGAGGAAGAGTTGCCAAGAAGAGCACCTCCATACATTCCTACTTATCTTCTAAGATCAAGTAAGAAAGCAGAAAACATGCACATAAAGTGGCCAGCAATACATGCAAGAAAAGAGTAAACCGGTACTTTCATGGTAAAGAAACAAGAAACATAGTATTTAGTACAAAATTACTTGTTCCATACATGCTATGACACGGGAGCTACTCTCCCATGCCCAAGAAAAGAAGAATTACTCGTCCATAACCATGTCTTGCAGATTTGTTACAGAAATTTCAATTCTAAACATGATTTAGAAGGGAAAAGACAAAGAGAACTAAAGATGTAACCACAAGAAGGAAGAATTCCGGCTTGAATACGAAATTCTCCTTCTTTAGCTGCTCCAAGATGGACTAACTCTTTTCCCAAGAAGCTGCTCGAAGTTGGGGAAGCTTGGCTGCACCTTGGAGAAGACAATCGAGAAGTAGAGAAGAAGAAATTGTCTGCTTATGCAAGAAACCACCTTGGATCTCTCTGAAATCGCCCTCCTCTGGTCTCTTCTAGATCTGGGACGAGAGAAAAATCTTCAAATGACCGAACAAAATCGTCCCTTGCCTTCCCTCTTTGTTTTAAAATCGAATTCTGAATTTTCGTATTTCTAAAACTGCCAGGTGCACGTCGTGCACCTACAGTGCAGTTTGCATCGGGCTGAACTGCGCAAGGCGTGCGCTGAGGATCTGCACGCCATGTGACTTTCCAAACTTTTCTTTGGCTGTTTACGTTCCAGGTACACGTCGTGCATCGGTATGCACGTCATGCGTTTGCCTTTCTGTGCACTTCTGGAAACTCGCACGCCGTGCGTTTTCTCCGTGCACGTTGTGCGTTCTCCTGGCTGGGCGAACCAATTTTTCTCTGAAGGTGCACGTCGTGCGTCTGTCATGCACGCCGTGCATTCTGCTGTTTCAGCAGAATGAACTCCGAATTTAGTTCTTTTTGTGACAAATCTGCAATGCAAGTTATGAAATAAGTAGAATAACAAAAAGATAGCAAAAGTAATATGAAAAGAGACTGAATTATATCAGAATGAACCAATTTTGTGTGTGATAGCATGTAAAAAGATGATATATAAATCACACAACAAATCCCCCTAAGCTTGAACTATTGCTTGTCCTTAAGCAAAAAGGAACAGGGCTATTTTCAAGGAGAAAAATTAGTTCATGCCTAGATGAAATGAAAAGAAAATATGCAATCAGCTCAGTCAACTATGTACTTTGTGCTTGTGTTCATTGTTATCATCTCAAAATTTTCAACATCTTAGATAGCTAAATTAAGTTCATCGTGGTTGGTTTCAAATTAAACGAAAAGCTCAACAAGACAACACTAAATAGAATTTGGATAATCAAGCCAAACAGTTAGTGCATGTACATTACAAGTTTTCATCTAGTATGGATATAAGATGATCAAACCGATGTTAACATTAACAAAACTTAGTTGCACTCTTTTTCATAAGGATATGATGATGAAATTTTTGGGTTCCCGACATTCGACTGCTAATTTAGGCTTATGCTCACGAGGAATGTCGGTTGGGGTGTTGTTTTTACCCTCTTTTGATTTTCATATCACCTAACCATCATTGCCAGATCGGACTCACACTAGGCTAGCATAATATGTGGGCCATATGCCATCTTTTATTGGGTGAAGATAAACTATTTATGGTACAACACCAAAGAGTCAACAAGAATGTTAAAGTTAGCAAGATTTTGATCATTCTTTCGAAAAATTTTCACTGAAAATCGATTGCAAATGGACTAAAAATTTGGCAAGAGTATCCTGTATTCTAAAAAGTGTTGCAAGTTAATTAATCCACAAAAATTTGAAACTGTTACATGTATTGAGTAGTCCAAGATGTAAAAATTTGAGATATCAAACCACAAACACAAATCACATCAAAGTACATGGGAATTTTCAACTTCCATTTCATTCAAAAATGCTCTTAATTTTTCTCTCTTAAATATAGCCAAAACATATAGAGGAAAGAAAATTTCAGCATGCTAGAGGGGGTTCATTCTTAATAAGATAGTCTCAAATCATATAGATTTTTGACATCATGGAAAAGAACATGGAATAAAATGGATAAAAGGAAAAACAACTGACACAACTGACTCGAAAAAGGAAATGCTAAATGAAAACTAACACTACTAGCCAGTTGTCCCCCCCCCAAGCTTGAACTCAGCAGTGTCCTCACTGCGTCAATCAAACTTACAAAATTCACAATTGGATACCTGTCGTGAATGGAATCAGAAAAAGGATCCGCCGCTCCCCTGCTTAGGGAAGAACTGACTAACGATATCAGAAATGTCCATCAGCTGGGGGGATGAGTCAGGTTGCTGCTGCTGGAACTGTTGTGGCTGGTGATCTGCAGGCTGTGGTTGGTGTAGGGAAAAATCATGATGTGGAACTTCTGGAACTTCGGTCTGCTGCTGAGGAGGAGTCTGGAAAGTTTGTGGTACAGGGTAGTGTCCTTGAGAGTTGTGCCACACATCCATCCTATTGACCATGTCGTACATAGTAGCGTATTGCACACTCAAGTGGTCGAACCAGGTGTCGTATTGTGCGCCCATCTGGTCAAGGCGGGTGTCGATGTGGTCAAATATCTGTTGCACGTAGCTATAAAGGTGATGCACATCTGGCATTGTCCAACTGTACTCTGTCTGAGTACTGGTGGACAGTGGAAAAGGAGTAGGGGCTGCTGGTGTAGGCACATGTGTAAAGCTATTGGCACCTTGAGTGGGTGTCTCCTCATCTGCCTCTGGCTGTAATTCCACCTTCCAGGTGGCCTTATTCTTGATGTCGTTTCGAGCTGCATTGGGAATGGTTATGAACTGCTTCTTGGTGATAAAAACTTTGAATTTAGATGTACTATTTCCATGTCTTGAGATCAGACCACAAGAGATGAGATAGTTGATATCAACAAGGTTCTTTCCTAGTGCAGGTTCTAAATCACCCACATCTAATCCCAACTGCATTGCAAGAATGCTTATCAGCCCCCCACACATAATGTCACCAGCCTCCCTTTTCTTCTGCTTTTTTGTGTCAAGAAGCTTATTAGCAATGTAGTAGCCAGTATTGATTTGCTCATTGTTCACCAAGCACCATAAGAAGAATAAATCAGTCTTTCCTACTACACCTTGATTTTCATTTTTAGCGAAAGGCCCTGTGTTAAGAAGACGATGCATAACTCAGAAAACTGGATTATGGATTGCTGAAGTCCGAGCGTTTCTTGCTCTATGCACTGTTTCACAAGTGATCTCAGACAAGAAAGAGTCGCTATGGAAAGCGGGAGGATAATCGGTGTAGCCGCCATAATTGCATTTAAGCAAAACACAAAACCGCTGAAAATCCATAGAAAATGATTTGTTCAAAAGTCGAAAACTTATTTTCAGATAAGGTGCACTGCTATTTTGTGGGTCATTCTCGGCCTTGAAAGTTGTGAGAAACTCGTAGACTAGGTGGGGATAAGTTTTAGCAACTCTGGTGCAAAGGTAGTGCAAACCCAAGAATGTTAAATGGCCTACTACCTCATTCTTGAAGCCCAATTTGTTAAGGGTCTCCTCACACATGTAGCGGGAGGGAAGAACACGCCTGGTGATGAGGAACTGGTAGTCAGTGTCCTCCTCGGGTCTGACCCTGAACTGTGTAGATGGTACAAAAGTTGCAGGTGCTTCCGCAGAAGGTGGTGCATCAACGGTGGGAGGTGTAGAAGATGAAGAAGCTACTCCATGGCGTCGACATGCCCTGTGCTTAATTGGTGCCATTCGGTCAGCAACTAGTGCACAACGTGAAAAGATGTGCACGGCGTGCAAAGTGCACTGTTCTTCTTCTTCAGACAGGTTGATGCACGCCGTGCAAAGCTGTTGTACGACGTGCACCTGCAAATCTGCAGCAGTTCTGAAATATGCATGACTGTGATTTTGGGGGTGATAGGGGTGTGTCGCTGCTGCTGCTGTGCTAGCGAGTGTAGAAGAGCACCAACGGCATGGAGAAATTGCTGGATGGCTAGTTGTGAAGCTTACGGCGAGGTGCATGACTGCTTTCAGAGTTGCTGCGGGCGCTGGCGTGAGGAAGAAGAAGGATGCGGCAATGGAAATTTCTGGGCGAGGTGCGCGGCACTTGGCTGCAGCCTGCAGCTGTTCTTGAGCTCTGGTGGACGGCGGCGTCAAGGGCTGCTAGGGTTGTAGGGTACATGGCGGTAAGGTGCACGGCGGTTGCTGCCGATATGGAGAAAAAGTCGGGTGCACGGGCTGCACCACCGCAAGGGCGCACAGCGGCGTCAGAAGGTGGAAGAAAGGGGTGCACGACCGGTTGAGCGGCAGAACGGCGTGTGTTTGCTCATGCTCCAGTGGACGGCGGCTCGCACGGCTGCTAGGGTTGGAGTGCACGGCTGTTGGGGTGGATAGAAATTAGGTCGTGCACTCCAGCCCCTTTTTGTCTAAACTTTATGAGAAAGTACACGACGTGCACTTCCCTAAATTTTTGT
The DNA here is from genome assembly GCA_963693085.1 of Alisma plantago-aquatica. Taxonomy (NCBI): domain Eukaryota; kingdom Viridiplantae; phylum Streptophyta; class Magnoliopsida; order Alismatales; family Alismataceae; genus Alisma; species Alisma plantago-aquatica. The sequence goes on from OY856413.1 coordinate 1,096,866,081, forward strand.
TTTTGAATTCTCCTTTACGACCAGGTGCACGACGTGCGCTAAGGATGTGCATGCCGTGCGAGTTTCCAGAAAGTTTGTTGCAACTTTTGAATACCAGGTACACGATATGCAGATATGAAATGCATTCCGTGCAAGTTTCCAGAGTTGCCGAAATTTCCATTTCCCAGGTGCACATCGTGCATATTGGTAGTGCACGCCGTGTCCATTTCCAAAAAGTTTCTGGAATCTCCAATTCCCAGATGCACAACGTGCATATTGGTATCGCACGCCGTGGGAGTTTCCAGAACATCTTCTGCTACAATTTTTACTGAGGTGCATGCTGTGTCTTCAAAAGACACACCGTGCACTTTGCAATTTCTACAGAAAATTGTAGTCAGTCAGCAGTAAACGAATACAGATAGGGTGGAAATCAAGTCTAGATTATTACATTCATCCATGACAGGCCTATTAACGAAATTAAAGAGTGTTTCTGACTCGAAAAACTAAAAGAAATCTATTCTAACGTGGGGGTCAACTCCCACAAGGTCCTCCATTTAGAGTCTGGAGTAAGACTCTTCTAATTCTTCAAGCATCTTGGAGGGAGCAAGAGGCTCCTTTCTACACTTCATCTCCACAAGAGTAGCATTTGGAACATTTTCCATTTACTTTGAAGGTTCCATCTTTGCCTTGGAGTTCCACAGCTCCATATAGAAAAATCTTTCGCACTAGGAACGGGCCGGACCACTTTGATTTCAGCTTTCCTGGGAATAGCTTTAATCTAGAGTTAAATAACAATACTCTATCTCCTTCTTGGAAGTCTTTCCTGTGAATTCTTTTATCATTCCAAGCCTTTGTCCTTTCTTTGTACAATTTTGCATTCTCATAAGCATTGATACGGAGTTCTTCAAGCTCCTGCAGCTGCAATAGATGTTTTTCGCCTGCCCTCTTCATATCAAAATTCAAGAACTTAATTGCCCACAAAGCACGGTTCTCCAATTCGAGCGGAAGGTGACATGATTTGCCATAGATCAGCTTGAATGGAGTAGTCCCAATGATGGTTTTGTAGGCTGTGCGATATGCCCATAGTGAGTCATCTATCTTTAATGCCCAATTTTCCTTGAATTAGAGACAGTCTTTTCAAGAATATTCTTCAGTTGCCTATTTGAAACCTCTACTTGCCCATATGTTTGAGGATGATAGGGCGTAGAGATCTTATGAGTCATATTATACTTGGAGAGAAGATTGTTGAATTGTTTTTTAGCAAAGTGTGTGCCTCCATCAGAAATTACAGCACGTGGAACTCCAAACCGAGGGAAAATTATCTTTTGAAAAAGCTTAATTATAGATTTGGCATCCGGTGCTTGGGTTGGAATGGCTTCAACCCATTTAGACACATATTCACAAGCAACAAGAATGTATTGATACCCGTAGGAAGATGGGAATGGTCCCATGTAGTCCACTCCCCATACATCGAAAACCTCAACCTCTAAGATAGAGTTGAGTGGCATGTCGTCACGGCGGAAGATGCTTCCTGTTCTTTGACATCTATCACAAGATTTGACAAATAGATTGACATCTTTGAATAATGTGGGCCAATAGAAACCAACTTGAAGTATTTTGGCAACATTCTTTTCTCCTCTGAAATGTCCTCCATAAGGAGAGGCATGGCATTCAGCTATGATGTTTGGGACCTCCTCTTCAACAACACACCTCTGGATTAACCCGTCACTTCCATGCTTGAATAGAAATGGGTCATCCCAGTAATAGAATTTTACATCATGAAATAATTTCTTCTTTTGTTGATATGTCAAGTCTGGTGGCAGTTGTCCAGTAGCTAGAAAATTAGCGATGTCTGCAAACCATGGTGCTTGAGTGGATGACAGTGCGTAGAGCTTTTCAATAGGAAAATGATCCTCAATTGGCAATAGATCTCCAGCCTCTGTGGTCAGTCTAGAAAGGTGATTGGCAACACTATTTTCTGTACCTTTCTTGTCTCAGATTTCAAGATCAAACTCTTGCAGAAGTAGTATCTAGCGAATAAGGCGTGGTTTGGCTTCTTTTTTATTCAGCAAATACTTAATGGCAACATGATCAGTATATACAATCACCCTTGATCCTACCAAATACTGTCGGAACTTGTCAAATGCATATACAATTGCCAACATTTCTTTCTCCGTGGTTGTATAGTTGATTTGCGCTTCATCGAGAGTTTTACTAGCATAATAGATGGCATGGAGTTTCTTGTCTCTCCACTGTCCTGAAACAGCTCCCACTGCATAATCGCTTGCATCGCACATTAGTTCGAAAGGGGAATCCCAGTCTGGAGGTTGAATAATTGGGGCTGAAATGAGGGCCTCTTTGAGCTTGGAAAAGGCTGCATGGAAATCATCATCAAACACAAATTCCACATCTTTTGCAAGTAGGGAACACAACGACTTTGCAATTTTTGAGAAATATTTAATGAATCTTCTATAAAAACCTGCATGTCCTAAAAAACTGCAGATATCTTTAACTGAAGATGGAGTAAACATCTTCTCAATTTCTTCGACCTTTGCCCTATCCACTTCAATACCCTTGTTAGATACAACATGTCCTAGCACTACACCAGATTGTACCATGAAATGGCATTTCTCCCAGTTTAGCACTAGGTTAACCTTTTTACAACGGGCTAAGACTAGAGACAGGTTCAATAAACATTGATCAAAAGAGTCACCGTACACGCTAAAATCATCCATAAAAATCTCCATTATATTTTCAATAAAATCAGAGAATATGGCCATCATACACCGCTGAAAAGTAGCGGGAGCATTGCAAAGACCAAACGACATACAAAGATAAGCATATGTTCCATAAGTACAAGTGAAAGTGGTTTTATCTTGGTTAGGAGGATAGATAGGAATCTGAAAAAATCCAGAATACCCATCCAAGTAACAAAAATAAGAGTGCTTGACAAGACGTTCAAGCATCAAGTCAATGAAAGGCAACAGAAAATGATCTTTGCGGTATTCAAACACCAGTAGTCAATACACATATGTCATCCGGTAACCATGCGTGTTTGTATTAACTCGTCATTGTCTCCTTTAATGATAGTTGCACCTCCCTTTTTAGGTACCACATGAATGACACTAACCCAGGGGATGTCACTTATGGGATAAATGATTCTAGCATCAATTAACTTAAAATTTTCTTTCTTTACCACTTCAAGCATATTTTGATTTAGGCGTCTAGGTGGTTCGACTGTTGGTTTGGCATCATCTTCCATATTTATTCTATGCATACAAATTGAAGGATGAATGCCTTTTAAATCTTCAATGGAATAACCAATGATGTCTTTATTCAAACGCAATTCGGAAAGCAATTTACTTTCTTGGTCATTGGTTAATTCATTATTTATTATAACAGGAGATGTAGAATTTGGGTCAAGAAATGCATACCTTAGCCCGGGTGGAAGGGCTTTTAGTTCTACCTTTTTGCCCACTATACTTTCATCAACTTTATCTTCAACAAGTGGAGCATCTTCATTAATAGATGCTGCTTTAGAAATAGATAGTGCTCCAGAAATTTTAGAATTGTTGAGTTCAGTTACATCATCATCATAAAGATTAATAATCAAACCAGCATCATCTTCATTATCATTCTCAATAGGATCAATAATATCAAGCAAACATATTTCTTCAATACGTGTGGGTGCCTTCATGGCTTCATAAACAGAGAATTCCATTGCCTCTTCCCCGACACATACAGTGAGCTTTCCTTCCCGAACATCAAAAAGACATCCGACAGTCCTCAAGAATGGCCTTCCAAAAAGAACGGGGTTGGAAGGAGCTTCCGCCATGTCAAGAACAATAAAATCATAGGGTATATAGAATTTCCCGATTTGTATAAGTACATCTTCTACTATACATTTAGGGTATTTAATAGAATGATAAGATAATTCAATAGCCATCCTTGTGGGCTTCAAATCCCCAAGATCTAGTTCTTGCCATAAGGTAAATGGAATGAGACTAATACTGGCACCGAGATCTACTAGACCTTTACCAAAAGTGGTATCATTTATTTTGCACGAGAGTGTAAACGCTCCCAAATCATCAAGCTTTTGTGGAAGACAATTTTGAATAATAGAACTCACTCGTTCTAAAAGCATTACTATTTCTACTTGATCAACTTTTCTTCTTTTAGTCAAAATATCTTTAAGGAATTTAGCATAAGAAGGCATCTCAACGATAACTTCACCAAAAGGAAGATTTACATGCAATTTGTTGATTATGTCCATAAATTTCCTGAATTTCTGGTCTTCCTTCTTATTGGCTAACCTTTGAAGAAAAGGTGCAGTGGCATTAAAGGAAGGTGGTGCTTCAGCTTTACCTTTCTCCTTGCTGCAATTTGGAGTGTTAGACTCCTCTTCATCAGTTACCTCCATGTTCTTCTCCTTAGATGGAGAAGATCTTTCAATCTCAGCTGCACTTCTTAGGATAATTGCATGAGCTTGTTGCCTTGGGTTCACTTCTGGTTGGCTTGGAAGAGAACTGGATTGCGGAGTTCTTTGTTGGTTTAGAGCTTGTTGTGCTATTTGGTTTTCTAACATCTTGGTGTGAGTGGAAATTCCATCCACCTTTGCAGAAAGTTGAGCAATAGCATCTTTTAAAAGCTTGTCATTCCTCTGGAGTTCTTCATTCTATTGCATTTCTATAGATATGAATTTTTCCATCATAACTTCTAGAGAAGAACCTTGGGGTTTTTGTGGCTGTTGATAACCCATGTTGTTGAAACCCGGCAGATTTCCTTGACGGTTGGCATGTTGTTGTTGTGGTTTCTTCTGTCCTTGCTAAAAGTTTTGAGTGTTGCTTGTATTTCGGTAGGAGAAATTAGGATGATCTCTCCATCCCGGATTGTATTGGTTGGAATAGGGATTATATTGCTTATTCCCTTGCATCCCAACAACATTGACTTGTTCAAAGTTTCCTTCCATTGCATTAGGGGCAAAACATGAAGAAGAAGTATGCCCTGCATTACCACAAGCTTCACATGTTGCTTCAGCGTATTGAATTGGCAAAGTGGTCATCTTCTCAAATTTCTGTGTAAGCACATCTAGCTTGGCAGCAATAAGGTCAACGACATCAACAATGTGTTTTCCTCCTTGTTTTCTGGTTGAGGAACTTGCTGTAGAGGTTGATTTTACTCCTCTATCTCCTCTCATTGGCAGTGATTTAGTGATATATCTTCAATAATACCATAAGCCTCTCTATAAGACTTAGTCATTAATGCACCACCAGCTGTGGCATCTAAAGTCAACCAGGTATTGTAAAACAATCCATTATAGAAAGTTTGAAGTAGAAGCCAGTTTGTCAAACCATGGTGTGGGCAAAGACGTTGAAGGTCTTTGAACCGTTCCCATGCATCATATAGAGTTTCTCCTTCACTCTGAGAGAAATTGGTGAGCTGGTTCCTCAAATGGGCTGTCTTGCTTGGTGGAAAATACTTTGCAAGGAAAACATTTAGGAGTTGGTCCCAACTTTTAATTGACATCTTGGGAAGAGACAAAAGCCACGCCTTGGCTCTATCTCTTAAGGTGAAGGGAAATAACATGAGTCTAATTCCATCAACAGACACTCCATTAATCTTGAAGGTATTCAGATATTCCAAGAACTCGGCAACATGAAGACTTGGGTCTTCATTGGCTGTACCTCCAAAATGATTCTGCCGTATCATTTGCATCATAGAAGGAGCAATTGAGAAGTTATTTGCTTCTACAGCAGGCAAGTCAATAGCTCCACATATATTAGTGGCAACCAGCATCGCAAAATCTTTTAAAGGACGGTCATCTTCCATGGCTGGATTGCTTGGTGTAGCTATCACAGAAGGTGAAGAAGACGGTGGTGGTGATGATGGTGACGGCGGAATACCTCCTAGTAGCAGTTGTTCTACTCTTCTTGCCCTTCTCAATCTTGAAAGAATTCGCTCTATTTCAAGGTCTAACAAAGCGGATGTTTGAATACCTCGTTGTGAGCGACACATTCAACCTGAAAAATAACAAGAGGAATTAAGAACACAACTAAGAGGTATATGAAATTTGGAAATATGGAAATGATGATCTAGTATCGAATACTAATTAGTACTTATTACTCCAATTAAATTACCGAAGCTCCCCGGAAACGATGCCAAAAACTTGTTGGCAATTTAGGCTAACGAGTTTCAATCCAAGCAAAGGATAGTTTACCCAACTCAACCAATCTCCACAAGTATATGGAGGTAGTATAGTCGAGGTCGAACACAAGGAGCTTAACTAATTTAATTGAGTGCAACATCACTAAAGTTCAACAATCTAGATCAGTTTTAAGGAGATGAAAAAGTTTGTCTAAACGCAGAGAATTCAGATTTTAACAGCAGAAAAATTAGATTTTAACTAGCAAGCAAAAACTACTAAAAGAAGTTTGATTTCAGAAATATAGGGAATCTTGGACATTAGGATTTCGTTCACACATCATAGCAATCAAAGGAACACAATAATTTAAACATACATAAGTTCTTATTTCAAGGAAGGGCTGTGTTACATTTCACCTCCCGGTGTAAATGCAATGATCACAACGTAAAACAACACTCTCGTGTATGAATTTCTCTTTTGATCACAACCTGTTCCTCAACTCATTACTCTCTACTCTCGTAGAAGAGGAAGAGTTTCCAAGAAGAGAACCTCCATACATTCTTACTTATCTTCCCAGATCAAGTAAGAAAACAGAAAACATGCACATAAAGTGGCCAACAATACATGCAAGAAAAGAGTAAACCGGTACTTTCATGGTAAAGAAACAAGAAACATAGTATTTAGTACAAAATTACTTGTTCCATACATGATATGACATGGGAGATACTCTCCTGTGCCCAAGAAAAGAAGAATTACTCGTCCATAACCATGTCTTGTAGATTTGTTACAGAAATTTCAGTTCTAAACATGACTTAGAAGGGAAAAGACAAAGAGAACTAAAGATGTAACCATAAGAAGGAAGAATTCCAGCTTGAGGATGAAATTCTCCTTCTTTAGCTACTCCAAGACAGACTAACTCCTTTCCCAAGAAGCTGCTCAAAGTTGGGGAAGCTTGGCTGCACCTTGGAGAAGACAATGGAGTAGAGAAGAAGAAATGGTCTCCTTATGCAAGAAACCACCTTGGATCTCTCCGAAATCACCCTCCTCTGGTATCCTCTAGCTCTGGGATGAGAGAAAACTCTTCAAATGACCGAACATAACCGTCCCTTGCCTTCCCTCCTTGTTTTAAAATCAAATTCTAAATTTTTTTATTTCTGAAACTGCCAGGTGCACGCTGTGCATCTGGGGTGCACGTCGTGCACCTGCAGTGCAGTTTGCATCAGGTTGAACTGTGCACGGCGTGCACTGAGGATCTGCACACTGTGTGACTTTCCAGAACTTTTCTTTGTCTATTTATGTTCCAAGTGCACGCCGTGCATCAGTATGCACGCCATGCGTTTGCCTTTCTGTGCACTTCTGGAAACTCGCATGCCGTGCGTTTTCTTCGTGCACGTCGTGCATTCTCCTGGCTGGGCAAACCATTTTTTCTCTGGAAAGGTGCATGTTGTGTGTCTGTCCTGCACGCCGTGCATTCTGCTGTTTCAGCAGAATGAACTTCGAATTCAGTTCTTTTTGTGGCAAATCTGCAATGCAAGTTATGGAATAAGTAGAATAACAAAAAGATGGCAAAAGTAATATGAAATGAGACTGAATTATATCAGAATGAACCAAATTTGTGTGTGATAGATGTGAAAAGATGATATATAAATCACACAACATATCTCTAGTGTACCGGTCCACAGGCCATCATGATTTGTAACCTAGGTTAAGATGATAATCTAACAACCAGGTAGGGTGTTATCTCTACACCGGTATGTATATCAGCCACCAACATTGCATATCTTACTTAGGCTAGGTTCAAGCCATCATGGGTTACTTCTCATGATACGACATTGGATATAAGCCTATATGAGTTGTAACCATGGTAAGGTTAGGGTATTGGGCACAACACTTCATGGCTAAGGTCATCACTAACATGTCCAAGGTCAAAACAGAGAAAAGCAAAGTTTGAAACAATGTAGGGCTATGTCATTATCATGGTGAAAGCTCCATGAGTTAGGTAATCAAACTTGCTTCAAGAAGGTACTACGTTCAAGAGTAAAAATTATACTTCACACACCCTAAAATAGAAAGTTAAGATCAACATTAAGTTCTAGTTTATAGGGAGAACAGTTTAGAGAAAAAACAAATTCATGCATAAGTAAAGAGTGCAATAATAGAGAGGCAAGAGTTATATAACCCGCCTTAGAGAAATCTTCCACCAAGGATGGAAGCTCCAAGACCAAAGCTCCTTGTACAGATCCAAAGGTTGAAGATGATCCACCAAAGGTCCCAAACTTGGTCACAACACCACCACCAAGAGAAAATAAGATACCAAGCTTAAAAAGGAGAAGAAAGGCAACCTAGCCGATCCAAAAAAAGAGGAAAGGAAGAAGGAAAAGGATGAGAAAACTTCATCTCGACATGCCTCAAGAACAACCTTCATACCAAGGCATGTTCCATGGATAAGAGAGAGGATGATTATGGAGAAGAGATACTAAGGAGATCGTCATAAGGGAAGTATAACTCACCAAGGTATGAAGATGAGCAAGAAGCACCACGAGCTAAGGATCAGATCACCAAGCTTCCAAGGAGGCTTCTTCTTTCTCTTCTAAGATCCAAGATCATCTAAAAGGAAGGGGAGATAAGGATGGCCAAAAGGTTTACTAGAGTGAAGAGAAAAGAAGCTATATACTTGTGGGATGAGAGAAGGAACAAAGACGAGGTGTCATCTCCTTAAGACATTTAGGGGACACTTGGTCATGCAAAAAGATCCACATGAAACCACTATTTCTTAACATGCAAAACGTGGTGATGTACTCTATGTGGAGGTCTCGGCCTCTTGGCTACCCACCAAGGGTGTGGCCCATCAAGCCCAAGGCAACACACCATACACATACCAACGTTAAAGCACACATAACCCATATAAGCATTAAACATTACTAAAGATTCCACCACTCATCCACGATGCAAAAAAGGTGCCCACCTCTCTCTCTCTTTCCTCTAGATGATGTCAATATATGGATTGTTCACTCTAGAGGTGACAATTTCCACATTGACCCCCTACTTTGGGTAAATTACAAATCACACCAAAACCATCATATAAAACACAAACAACATCCAAAAAAGTTAAAACTTGGAGTTTAATCTCCCCATAAGCCCTGATTTCATTTCAAAGTATTAGAGAAAGGTTCTAAACACATGATTAAGCTAAAACAAATAGGGTTACCACAAAACTCGGGTCAGGGGTCTTACAAGCCATAAACCTCTAACAAGGACCCCCCCCCCCCCAAAATCCTAAGAAAAAAGGGAGGGGTACTTCCTCCTCATCTCTTCCTCGAGCTCCAACATGACTTCCTCAACACCACGGTGATGCCATAGAACTTTCACAAGCACTATGTATTTTTTCTTTAACTTCTTCACTCTTTGGTCAAGGATAAACACTGAACCTTCAACATAAGACATGTCCTCATCAAGCTCTACATCTACTGGATGCAATACTAACTCTGTATCAGGGTGGAACTTCCTTAACATACTTACATGAAATACAGGATGCAACATGTGTAACTCAGGTGGCAACTCCAACTTATAAGCCACATTCTTAACACGTGCCACAATTGGGTAAGGTCCCATAAACCTGGGAGCCAACTTACCCTTCTTCCCAAACCACCTTGAGGTACACTCTATCTCCTACTTGGAACTCCAAAGGCCTACGACGGTTATCTACATATGACTTCTGCCTGTCCTTTGGTGCCGTTACTGCTGTTGAATCACCTTAATCGTTTTTGTCATTTGTTGTACAAGCTCAAGACCAAGAAGTTGGTATTCACCTGTCTCGTACCAACATCAAGGAGACCTATAATTTATTCTATACAACACCTCATAAGGTTCCATGTCGATGCTTCTCTGATAGTTGTTGTTGTAGGCAAACTCTATCAGACTGAGATGCACGTCCCAACAACCCAAAAACTAAAGAACACAGGCTCTTAGAAAATCTTCCAAGGTCTGAATGGTTCTTTCAGATTGACCATCTATATGTGGATGGGAAGCAGTACTGAACTTCAACTGCGTACCCAAGGATGCATGAAGCCTCTCTAAAAAATGACTTGTGAACTAGGGACCTCTATTAGATACGATGGTGGTTGGAACACCGTGTAAATGCACTCTCTTGTCGACATAGATCTAGGCAAGCTTCTCCATTGTATACGTTGTCTTCACAGGAAGAAAGTATACTGACTTAGTCAACCTGTCAATAATCACCCAGATAGAGTCATGACATTTGGCCATCCTAGGAAAACCAACCACAAAGTCCATCGTCACGTGATTCCATTGTGATATAGGTATAGGTTGTAACCTCACTGCATGCATATGATGTTCGACCTTAACCTATTGACACACTAGGCATCATGCAATGAACTCAGCCACATCCTACTTCAAGATGGGCCACTAATACATGTCCTTTAGGTTGTGATACATCTTGGTGCTACCTGGATGATAACATACATAGATGAGTGAGCCTCTTCTAGAACCATCTTTCTTAGATTATTAGCATTAGGTACCATGACTCTGCCATGATAACAAACTATCCCGTCATTTGACTCATGGAAGCCATCACACTTCTCACTGCTAATCTTTGATCTGATTTGATGTATCACAATATCAACCTGTTGAGCCTCTCTAATTTGTTGTCTCAATGTGGGATTCACATGTAACTATGCCAATGATCCTTCTAGTAAGGAAACTTCCAGATTAACATTCATCTGACGTAGGGAGATCAACATGTCTCTCTTGTGGCATACCAAAGAGCTCAACTACACTTTTTCTGTTGATGACGATGAAGAGGATTTCCTATTCAACACATCTGCCATGATATTCACCTTCCCTAGATGACAATCAATCATGAAGTCATCATAGTCCTTGATTAGCTTCATATAGCGTCGTTGTCTTATATTTAGTTCCTGCTGTTAAAAGATATACTTCAGATTCTTGTGGTCCGTGAAGATCTGACACTTTTCTCCATAAAGGTTGTGCCTCTAGATCTTCAAAGCATGTACTGTGGCGGGCTAACTCCAGATCATGGGTCGGGTAGTTTTCCTCATGTTTCTTAAGATGTCAGGAAGCAAAAGAAATCACTTGCTTGTCCTGCATTAACACACAACCCAAACCATTTATGGGCGCATCACAAAAGACTATATAGCCTTTCCCTTGCTTAGGCAGTACCAACACTGACACACTTGTCAACTTCTCCTTTAATGCCTAAAAAGCACGCTGACATCTGTCATTCTAGAAAAAATGGCACATCCTTCCTTGTCAACTTAGTCAGGGGTATTGTAACATCCCTGACCTGGGTTGTGCTCTAACCCTAGATGTTTTGCTTAATAATGTTGATTAGATGCTTGTTCATATTTCTTGGAAATTAATTAAGGTCCAAGAGGAACTTATATTTCAGTTTTAGTCCTTTTTGAATAATGTTGAAACATTGTTTTGCTAATTTTGGACTAAAGTGCAAATTACCCAAGTTGAGGGGTTAACTTGCAAATTGTACATGATAAAATGTTCCTCAAATATTGAGGCATCATAAGAATGATAATGATGCAGTTGTATGGTTTCCACAAGCTTGAGCACCAAGATAGAGCTTGTTGAGCAATGTTTGTGCATTAAAACCTAGTTTTGGTGTAATGTGCAATTTACCCAAAACCTAGGGTGAAATATGAAAAATACCACTTCCTGAGGGTCCCCCATGTTTCTTGGCATCAAATAGAGAAAATAATTTGAATTATTTTGGAGGAGAGAGAATCTTGATATTAAAATAATCAAGATTTAAGCATAAATGGAACTTTAATTCAATTTAATGCAAAAAGAAATATATTAATTGAAGAGCCCTTCAACCAAAAGTTGAGGGATGAATTTTCAAAGGGTTGGGCTTTCTTTGTGCCTTGTGAAGGCAATGAAAATATCCAAGGGAATGGATAACTCACTCCCATTATTAAAGTAAAAAGTAATATCCACTAAAAAGGGGATATTAATATAATATGTTTAAGGTGCTTAATTTCTTTTTTTTTCTTGGATAATGAAGAGGTTTTGCAAATGGATGAATATGGCTTCGTGGACAAGGAATTAAGGGGAAGAGGTGGCACTAATTTTGGAACTAAAAGAATGTAATAAGCCATTTTCTCTCTCATTGAAATTCTTATAAAAACAACCATTCCAACTCATTTGAGAGGCTTTTTCCGAACCCACTTCTTCTCTTTGCTTGAAAACCAACCAAATGAGCTAGGAGCAGATGGAGGATGACCCCCAACCTATTGGTAAGTTCTTGGTCTTACTTCACCTCGATTTCATGGTGAAAATCATAAAACAATGCATAATTTCTTCTCTATTTCACTCCATCTTCAACCCTAGCCAATCCTTTCATCCAAAAAGCTTGAGAATGGACCTTGGACAGTTGCAAAAGCTTCCTCCACCATTATTGACGTGAAGCTCCAAGCTTTGAAGCTCAATTGGAGGCGGATTATATAACTCAAACCCTTAAATATTGTTATTGCTTTGAAATCTCCATGATTTGTTGAACGTTTTGTTCTATTTTGTAATTTCTTTTATCCATTGATAAAAATACCAAGAAAATGGCAGCAATCCTTGAAAGAAGAAAGGTAGATGATTATAACATCATCTTGGGCACGCAATCCAATGACTTTCCCTTGCAAACAGTGTTGAAGTTTTGATCCAAACGGTTTCACCAAACCGTTTGGAGACTAAACGGTTTGCAAACCGTTTAGAGCCTTGAACCCCCAAACCATTTAAGATGGTTGACCATTTGGATGGGATGACCGTTTGAGGTCATAACGCTAGTTCTTTTTGGATGAGGATATAATGATTCCAATTAATTGAATTAATATGTGGACGATCATCTAACTTGAAACCCTAATCGGGTTAAGTGCTGATTTTGCAATTGTTTAATTTAATTCTTTGGGTTGATTAACCCAAACGGTCTCAAGACCGTTTGGAGGTCAAACAAGACTGTTTGGAGGTCTAGGGTTGAGTAGGGTTGAGTAGTTGAAGACCCAAAGATATCAAATGATAATGCAAGTAATAGCTAGTTTGTTGATCAATCTAATGATTTAAACCCTAATTGAACTTGACCAATTTTGATGATAATTGGAGCAACCGGTCTCAAGACCGTTTGGAGGTCATCCAAATGACCTCAAGACCGTTTGAGGTCAGGTCATGCCCAATTTGATTGGTGGTCCAATGATTTCTAAGTAATTAGTTTCACAATGACTAATATTAAAGGTTCATCGATTTCAACCCTAATTCAATTGGGTTCAAACCCTAATTGGTGATCAATTGAAGATTGAATCAATTGAAGGATGATTCATTAAGTTAATTTGAAGCATGGTGGTTAGGTCCAATTAATGAATAATTAAATGGATTCAATTGATGAAGGAGTTAACCTTGGAAACCCTAAATCGATTAGAGAGGTTGAGACCCTTTTTGGTCCAATTGGTTTTGAGGAGGTTTGGACCAAACGGTCTTAAGACCATTTGAGTCCAAACGGTCTCAAGACCGTTTGGGACCAAATGATCCCAAACCGTTTGAGACCCAAACGGTTTCAAACTTTTACTTTGTCAAACAGTTTCAAACTTTTACTTTGTCAAACGGTTTCAAACTTTTACCTTGGCAAACGGTTTCAAGCCCTACTTTACCAAACGGTTTCAAACCGCAAGACCTAGACCGTTTGAAGGTCTAAACGGTCTTAGACAGTTTGGAGGTATCTCAAGCAAGACCGTTTGAGGTATGATTGGTCAAGACCGTTTGGGGTCTAAGTGACCAAGACCGTTTGAGAAACAATTAACCCAAACTATATGGATACTTAAGGTGATTACATGTCAATTGTGTTATTGATTATTATATGATGTAATTCAAGGATGATTAAGGTAATGGTACCCGTATCAGGATAGGGTGATTAGTACCTTATGAATGATTAATCCTTGATGATTAAGGAAGTAATGACACAATATATGTGTCAACCCTTCAACCAAGTTGAGTTGACCTAATACAATCAAGTCTGATGTATATATATCATTCTGTAAAGGATGAAAGAGAAAGAGAACTTCTTACATGAATGATTATCATGTAATGATTATGTATTAACACTTTCAACATGAATGAATGTGTAATTAGAGTATGATCCTTGAATAAGAGATCATGAACCCTAATTAAGAAGGTCAATGTGCCCTAACCCTAATTGAGGGCAATGATAGGTGAAATCCTAATCTATGGTAATAGTAAATCCTAATTTAGGGTAATGACATGAGAAACCCTAATTCAGGGTATTTTGATGATTAACCCTATTTGGGATGAATAGTAAACCCTAATTGTGGGTTATTGAACATAAACCCTAATCTAGGGTGATGTGATGTGAATAGTAAACCCTAATTCTAAATAAGATAAAGGTGTATGTGAAACCCTAATTCTGGATTATACCATATAGCATGAAACTCTAATCTTGGACAATGAAATGATGAATCATTGATCATAATTGATCAAAGGGGATGAGTAACCCTAATTGAAATGAAAAAGGAAACCCTAATCCTAGTAAGGGAATGGTGATGTTATCCTTGAATAGTGATGCTATAATTGTTTTGCATAGTGCTGATATGAAATTAATGTAACAATCATTATCTATACTAATCATGCATGTATCATAAGATGATGAACATAGCCAGGTATGAACTATGATGCTTGTTTATTAAAACTGCCTTATGGACCTTGTGAACCATAATATGTTGTGTTGCCTAGTGAAAGGTAACAAGAGAGATTAATGGGCTTTAAGAGCCATGTGAAATACCTGCATTGCAATTATCATGTTTACATTGGTCAGATGACCTGAAGGCATTAAGTGACATGTTAAAGTGGTAACAAGTGTTTTGATGATCTAAGGGTTTGAACACCCATATTCTTGAATCATGATGATGAAGTGATAGGGACTGAGATCCCAATGTTAATAAAGTTGTGAAAAGAACTTGATAGAAATAGTACTCATTCTTTATAGCAATTGTTATAATGGTTTATGTTTGAAAACATGCTTGATGCTAAAAGAATATTGTAATGTACTTAAATAATCAAGTAAAATGATATCATGTAGAGCCCTGACCATAGATCCATCATCGTCAGCAGTTAGGTGATGGTGAAACATGTTTTCTTACGAGAACTCCTGGAGGGCATACTTTTGAGTATGTGGGGGCAATGGGCGAATGTATCCTGACGTCCTAATGAGGGAATTGAGGAAAGGTAAACATTAAACCTCTCAATCTTTCATTATTGTACCGGGATGAATGTATCACGAATCTCCCAATGATTGGGATAAATGAAGTACACATCTCCCAATAATATTAATGCTGGATCGATGGAGATAAATATGAAATCTCTCGATTGCGAAGAGAGTGCAGCACACCACTGTAACTCTAATAACAAAGTTGCCAGTATACCCTGCAAAGCTATTTAGAAGAGACGCCAGATGTCCTGCATCTGGTCCTCACACTGACTGAGGAAGATGAGGTCATGGAAATCCGGCTCTTCTATTGACCTATGTATGGTACCGATTTTGATTTCGCAATGGTCGGTTGGAGTATGAGCGGTATACCTCATCTCCTCAGGGCTTAAGCTATGATTGTAAAATGTAATCAGTCGATTAGCATATTTGCTTAGGATTGAAATATGAGAATCAATGGTTAATGATGCATTGTTTAGTATATCTTAGTTAGATAAATGCTATACATGTTCTTTATATCCCTTATTAAATAAATGCCATACTGTCTTATCAAGACATAGCTGAATTGACTTGAATAGAGAATATTGCTCTACATAGTTTAGTCAATGATTTAATTGTTGTTGCATATTTACAATTCTTCTGTTCAGTCTTATTCTATTATCTGCAATAATAATGTTTCTGGCATAGAGTTATATCTCTTGCTGGGACACTTTTCAATTGTCTCACCCCCGTGGGATTCAACTTTTTAGGTAGACGCCGATGAAGAGGCAGAAACCCTACAGTGGGTGCAGGATAGCAGCAGCATCAACAAGGACAATAGTGAATCCTCAGGTGGAGACACTGGCTGTCATGTTTTGTATATATAGAGTCCTATGCATCGTCTCTATACTCTCAGGTCCTAGGAATCAATAGTTAGTTTAATATTGATATGAGATTTTGGCTTGATGCCTTGAGATTTTTATACTACCCTTGTATAGCTCAACATGGCAGTTGATGCTTGTAACTTTTGAGAAAGGGATGATACATATATGTACTGATGAATCGGAATGTAAATAACGTACTTTGGTTCTTTATGAAAAGAGTTTTTTATATTATTGATCTCTTTGTAAAAAGTTTTAAATTTTTAGTGATTTTCAGTATTTCTGCTGCTAATGAATGCTTCCGCTTAAGTAAATTCTGTTTTCATAAGTTGGATGCAACAAGTATGGATATGGAACTGAAGTCCTTAATGAACCTCCTATAATAACCTGCCAAACCCAAGAAACTGCAAACTTCTATCGGTGTCTTTGGCTGCTCCCACTTTGTCACAGACTCAACCTTCTTGGGATCCATACAGACTCCCTCGACAGATATAACATGCCCTATAAAAGTTACCTCCTTTAACCAGAACTCACACTTACTGAACTTAGCGTAAAGTTGATGCTGTCTCAATAGAATCAACGCCTGACAGAGATGTTGTTCGTGTTGTTGGCTATCACAATCGTATATTAAGATGTCATCTATGAAAACAATCACAAACTAATCAAGAAACGGCCGGAACAATCTGTTCATTAAGTCCATGAATGTTGTCGGTGCATTGGTTAGCACAAACAACATAACCACAAACTCATAATGATCCTCATCCTAAAAACTGACTTAGGTATGCCATCCTCCTTGATCTGCAACTGATGGTATCCTGACCTCAGGTCTATCTTTGAGAACACTGTAGCACCACACAACTGATCAAAAAAGTCATCTATCCTTGGTAAGGGATACTTATTCTTTATCGTCACCTTATTCAATTATCTGTAGTTTATACACATCCTCATGGACCCATCTTCTTTACGAATGGCATTGGAGCACCCCACGGTGACGTGTTAGGTCTGATAAAACCTTTGTTAAGCAGTTCTGGCAGCTGTCTCTTCAATTCTGCCATCTCTGCTGGAGCCGTCCTGTACGATGTCTGAGCTATCAGTTGCGTGCCTAGAACTAGATTTATCTCAAAATCAATCTCTCGAGGTGGGGGAACACCTGGGAATTCCTCTGGAAACACATCTTCAAACTCCTTGAAAATCTGGCACCTCATGAATACTCGAACTCCTCACCTCAGTATTCCGCACATGCTCCAAGAATACCTCACAACTCTGCCTTAACAGCTTCTCAGCCACCATTGCTGATACCATACACTTCGGAAGAATCTTCCTATCTCCTTGGAAGATCCATGCCTCACCATCCTCTACAAACGTGGCCTGCTTGGAACTACATTCTAAGTCAACCTTATACTTATCCAAGCTGTTCGTCCCTAGGATTACATCAAATCCATGCATATCAAGTAGTATAAGATCTACTTGTATGCAGTACCCTGAGAAAGAAAGGACACATGAAGGACACACCTCCTGCAACACGGCAGAGCCAACTAGCGGGGTTTCTAACAATAAACTATATTTTCTATGACGAACAGGCAAAAGACAACTGTCAAGTACTTCACGAGTGATAAAAGAGCGTGTTGCACCTAGGTCAACCAAAACAGAAACAAAGCAAGGAGAAGACAAATCAGAACGAAATAACTCCATATGACATGTCACTACTCGTGGGTTGACCACTGCCTCTGACTGACTCATGGCATAGAATCTAGCTGTTGCCTGTTGTTGTCCCCGTCCTCTACTTCCTTGAGCAGATGATCCGGCCTACAATGCTTGGCCGCATCCTCGTCCTCCTGCATTGCTGAACTGCTACCTCTGTGAGCCTTGTTGGCTCTGCCTTGGTTGCTAGGTCACCTCATCATCCCTCACTGGACACTCTTGCCTCATCCTACTTGTCCACACTTATGTCAAGCTTGAGTTTCATACTATGACCTAGATGACCCTGTCACTGATACTGATGTTGTGCTATGAGATCCAGTAGGTGGCAGACTACGACCTCTGCCTTTACTTGGTGACCACTGTGTCTGTGCACTGAACCTTTACGATGTTGGCAGTGTAGAAAATCTCAACTTCTTAAAGCCTCTAGAAAATTGCCCTTGGGGTTGCGTAGGCCTCTTCCTGACACTCGCCTCTCATTTCTCTATCACACACATCTCTCTATCCTCCCGAAAGACTCCGCGAATGTAGCAAACCTCTCCCTGTTCTCTAGAGCGGCCACCGGGGTAGACAACTCAACATTCAACCCCTTCTCAAAATATCGTATCCTCTCATCATCCGTGACAGCCATGTGAGGACAGAACTGAAGAAACTCCATAAACTTAGCTTCGTACTCGTTTATCATCA